>JAODUO010000948.1:287500-310675 GCA_025642075.2 Ridgeia piscesae
CACCCACACATACGATTTCACACAAATATTTAGCAATTATTGTAACCATAATCGCTTTTGTGCATCTTAATCTTGTGTTTATGCTTGTCGATTACTCCAACTAGACTCGCGTGTCCTTATTTGCATTTTGATACACGAGGAAGGACATTCAGAAAACTTGCAATGTCTATATTGGTATAACAAGCTGACATCAATACAACCGTAGACATGACCTTGTATATCCGGTGTGGTTCGTCAACAACGTTTCTAAATTGCCTACAAAATTACGATATGCAATTTCGTTACATGAATAAATAATTATGTACTTGATGTCGATGATTTCTGCTAAACCACTTCCGCATGAAAACGGCGTCAGTCGATGCGTAATTGAGAAGGCTATCCAAGGACGCGAGAGCCGACACAATGCACAGGTGTAGACGAAGACGATACTAGAAGCAGCGCGGAAGCCACTTCGTACGTGTGCGTCGTAGCGACACTGGCTCGCTTTACGTGCCCACCTGTCTGCGTCACGTGACTGAGTGTGAGCCAGAACGAGTCAAATTAGTCGGTGTGCCGGATTGAGACGACTCATTCGCGACGGGAAAGCAACAGAGACAGACGCATCTATGGATTCTGTTCACCGGAGCATTTGATACCGTAACAGAAAGTGTTCACAGTTTGTTTCCTGTCGTTTCATTCGCGAAAAGGGTCATCTTCTGTATTAGTAGTGGCAGCGAAAGAAACTGTTCTGACAGATGAAGCCACACAATCGTCGCTGCGTCAGAGAAGCTGTCTATAAATGACCGGTTAAGACGTCACTGGAACCGCAGTTGTTTGGGCAACGATGGCGATGGACACACTGCTGGGAAACGTGAGCCTCGGAGCCAACTTCAGTCTGGCCGAGTACCTGTTAATCGTGGCCGAGCACGAGCACCGACTTTATTGGTTCGAACCTCGGCTCGAGATCCCGCTCGTCTTCGTCTATGTTGTCGTCATCTTCATCGGCCTCGCGTCCAACGCCGTCGTCGCGTGGCTCGTGGCGAGGAGACGAGCCCTGCGCACGGCCACCAACTTGTACATCGTCAATCTGGCCGTCTCCGACATGATGCTGTGTCTCTTCTGTTTGCCATTCACGTTGGTGCGCCTTCTCGTACGCAACTGGACGCTCGGCGAGGGCATGTGCCGTTGCCTTCCGTGGCTGCAGGCGGCCAACGTGTTCGCGTCGACGACGACGGTGACGGCGATCGCCCTGCACCGCTACGGCGTCGTCGTCGCGTCCGACTCGGTGGACGGCGGCGGCGGAAGGGGCACGGACGACGCCGCCGAGCGACGCACGGCCGGCAGGCTGATCGCAGTGACGTGGGTCGTCTCGGCGCTCTTCGGACTGCCGCTGTTCGTGTACAGCCACGTTGAGCGCGCCGAGTATCTGCACCGCATCACCTACACGATGTGTCTGGAGACGTGGCCGTCGTCTCGCGCGCGTGTCGTCTACGCCGTCGGCGTGCTCGTGCTGCAGTTCGCCGCGCCCGTCCTCGTCCTCGTCGGCATCCACGTGCGCATTTGCTGCTTCCTCACACGCCACGTCTCCGGCAGCGCGTTGCTCGCGCGCGACGCACGCCGCGCCGCCAAGATCGCGCGACGCTACCGGAAGAACATCGCGCTGCTCCTAACGATCTCCGTCATGTTCGCCATCTGCTGGCTTCCGCTGGTATTACTTAATCTCCTCGCCGACGTCGCCAGCGGGATCTTCGCCGATACCGACTTCACGCTGGCGTTCGCCGTCGCGCACGTCATCGCGATGACGTCAGCGTGTCTCAACCCAGTCCTTTATGGATGGTTTAACTCGAGTTTTAAGCGAGAATTGAAAGGTCTGCTGTTGTACTGCATCCGGGACACCAGCCAGATGTCGGATGTGCAGACGAAGGCGCCACCTTCACAGACGCCACTCCAACCAGTCGAGCAGTCGATGCAGAAAGAATCGTCGACGCCGCTAAACACCAAACGGACGTGTTACTCGACGTTCAACATACGTAATGACGTCGTCACGCCCGGCGTGTCAACTTGGGCCAAGTCGGATTCTATGGGTCCCACGTGACCACATGTCTTGTAGACGTTTGAAAATTGAAGTTGAGACACACTAAGTTTGGATTCGTGTGTCGATCTAGACATTTAACATAGTTTACTATGCTAGTGTACGTAGTTACTTTAAGTAGAAAGACGTTAGCACGTGAGCCTTAACCTTGTGTAGCTTATTGTTAAGATAACTGATGCGTATGATCTGTACAAATTACATTTGTAGCTACATATGCGCACACGTTGTACAAAACTGTTTCGAAAACAGGTGTCTAATGTAATAAAGTATTATCATGTTTCAGTTAGATATCAAAACGCATGTGTGACGCAAGATAATGCTGCTAAGTTTGACCGTCGTGTTTGGCTTAATATTGCACAATGTTTGTAATTAATTAATTTCAGGAGATCTGATTTGTCTTGTTATACCTCCATAAGTTTGAGTTGTATTTATGAATTAGGTTAAGCGTTTAACATTTATTCAGCCGTCCTCCATTAAATTCCTCCAAGTAAATTAGTAATGTTTATGATTTAGCGAACTTTTCCAACCACGGGTAAAGCTGGATAGATATTGTGTAGGATTCGATAATCCATAATAAATATTCAGACGTATTTTGGTGTTCGACTTTTGTTATCGGGATAACCCAATGGTCGTCAGCTACTAGGCCTTCCTTGCAATTGCGTAATAATTGTCGATTATTTGCATCTTGAATGCGATTCCCTACTGAAATAATGCACGAGACATAGAGAAACACACACACGCACGCACGCACGCACGCACGCACACACCGAAACCGGATGAAAGACGAGGAGAAAACTGTTTTTGATTGGAATCAGGAAAGAACAAGAACGGTCTGAAATGTAACACACAGGCCGAAAACCTCGTTCAACTACAGCATGAAGCCAGGTGGGAAAAGAGACAATATTGTTACAACAGTCAGACGGAACAGCGATAGCACACCCGCGTGCACAGCGACTCTCCGAAAATGATCTTAGGTGTTAACGATGAGGCTGACGATTCCGTCGGATGACTTAAATCGTATTACTTTTCCTAATTGCTCGAAGCAGCGAAGCGGCATGTGACAGATTAGAGGAAGCAAGAACGAGACATGAACAAGCACTTATGTGCCGTATTAAACCTTCGAAGTGAGATTGCTGTCGGCTTGGCGACAGGATTTTGTTCTGACACCGGTAGAATAACACCAGGCTGGATCCTGATAACTTTATTACCGTAGTACAATCAACATGATTGATTTGTGCACAATATGGATACTCGTGTGACATTTTGCCTGGAATATTTCATGTTGCTCTTTTCTTGTCTTCTAAAATTTCTTCCGCCGTTTGTCTTTGCCGCAATAAAGTTGCTTCTGCCTATGATGATGATTATGAATATAAAGCAATACAGACTGCATTTATATTCAATAAAACCATTATACTACAGATTTTCTCAAGTTAAAATGAATTAATTAACTGCCAGCTGATACGTGTGTACACAACTGTATTTTAAATGAATTGTGTTGTATCAACTACGAAATATGTGGTCACGCCTACTATTCAGCCACCCATGGCGAAATGCGAGACCAAATGATTTAGTCATGCATGACGAAACGATGATGGTAGTAGTCATAGATAATCGGTAAATGGAGTTGAGAGCTATAAACATCAATCGAGTCTGACATTCATCATCATGATGTCGGTCGCGATGCGACAAAGACTGCTTCCATCACTTGACTAATGCTTTCCATTTATCTCTCTGCTGTGAGAGTGATGTCCATGTGTCGGGTTTCATGTCTCTTAGCTTCAGGTTTCTCTTGATGGTATCCTTGAACCGGAGATGAGGGCGCCCTCTCTGTCTGTGACCAGAAGACAGTTGAGAGTAGAGAACCTGCTTTGGTAGCCTGTCTGGAGACATCCTCATGAGGTGTCCAGTCCACCGGAGATTCTTTCTGATCAGAAGATCTTCCATAGATGGCAGTCCTGTCCGTTCGAGTATTTCCGTTCGGGTGGACAGCACGATTGCACGGTATATCTTGCCTTTAACCCGCATGGACACCTGGTGGTTGTTCCAGAGTCTCTGGCGTAGTCGGCCGAAATATGTACTAGCCTTGGCCATCCTCCTCTGTATTTCATCGTCAATGCATCCATTACTTTTTATAGTGCTTCCGAGGTAGGTGAATTCCAGAACAGAGTTCAGCTTGTTTCCATCAACCATGATATCCTCCTCTCGGGTTCTTGTAGAGTTGGGTTGGTACAGCACCTCGATTTTCTTGATGTTAATCTTCAGGCCGAACTTCTTTGACGCATCGGAGAAAGCATCCACTATTTTCTGCATCTCTGACAGTAAAACCAAAGTATACGTAATGTGTTGTGCATATGCATCTCGGTGTTTTAAATTCATCACCATGTTTCATTGCCTAGCCTCAGGGACTTGACTCTTTTGGCACACACCTAAATTTCATCATTACAAAACTATTTTGATATAGGGCCATCTCAGATTTCGACCTTGAAAGCGTTGGCGGCCATTTTTCAAGATGGCCACCGTAAACAACCTTTTCTCATATCTTAACAACTGCTTAAAGGAAATCAGTCGTTTTTGTATCTAGTATATGTTGTCTGGGACCACCATTTCAAATGTATTACATTTGACCTTTCATCGGCATTCACATCCGCATTTTTAAAGATGGCGGCCGCCAAGACTAATGATCCTATATCTCATGACCTACGCCACCTAGAGCAGTAATTTTGTTATCAACATATAGGTATATTGACAGACAATTTCAGTGTTGGGAAATATTTGGCATTTTACCTTCGTTGACCTTCGTATCTGCCATTTTATAAAATGACGGCTATTAAAACGAATCTTTGTCCATACCTATAAAATGCTTGAGTCAGAACCGCTACATTTGTGTCAAAATGGAAGTTTTTTCAAGGTAGCGATTTCCACTGTGTTACGTTTTTCATTCTCCAACTTCAACATCCGCCATTTTTAAAGATGGCGCCTTTCAAATCAAATGTTCCTCAAATGTTAATAATAAGCCACCTATAGAGATACCGTTGGTGTCAACATTAAGGTTTTACGTTTTTTTTATAATATGCTGCTTTTGATCTTGTCGGACATTCGTATCGGTCGTTTTCAAGATGGCGACTAAAATGGCGGTTATCTTCTGTAATGGCTACCATCAATCGCTATTTTACTAGAAAGGCTATATTCCACAGAGGAGTATCGCAAATCGTTCCCTTGTTGCTATTTATGAACTTTTATATTACCGTCAAAACGATTTGCAGGTTTAACTCATTGTTTATTAGTATAACAAAGGTAGCATCAATATTTTGTGACAAACCTACTACGTCGGTGTGATAGTTTAATACGCATGTAACACATGTGTATATATCACACGATAAGTGTCCATGACCAAAACGTCCTATGCAAAATGTAACAGTTCCTAGTTACTACACGTCCTAATGTTTATTGTGTCACACATTAGCTACGAGCACACAGTCCACCACAGTAGCAAAGAGGAGTCCATTGAAGTCCTCTCTTAAGGCACTTGCCTAATCCTATGCAACCTTTATTGCAGCCACAGCGCAGTAGTTCACGACAAGCTTGTGTCGATTCAGAAAGAGTTGTCCAGCCGTCATTAACATTCCTGTTTCACCCCCGTTTACTTGGAGATGGAAGCGCCGAATTCGCGATCATCGTATGTGCCCAACAGTGACCGACTTGATGAGCAGCCCGCTTTGTGTGCTGGATAAATACTGCTTGTGTCGGAGGACAATAGCTCTACCTTTTTGTGTTGACTGCTTCCTCGCTCCATTGACAAATTCCTGACTGCTAGTACAGTCGTACAGCAAGATGATCTACGGTCTCCGGGGTAGCAGCCAAAGCACAGAAAGCTGGTGTGACTTCGTCATAGGCACTCCATATGTCCCATGCAGTGCGATTGCCCTTGCTTCCAAAACATGACATCGTGTCACAATCAATGAAGGCATGAAACATTGGAAAAGTAACACAACGGTCCAATCCCAGTGCGTTGGCCATCTCGTGGGTCGGTAAATGTAAATGTTCGTCCGAGCACCAAAAGCAATCCACAGTTCGGTGATGTTGAGGCGCTGGGCTGATGCCACTGCTAGAACTATCACATCCATGTCAACTGTGCGAACGGGTATCTTGTCATATCCTTGTTTCACAGTATCTTCCAGGTGGAGCAGGATTGTGTATCTGCTTCTTCGTGAATGCATGGAGCAAGGCCTTATATGTCTCGGGGCACATCAGTGTGACCTGACGACTTGTTTGTCAGTGGCAATAGTTGCTGCACTAGCTGCCAAACATTAGTTGTGATGTTATGTACGGCAGGGACATCTGGATCGTAAATAAGAACATGCCTGCAAAATCCGGTCGAAACATGTTGACGATTGCAGCCCCATAAAAATGATGACTTGTACGACAGGATTGGGGAATTCTCTTGTACAGGAACGATATCTTCCAAGTAGTCACCCAGATCAGAGCCTTCTTCACGTTCTTCAGATGCTGCAACTTCGCTTTATTGTACAACGTTACCAGGCTTTGGGTATGATATTTGGCCTCTTATGCGATCATGTTCCTAGCACTTAGTTTCGCAAGAAGGGCAGTATGAGAGCATACTGTCTGATTCGAACATCAACCTGAAAGGTCGATGCATTGCGTAAAGACTCTCCAACTGGAGACTTGCGGCAGAAGAAACATGTTTTGGCGGAAGGAGGTGCTTCCTCTACAGACCGACGGGAGAACTTCTTAGAAACATCTATATTGTCTTCAATGTGAGATTTCCTCTTCTCTGCCAGGGGAAGTATTGTCTTGTTAAATTATAATTTACAAAAGTCGTGCCATTTGACTTTGTGCTGGCGGAAAATTACCTCAATGCCTACACCATCATCTAACCAGGAGAAGGTTGATTATCTTAGGCAAGCAACCAACCCTATTGAAACTCATAGATATTGCCAATAATAGTTTTGTAGCCTGTTTTGAATACGCAGGGCGCCTGACACAAAACGCATTTGTTCCAATTTGTCATAAGACATTTTACATTGGATGTCACAAGGCCAGGCTGGCGCGTCACTTTATATACTATGACCATTCGGATATTATATTACAACTACACTCTTCTGGCGGAAATAGCATGCAGAAGGCTGTCATAAGTCTATGGATTACCTGCACTACATTCTATATTGCATATGTGATATTATTAAAACACTCGGCATTTATATCATTTAACAGAACAAATATTCAAAACGAAGCGCGGTTTCCTCAATTTTTTCACGCGATATCCTCGCAGCCACATGATCAGCAGCTAAACCTTCAACGATCTGAAATACAATAATATGTGTTACATGTGCTATCACCTATCATAATTATTGGCATAATCGGACGAAATTTAACGCCATAATTCGTTTTAATGGCCATCATTTTATAAAATCGCGGATATGAAAGGTCGACGAATTTAAGTTTAAATGCAAAATGTTTCCAATTTTATTTGCCATCTTGAAAAAGCTAGTATGAATGTCCGACATGATAAACAAATAACATATTTATAATAGCAGCACATAAAACCTTAATGTTGACAGCGGGGCATATTAAAGGCGGGCCACAATTGGCAGACCGCGCGGAAACGGCAGACCGCATTCATAAAGATGCCACCGATCGGTACGCTCCATATTTACGAGCTTTGTTGTTGTTTGCGCGTCCGATCGTAAATATTGGAGACTTTATTATTGTGTTGTACTAACAATTCAAAAAGTAATACCGAATGGTATTACTTGTATTTATAAAATCCTAGAAATAAATTAAAGTGATAGGCCTTACTAATTAACTCTACGAGTATTCGCTCAGTCAAAAACAGAAGTCCCACATAGTCATAGATGATAGACGGCAGCTGCATACTATCGGTTTATTTAAATCGTTTGATGTAATGACTCGCCTAAGGGTACATGTGTTCATAGGGCACTAATTCCCGTTATTGAATACCGAAAGGTGACCTGGCAGGTGAGGAATTCTGAGGCTCCACCCATCTTTTGGTGTTCTTTGATCTACTGTGAAAGGGCATATATGTGGATTTATCTCGGATTGCACTGATAGCTGCATATTCGTTAGTGGGTGGGTGAATAGTTCGTGTTATTGAGGGTTATTTAATAAGGTTATACCTGAGGCTGTCTTTTGATTAACAATTCGCCTAACGGTACATGTTTTCATAGGACATTATACACTTGTTATTGGATGCCGGCATTTGGTGAGGACATCTGAATGTTGATGGACATTATCTCTTCACAAGTGTACGTTAATTGTAGGTCTAGTTATTACTAGCACTGAAACTAATTAGTAGTTATACTACTTATTACAATCACACTCGTTTTATCACCCCCATAAAAATTATAACACTGATACGACCTAGAGGTATATTAAGTAAAATAATTAAATAAAAATAAAAATATAAAACAATATATAAAAAGTAACGCATTTAGTGAGGTCATTTTAATTCAATTTCAATTAAATAACTTAATTCCGGAACATTACATCCATATAAAAACTAAAGTATATAAATAAAGCATTTAATAACATAAAAATATTAATAAAAGTTTAATAAAATACAACATATTTAAATAGATTTAATAACATTAAAAATATTAATATGAATGTAGGCCATATACAGTCATATGCATGTTAAGATTTATTATATAAATGTTATATATGCAGTACATGATGGTATATACAGCATTCACACACACACACACACACACACATATACATATATATATATATATATATATATATATATATATATATATATATATATATATATATATATATATATATATAATGTCATTGTTGAGTGAAATATTAATTAATACTAAGAATACTTACTGTGTTGGTGAAAATAAAAACAAACAAACAACAAATCAAAGAATTGTTATTTCGTCTTTCAAACATTGCACATATATGCTAACTTGTAGTACTGTAGTTAAAATTGCTTATTACACATGTTATTATTGAAAGACATCGCAACATCACAAGAACACCGTAAAAACAGCAACTATAAGGCGCCAACTAGAACAACGCACGTAAAAGGCCCCCCACGTAAACATGGAGCGTACCGATCGGTGGCATCTTTGTGAATGTGGTGAATGTGGTCTGCCGTTTCCGCGCGGTCTGCCAATTGTGGCCCGCCTTTTAGTATGCCCCTTGACACCAACGTTATCTCTCTAGATGGCTTAGTTCTTAAGATTTGAGGAAATCTGATTTGAAAGGCGCCATCTTTAGAAATAGCGGATATTTAAGTTGGAGAAGGTCATACGTAACACAGTGGAAATTGCTACTTAGAAAAATTTACATTTTGACACAAATGTAGCGATTCTGACTGAAGCATTTTAAAGGTATGGAAAAATTCGTTTTAACGTCCGTCATTTGATACAATGGCGGATACAAAGGTCAAATGCCAAATATTTCAAAACACTGAAATCGGCTGTCCACATACCTATATTGTGACAACAAAATTACTTTTCTAGGTGGCGTAGGTCATGAGATATAGGATCATTAGTCTTGGCGGCCGCCATCTTTAAAAATGGCGGATGTGTATGTCGGCAAAGGTCAAAAGTATAGATTTAAAATGGTGGTCACCGACACCCTATATTATAGGTTTACGGAGGCCATCTTGGAAAATGGCCGCCAACGCCTTCAAGGGCGAAATCTGAGATGGCCCTATATCCAAATATTGTTTTAATGATGAAATCTATGGTTGGCGGGAAAATTGGTGGATGTAGAGGTTTGAAATTGGTGGTGTATAAAAGTTGAAAAACAAGCGGAAATATTGATTGATAAGTATTATTCTTGTGTTAAGGTTATTCATAAAGTGGTACTGGACATATATTGAGTAGTAGTTTTGGTTAAAGTTTGTTAGTTAACAGTATTTTTGAACAGATTAGTATAGTGGGTGATAAAAGGGTAATCTAGGCTTCGACAAATTGTAAACAAGATTGAGCAAATCTCTTTATTTGATATAGTATATAAGAGATAAAGCAATAAGAGTAACAACTACATATGTAAGATAAAACTGTGAATAGGTATCATTGTTATTAAAAATAAACAAGCGTTTTAGTAGGAAACCCTTGTTTGTTTATATAGGTAGTGTCCAACGTTTCCGCTAGAGAACGGTACCAGTACAGACTAAACTTATTGTTCATGGTAGCATAGTGTGCTGCAGTTGCTATACACAATAAACAAACAGTCTTTCTAAAGACTAAGTTGGTTTAAACTAAGAGTTGATTTTGACAAATCGTAATATGGCACCTGGCAAGCGGCAAGTGAAGGCAAGGAGGCACTTGGTGTGTAACCACTGCCACAGCTTGGTGGATTTTGCCGTATCGGGGTGCGGAAAAAACTTGGTCAGAGACAACGGAGGAAGGGTTTACGTTCCAATGTTTAGGGTGTTGGAAAGTGGACTGTCTGACAGCAGAGTTAGCTAGGCTAACGGATATTGTGAAGGGGATGCAGAGTGGAGGGAGGGTGATTGCAAGGACAACAAATGGAGAAAGAACAACAGGAAACATGACATGCAGGAAGGTGACAGGGGAGAAAGTGACAGTAGAGAAGGAGGGAGGGACAAGGGGACAGGAGATGAGAGAAGTAGATGCGACAGGAGGTAAGACGAATGGAAGAAAGGAAGTGAGAGGTGATGTGACCAAACGGAAGTCAATAACAAGGACGATGACAGGAAGAAAAGAGACCGGAAAGAAAGGAACAACAGAGAAGGCGGCAGGGGGAAAAGTCAGCAACCAGGGAGATGCAAAACGGAGGAGCTACTCTGAAGCAGTGATCGAGGGGGCATTGAGAACAGAAATGGTATTTATGGGAGACTCCATTTGAGAAGACGTTGTTGTTTGTCTTCCGGGGGCTATGATAGAGCATGTGACTGAACGGGTAGAGAACGTATTGGGGCATGGCCAAGGGGGGTCTATATTAGTACAGGGACGAACAATGCAGACAGGGATGGAACAACCAGGATAGTAAAGAGATACAGAGAGTTGGTAGAGACACTGAAGAAGACGAGAGTTGAACAGATCATACTCTCAGGAATCTTGCCAGTGATGAGGGGAAGGGGAACAACATTTAGAAATTGCAAGAGGATGGCAATTAACGGACTATTAGAGCAGATGTGTAAAGAAGAAGGAGTTGGATTTGTAGATTTGTGGGGATATTTTGTTGGTAAAGAAGACATGTTTATGAGAGATGGCCTCCATCTAAGCGGAAAGGGCGCAGCAGTGTTCTCCGAGAACCTTCTTCGATCGAAGAATAATGGAAAGGTTGCAACTTTTTAAACTAGTTTCGCAGGGGGGGATACATAGAGAAGCCAAATACTAGAGGCATAGATAAAGATAGCAAAAAGACATCAGCAAAGAACAGCCTGGAAAGCCCTACGGAATTTGGTTATAAATGTGTTTGTTTAAATGCAAGGAGCATAGTAAACAAAAGAAATGAACTAAACATTATGGTAGAAGATATTGACCCTCACATAATAGGTATAACTGAATCTTGGGCCACACCCGATATATCAGATGCCGAATTAGGAATGACAGGGTATGTAATGTTTAGGAAAGATAGATTAGGAAGAAGGGGAGGCGGAGTTATTTTATATATTAAAGAATCCATCCAAGCTTATGAAATAAAATTAGAAAAAGAAGCAGAATGTGAAGAAGCTGTCTGGTGTAACATAGTTACAGGAAAGTCAACATTAACTGTTGGGTTAGTGTATCGGAGTCCAAACATAAGCATGGAAGAGAATGAAAAAATACATAACGCTATCAAAGAAGTGAGTAAACGAGACTGTATTATTATGGGGGATTTTAACCATGGGCATATACAGTGGACATCTCTACAGAGTACCGGGAGAGAGGATCAAGAGTTTTTAAATTTAGTACAAGATAGTTTCCTTTCTCAACATGTGTTAGAAGCAACCAGGGGCGAGAACGTGTTAGACATAGTATTGAGCTCACAGAAGGAATTTGTTGATAATGTCAAGATATGTGAGCCACTGGGGTGTAGTGATCACAACCAGATACATTTTATCATCAAAGTAAAGGGAGAACGGAATAGAAAAATAAGGTACAGGAAAAAATTTCACAAAGGAAGATATAAGGACATGAGGGAATGTTTAGCAAAGATAGACTGGAATAACACACTGAAGAATAAGACAGCAACAGAATGCTGGAATATTTTAAAGAGTGAAATTGACTGCGTCGTTGACAAATTTGTCCCCTTGAAAAAACAGGGGAAACGGTCAAAGAAGAAACACTTATCGAAGGAAGCCATTAGAAAAATCAAGTACAAGCAAATGATGTGGAAGACATATAGACATACCGGAAGTGAAGAAGACTATAGCATTTATAAAGAAGCACTTAGTCAAGCTACAGCTGAAATTAGAAATTCAAAAAGAAGCTACGAACAAAAAATAGCTTATAATATAAAACATGACAGCAAGAGTTTTTATGCGTATGTTCGAAGTAAACAGAAAGTTCAGGATAAGGTCGGTCCTCTAGAAGGTAGTGATGGAAACATAATAACAGAGGGATTCTTAATGGCAGAAAACCTAAATGAGTACTTTAGTTCGGTGTTTACCAGGGAAGATATTAGTATATTACCAGTACTTGAGACTAAGTTCGAAGGGAGAGAGTTTGACTATTTAGGACAACTAATTGTAACCCCAACAATGGTAGCTATGAAAATAAGAGATATGAAGGATAATAAATCACCTGGAGTGGATGGGATTCCTCCCAAATTACTATTGGAAATTGTAGAAGAAATCAGCATACCGCTTGCAACAGTGTTCAATTTGTCATTAGAGGAGGGAACAGTTCCGTTAGAATGGAAAGAAGCAAACATTATACCATTATTTAAAAAAGGTTCGAGAAACAAGTCAGAGAACTATAGACCAGTGAGTTTAACATCGGTGATTTGCAAACTATTAGAAAGACTAATTAAAGATCACCTGGTTGATTTTCTTGTTAAAAATAAATTGATAAACCCATCTCAACATGGGTTTTTAAAAGCGAGGTCATGCTTAACAAATATGTTATGTTTTTTGGAAGATGTCACAAAGTGGCTAGATGAGGGATCACCAGTAGATATAATCTACTTAGATTTTAAAAAAGCCTTTGACAAAGTGCCACACCAAAGACTACTACTTAAACTAAAGGCCCATGGCATAGGAAATGGAATGATCAACTGGATAGAAAAATGGCTTATTGATAGAAGACAAAGAGTAGTAGTTGATGGGAGGTTTCAAACTGGAAAGCGGTTTTGAGTGGAGTACCGCAGGGATCAGTACTGGGACCTATTTTATTCCTAATATATATCAATGATTTGGATGATGACATAACAAGCAAGGTGTTGAAGTTTGCGGACGACACAAAAGTGTTTAGAAAATTAAAAGTGATGCAGATAGACAGCATTTACAAGATGATCTTAATAAGTTGATAGAATGGTCTGAGAAATGGCAAATGCTGTTTAATTTTGGAAAGTGTAAGTGCCTTCACACAGGACATGGGAATGAAGATGCACAATATGCAATGGGTGATACTGTACTAAATACTACCTTAAAGGAAAAGGACTTAGGGTTAACTATTAGTGCTGACATGAAGGTATCAGAGCAGTGTGGAATTGCAGCAGCGAAGGGAAACCAAATTCTTGGATTAATTAGGCGAAATATAGTGTACAAAGAAAAAGAACTAATAATACCGCTGTACAAAACAATAGTTAGGCCTCACTTAGAATATTGTATACAAGCATGGAGGCCATATCGCAAGAAGGATATTGATATGCTAGAAAGAGTACAAAGGAGAGCAACCAAAATGATACCAAAACTCAGGAATATTAGTTATGAAATGCGTCTAAAAGAATGTGGTTTAACAACACTAGAAACCAGAAGATTGAGAGGAGATCAGATTGAGGTGTTTAAAATATTGAATGGATATGAAAATATTGACAGAAATATTTGTTTCACAGTCAAGGAAGAGAGAAGGACTAGAGGACATGGAGTTACATTAGCAAAGAAGCAGTGTAGACTAGATATTAGAAAATTTTCATTTTCACAAAGAACAGTAAACGAATGGAACAGATTATCAGCTGATTGTGTAGGTGCTAGTAGTGTTAATATATTTAAAAATAAAATCGACATATACCTAAGAAGGGCGGGGTATACTTAGATAGATAGGTTGGACTCTCGATAAGCCAAATGGCTTCTTAGTCCACCTGCCATCTAGAATTGAATCTCTAGGTGGCAATCTTGTTAAATCTTGTTAAGTGTGTGCCAAATTTCATGCTTGTATCATAAAACGCAAATTCGGCTATATTTTGTCATATATCGGCTGGGCTATATATTATACTTCACGACCTTTTTGGTTGGAGTATGTTAAATATATATTACAGTCAGACAGTGTTGGTGATAGCGTAATTTTGATTTTAACCAAATATACTTCACAAAATGTCAACATCAAAACGTAGTTTGGCAATTATTATTCGATACCCGGCATGTAGTCTCAGCTTGATTAGCATCATTTGTTTTTGTTTGACGAATAAATGCATCATGTTTTATTTACAACAATATTTATTGTTGCGGAAACAACACAAAGTGGAACTGTTTCAACTACATCTTTCTATGAGACAATTGTGTTGTTTTTAAATGTAATTCCATTACAATGTAGTTATGTTTTATGTGTGCCATTTATTGTTTCTGTCATGCTTTTATATTACTAATGAATTTCATGCCAATTTCAACTACATCAATTTAATTACTTTGGTATCAAGTTTAAGCCAGACTGTAGTATTTACAATTGCCCCTCTGATAATTATGGCCATTGATAGTGGAACAAAGGGGATGACACTGGCAAGGCACATTAACTCCCTTAACAAATACTACTTTTGACCCTTTACTCTCTTGTAGTCAAGTATATGTAATTAACAGAAACATTACAAATAACGACAAGACTCTCAGCTGTTTATTCAGTGGCAGTGGGTGCTGAATGCTACGCTGAACTTGAACAACAGACACGTAAACGTTTGTGTTATATTCGACCAATATATCTTATTTCTTTATTGGCAAACGAGATCATGAGTCGGGCAATACTGATTTACTGACTAGAATATATCCTTCTGGTTCAGTACTCAATATATCAATTAAAATATTGCAATATTTATGTAAGTTCAATTTTTCATCTTATACTTCATTGACATAATTGAATATTGAACCACTACTAAATTGGCACTAATTATAAAACTTGCATGCCATTTGTTACATTATTAAATGATTCATTCAATACATGAGAAAGTCGTCTGATTATTACTAATAACAACACTTGGATAGTGGACAACAGTAATCAGTTAGAACACTATATGGTGACACAGCAACAGAAAAAGAATGATACCTGGGAATTCGATGGAGTAATAAAAGTCATCATGATTACATTCTAAAGTAATCGTACTCGGGTACATTCTAAAGTAATTATACTCAATCTGAAATACAGCAGGCTGACGTTGTTTGTTTTCATCAGGCGTTGCTGTATGATTTCAGAAATCCGTGAAAGTAATCACATTGTTATTAAATGTTTATTTATCACTACTATTAAAGTGTTATGTGACACATACGTATACCAGCTGACATAATAATACAATTATGTAAGTCTTGAATGCATGACTCATTTCAAAAAATATATTATTAAATCATTACTGAGGTGTGTTGGTAATAACAACTGTTTGGATATGGTAACATTTAGATTCCCACCCTTTGTACTGATCTTGAAGCACCTCAATGGGATTTGTATACTGCAATGTTAATTAAGCCCATATTTGCAAAACTTGTGGAGGAAAGAGGCTTTTTGAATAACAATAATAATGCTACAAAACATTCCATAACTATAAAAATGTGTTCAATACATACAAAATAGACGCAAATATATGCCATTATAAAAGTGTGATCCACACCAACCCCTGACCAATTTATTCTGCACACTACCCCGGACCTATCACTATGAGCTATCAACATCACATACACAATTTAAACCGTATGTACCTAAAATACAGCTTTATTTTAATTTGTATTCAAAATATAGGACCTGCCTACAAACTATGACAATTCGGGCACGTTACACCCAGTACATTAAGCTAGCAGACAGTTATATACATCCTAAACTGCCAGAGATATCTATCTATATGTCACGAAGACGCGGGGATATGTATTTAATGCTGCACGTACTATATACTGCACTGAAAACCATGGCTGTAACGAAGTCATAACATGCACAACGCTCTGAGACAAGGACATTAAGAAAACACTGTTTATAAATAATTACAAGTAACGCTGATTGTGAGGTTTTATTTGTTATGTTTATTAATAATAATTGCAAGAAAGGAAGCGCATCAATAAATGATTAACATAAATTATAATATGCATGGTCCACACATAGGTTAATTCGGCAGTCACCATGTTTACGCTGGTCACAGTAGACGTTAACCTTTGTCATGCATGTAAGACATCCATAAACAACACTCAACACAAGGTGGACCGACATCCTGGACCGTATATACATTCCAGACTGGCTAGCTGCGGGCCGGAACGTCGCGCTAACCTTAGACATAAACCGCTAACTTTTAGCATGAACCGCTAACCTTTGACATGTAGAACGACGGTCTGGACCGCTCGACGTTCAGGACCGCCAAACCGGCCCAGTCGGAGGCCTCTGTGTGCTTGCTGGTTTGTTGTCTTCGGCGTGCATCGACCGTTACTTTAATGGGTACAGTCACGGTCAAGCAAAATATCCACCAACAGGGTACTATTAGACTCAACTGACGTAGTGGTTAAGTTTCCAGCAAACACAACGGACCCCTTATTTGGCTGATAACGGAGTCATTATTACTAAAGTCACTACTATAAAAGCAACACTTATTGACAAATATCAACGGGAGAACAACTCACTGGGTCTAATAAAATAAGTTAAAGTAACATTTAAAGACGTTTGTTTTATCACACCCTTAGGCACACCTGGAGCACTCACGCTCATAAGCGTACATGCAAACCTTAATTTTTTTTAATTACACACACACGCTCGTACACATAATGGTATATACATAATTGTATATACAAACATCATACAATTATACACGCAAGAACGCGTACACGCTGCCACACGTTCTCGATTGCTCAAAGAAACTAGCGGACACCTCTTGCAAGCACGCTCACCTGAACGCACGCCAATACGCACGGAAATAAGCGTACGCGTTCGTCCGCACGCGCACAGATTATATGACCAGGTCATAAATGTCACTCGATGTTTTATATCTTGTTTTGTTCGGGACGGTTCTGACCGGACGATTACGTGAGTGTACTTATTGCAACTTACAACCGGCGGAGAATCAATATGTGTGTGTGTGTGTGTGTGTGTGTGTGTGTGTGTGTGTGTGTGTGTGTGTGTGTGTGTGTGTGTGTGTGTGTGTGTGTGTGTGAGTGCGTGCGTGCGTGCGTGCGTGCGCGCGTGCGTGCGTGCGTGCGTGCGTGCGTGCGTGCGTGCGTGCGTGCGTGCGTGCGTGCGTGCGTGCGTGTGTATTGGTCAGCAACTAGTTTATCTTTCAAAGAAGGAGCAACCAAGAGCCACCTTTGAATATACGTGGATAATTAATTTAATTAAAAAAATAGAAACGCGCATTCTGTATTTGCATGCAACGCTATGGGTCGAAGGCTTTGTCGTAGTCGACGAATGCGATGCAGAGTGGGATATTATATTTTCTGCACTTCTCCTTCGGTTGGTTTACGACGTGGATGTGGTCTGTCGTTGAGTACCTGCTTCGGAATCCAGCTTGCTCTCGTGGCTGGGTTTCGTCGTTTTCGTTAGTACTTTCGTGAGTACTTTATAGATGTTTGATAGTAGAAATATCTGAAGTTATTGTTGAGGTCTTACTTATTTCCATTCTTTAAATGTGTCACCATATTAGCGTACATTCACGCTGTAGGTATTTGTTTTTCTGTTAAACATTTGGTGTACAACTTAGCAAGTGTCTTCGAGATGGTATCTCCTTCTGCTTTAAATGTATCGATGTATTTATTTAACATATTCCAACCATAAATGGACATTTGTCCGAGGAATCTACTCACTTATTTCCTAAGCGACGGAGATGCACATAAAGTGGCGACTTATCACGGCTAATTGGGTACTGACAAAGCCTCTACCACGTAAGTGCTGCCGCCTGTCGGAGTATCTTTGTAATACTTGAACTCGCCAGATCTAGTACTAGTGTACTGATCTGTACAATGTTGTTGGAGATGCTGCGGGTTTAGTCAGTCGTAAAGGTCAGTGTTATTGCTTGCCCATAACAAATATTTCGAACAATTTTACTAATATAAATAGTCGTTATTTAAATTATGCATCGATAGAATTGTCTAAGTCCTTTGTTACATTTCCGGCAGTAGGGCTCTAGGGAGTGTAGTCTACGTGGTCCCAATCCACTAGAGTCAAGCCCCTGAAGCTAGGAAATCATAGCGCATTGGTGTTTTCAAAACATAAAGACGCATTTTCACTTTCAGCAAAACTCCGCCGTAAGCCCGGTTCAACACGTCGGTAAATGGGGATGATATACCAACGGCATAGGGGGCATGATGTTGTCATCCATCCCTTGCAATATGGAATGTCGCATACTTAAGACAAATACTGCATCCTTTATAAAGAGAACGGAGGCTTGTCCCTAACTATGCCGTGTAGAAGGCGCCAACCCTTCGTGGACCGGACCCCTGGGTCCTCCTGTGTACAGGGTGTTACATACAGTAGGGTAACCTGGGGCAGCCCGGCCCCCCTAAGGGACAAGTTGTGTATTTTTGTATCCATAACTTGTCGATGCATAATTGTGCAGTAATATTGTTGAGGTATATATATATACTTTGTGTATGACACATGTCTCTGAACGATTGAATAACCAAAACGTAAGTTATAACAAATTTAAAATGTGCTCCAATAAAACCGTTTTGCCCCATGCTTGGGGTAAAACGGCCCCTCGCCTGGGGTAAAACGGCCCCTCGCCTATTTACTCTAATATTAGGTTTCACCGTTGTAATGATATAAAAACAATGTGTTTTATCCATTATTTATTTAAACCGTCATTAAGTACTACAATTATTATCACTCATCGCGAACAGAAATAATCACCACTCCGCATCACTCATCGTGAATTACATTAGACTCATCATTGTTGTGTCCGTCTTCTATTGCTTCTTCGACATTACGACACGGTAATAATACTGATAATATTTGTTGCACTTCTACAGTTCTCCCGCTCTATTGATCTTACACCCTGGACATCCCGGTTTCCTACCTATCAGCTCCTGTCGGTATTATTCGACATTACGATCACCTTTGGCATCTGCATCATCACAGGCCTTAAAATCACTATAGTGTTGAACATATTATACTAAAGTAATGGCATGCAGAAATTGCAGATACTTCGCGGCAGATACAATAGCCTAATCTTCAATCGAAACCACTCATCATTAATTACAATATGTCAAAAAAATTACAGTTGTCATTAAAAGCAATATTCTGCATTATCGTTACACTCGTCACTGAAAACACTCATTAGCTTTGGAATTTGCATCATCACAAGCCTTAAAATAATTAACATATTGTATTAACGAATGGCTTGCAGATACTCTATTGTCTAATCACACTCTGACTCGCGGTTGGGACACACGAAATACGGGAGCCCTGGTGTGCACTCACTGTGAGCCCAATTCTTGCATTCTTGGCATTGAACCCAGACTTCTGGTGGCCGACTGCAACTGAATGGTTCTCCGCACACCAAACACGGCCAATCCTCTTCATCGCTGCTTTCGTCGACTTTCTTTCACTTTTTACTTAAATTATTGTGTATGCTATAAATACATCACAGCTTTGTTACGTTTACATACCATATTCGTATTGCATGGCGGGGCAAGACGGCCCCGGGGCCGTTTTGCCCCGTTCTCACAGGGCCGTCTTACCCCATACACATTAGTGCTGACTTTTTCACCTTCACATATAATCCTTTAATATCGCTCCCATTTCGATTAAAGTCATTGGAAACGTGTATAGATGTAAGTGCATTAGTACCAGTCGCTGGCTTATCATCACACGGTGGACATGTTAGCATCGATTTTACCGAAGAGTGATTATTTGATCACAGGGTATGCAAAACTTTAAAATAGGTTTGTGAACTTACTTTTAATAGCGTTTGGCCTTGCGGTCGGTAAGAGTATTCGCTAGGTAGCAGCATCATGTTCCACTATTCAACGTTAGTTTATGTTCACTCGTTTGGCAGATAAGACGGGGGGCCGTATTACCCCCAGGGGCCATTTTGCCCCAGGTTACCATATACCCACAATGGGCATTTAAGTGAATACTCTCATGTAGCGTTAATGTCGAAATTAGTATTAGCGCATTTACGTATCTTATTAATAACGTGCTAATCATTAAATTAATGCCGTAATAGTTGGAATATAATAGGTTTTCCTCGTTTGGCCAATTGACACGCACTAGAATAAATTATTGACTCCAGGTGTCTACGCGGGGGAGCTAAATGTATCCATTAATGCATCGGATACTACACTTACCTGTGTTGTCGATCGCTGGGCTCCTGCTGGAATGTTTTTCTAGGCACAGCACAAAGCCGCTAGTTCCATCCATTTAATGTTACATCCATATCTTCTAAGACATACGTTCCGGCTGTCGGCCTGTGGAGCGGAAACGACGTCAATATCTTGGAGATGAGAACCAGAGCTTCAGGACACATCCGCGCCGCTGTCTCGCCGATCATCACATAGGAAGAAGAGTGTGTGTTGATATTTTACAGGCTCCGCGGCGCAATAAATTCAGCCCATCCGCTGTCTCGTCTCGGTAAGAACCCCATATAAATTTAAAAACATTTTTAAAAATCAACAACGTAAAAATTTAAAAAAAAAATATTTTAATATGTCCATTTAAATACACATTGTTTTCATTCACATATTATCTTGAACAGGGAAAAACTAGAATGACCTTTGCTCTTGTTAGTCTTGTATAATGCATATTATACCCATTGTGTCAACACAGACATTAATGCACATACACTATGGGAGTCGGGGGGCATGGCTACGTAGATCAATTTTTTAAATTACCTTCAAAATGGTGCATTCGGAAGGATGTTTTAACTTATTCCCTGGGAAATAGAGAGGACAAGACACAAATGCACAGCTACAAGTGTAAACATGTTTATAGAAAGAATGTAATAATCAAGGTATTCATTTTCTATTACTGTTGAGCATTTCAGTTAAATAAATATTCAGTCAGATTTCTCTAATTAATACCTTCTCTTCCCAGAGAAGCAACATCTCCTCACCCTCCTGCTTAGTACAAAGTGCAAGTTATATTGTGACAGTCCCTGGGAAGTACAAATATTCTTGAGGGATTACAAATACTTTTTAAATATAAATGTATTTAAATATGAATACATTGAAAAGTATTTCAAATACTTGTTCATATATTTTTCAAATACTTTTCATTTTGTATTACTATGTAAGTAAAAGAAAAGCAACACATATATTGAGATATCTAGTTTATAGGCATAATTAGTGTTTTGCTCATAGGGTGACAGGCAGACCAGTGAAAGGAGTATTGTTATTGCTAACTGCATCACAGTGACAACGGGCTGAAAGAGGTAAAGGCCAAATATATTGTTTGTATGTTAGCCAGGAGGTCCATAATAATATAACGCCTATGTGCCCCAGAAGAGACACTGCTAATCATTGCTAGGATGTTGTGAGGAAGGCCAACTTCAAAGTCAGCCAGGAAACCAAATAACCTGGTGCCAAATTGAACCCTGCTAAAGAACAAAAGGGATATTGACCTATGGTCACTGTTAGGTCCATCCTCTGGCTCTGAGCAAACACTTTTTCAGGGGGGGGAAGCCTGCTGTTAAGTGTCTTCATCAGTAATTGCACTTTTGGGTGAAGTTGCAGTTGGGAATAATTTGGAGGATTTCATTAATGAAAAAAAAATGTTGATACTGACAATGATTTCAAAAAAAATTTGAACAAGTCAAAAACTTAGGAAAGTATTTAAATACAAATACTTTTAATTCCTAAAAATCAAATAAATATTTTAAAAAGTATTTATATACTTTCAAATAAAATGTATTTGGCCCAATGTCTGGGCCCATCTGATAATACTTTTTTTTATGCCCCC
Organism: Ridgeia piscesae; assembly: GCA_025642075.2. NCBI lineage: Eukaryota > Metazoa > Annelida > Polychaeta > Sabellida > Siboglinidae > Ridgeia > Ridgeia piscesae. Next base: position 309,809 of record JAODUO010000948.1, read on the forward strand.
TGGTTTTTAAATGTTGTTATTGTTTTATTTGATCGTGTATTTTAAATTTTAAATGCCTTATTTGTATTTGATTCAGAAACCATAAATTAAATTATTTATCCAGCATTAAATGATTTATCCAATACCTGAGAAAGCGTCTAATTATTAATAAAATAACACCTGGATAGTGGATAGGTAATCAGTTAGAACATTAGTGACACAACAACAGAACAAGAATGACACCTAGGGATTCCATGAAAATCGCTTATTTAGAAACAGGATATTCATTAAAGTAATCATGAAAGTAATCATGCTTATATTCTAAAAAATCGTACTCGTACTGGGAATTTGAAAATAATGTAGTATGAGTACATTTGTTTTCTGAGTACTCGTTCTCGTACTCGAGTTAAATAATCGTACTGTACTCGAGTACATTTGTATTGTTTATATTCCTGAAAAATTTACTTTTTGTTGGAGATAAAGTAAAGTTGTCAACCGGCATTTGGAAGCACTGTTGCTCCAAAAAAAGAATATAAAATCCATGGCCATTTGTAATATATCATGGCACATCTGAAACAGAACCAGATGTTTAAATTAGTTTTTATGAATTAGAAATATTATAGCACAATGTGGAACCTGACGGCTACTATTATGGTTACCTCGCCACTATTATGGTTACCTGACAAAAAGTTACATTGAATTAAGATCACCGCAGAATATACATAAATATATCCACATATGTTATAGTTTAGAATATTTGTTCTGCTAGTTGTGTTACTTTTACCCAGTTCAAATTGTTATATTTAATAGAGCATTCCACTGTACATATATTTCAGCTAAAAAAAAACTATTATTCAGCATGAAGTCGATTTCATAAAGAACATGGGT
>JAODUO010000949.1:0-37500 GCA_025642075.2 Ridgeia piscesae
ACCAAGAACCGAAACCAGGGCTGGGGTCACATACGTTTTTCATTCAAACACATTATATTTGTATTTCAAATACATATGTGCTTTGTTAAAAAAGTTTATCCTAATACACTTGATTGAGATAATGCTATATCAGCTGCAGAGTGTACAGAATGTTGAATGTGTATTCGAATTTATTGCATCAAACAGTGACAAAGGTACATTTTCAAGTAGATCAAATACATACAATACTGAATTTGGTGTGTAGTTTCCATTTACCAAAATAAGAACATCAATTGCAAGAATGTGGTTTAAATACAAATACGTATTTGACGCCAAACCCTGTCCAGTGTATACTAACAACTAGCGGGCACTTTTCTTCTGGGAGCCTTCTGGTACTTTGCTGACTTGCACAGTTCATTTAGTTGAACATTCATAATGATGAATGTGAGAGCGATGTTCATTGAAATATTGATGTTATGATTTGGCTTTGATGCAAACATTAGTTTGAAGATACTGCCAACCCTTTATCAAATTAATTTTAGGGAGTTTCCCTGCTTTTTTCATTTGACTCGTACAAGTATCACTAATTAATTGCGTTAATGTGTAGTAAATGACAGTTTGTGGTTTGTAAACTAATTCTCTTTGCTACGATAAAACAGTTACCGTTGAAAGAGAGCTGTTTTATTGCTGTCTACCTGAATACAGTAAGAAACCATTGACTACTCTTTATATCATGTAATAATTTTAAATGGTTCTGACTTGTGTCACTGTGCCACATTAGTAAACGTCTTGTGTTAGTTGATCTGTGTTTAGTCCCAATCAACATTCCAATGCTTTTATATATACTATACCTAGTTGTACCTAGTTGTACCTAGTTGTACCTAGTTGTACCTAGTTGTACTCTCCTTGCAAGCAGCCCTAGCTTCACAATATCAATGTTTACTTTAGTGGACAATGAGGGATCTCATTACCAGTTTTGTGTGCTGCTGTAGTATCTGTTTTTAATCTACACATGGCTTTAACCCAAGCATATTATTAGGTATCTTTTTCACCATGAAATGTCTAACCAGAAAATATTAAAGTATATGTAATGTTGGTAACATAGTCATAATTCAACTAGTGGGTATAAAGAGTGCAGGCCTGAACAGAGGTTTCAAAGTGTTCCTTTTAAGGAATAAAGAGGAAGTTACTTACTTGCATCTAGATTCCTTCGTTATGAATTGTAAGAATATAATGTACAATATGTATACGAATTGAATCACAAGAATGTCAACTTTTTGGAGAATAAGGTAGTACAACTTTCTCTTAGTAATTCTCCTATGTTTTTTAGATAAGCCCCTGTGTTCAAAATATCATATGCCCAGTAGTCAAACAATGTGAAATTTTGATAGTTTAGATTTATCTGATGAGAAAATATCTAATTAAAAAAATAAGTTACGTTTCCATCAGACACCAGAAATGAAGTGAGCAGATCTTACATTTTGCTGACATACATTAGTTCTTCAGCATTCAGCTTTGGCCAATTAAATTAACAAATTAGAGTAATTACTATCAAAGCCAATCTGGTTTGAAGTGTCATCAGAGAAATAATGGCTACGTCTGGTCACTCAAATGTCTGTAATGGTCAAATGTCCAGCTGGGCTGACAAACTGGTCATTGAAAAGTGCCCTTGGCTAGCCGTAGGAAATGCCCCTTTAAGTTCTTAATGACTGCGTTCTATGTAAATGCCCCTGAAGCTCAGTGCATCTATTAGTTGTTCTTTCGGCACTAGAGATTAAAATTGACTTTCAAATAGTTTAGTGTTGTCAAATGTTCACTAATATTTAACAACAAATTATGTTTTCAAATTCATCTACCTGATCTATTGAGTATAGTTTTCTCATAATTGAATTTAGTGTATGTTTAGTATATCTATAACATGTTAATTATGAGTTTTAGAACAATAGTTAGTTTTACCAATAACCATGACATCTGTCTCTGACCAGTGTGTATAATTATTTTGTTTTGTGAATGTAATGTTCTTTTTAAAAATATTGTTATAGTTGCTGAACTTAAATATTCCAATGTTGTAGACTAATATTCATATCGATATTATAATAAACAGTAAAGGTGACATTTTAATAGTGCTTTTATCTTATGGTATTTTTAATGTTTTCTGGATCTGTTGAACTAGAACATTCCTTTTCTCTTAGAATTATTTACCGGGTAACGTTTTTGTTTTACTGAATGTGTTACATAATTATTGTATATGTTAAAAGTACATGTAACTGGTAGATCTACACAAAAAGGTGCTGTGTCTCCCAGGTAAATGTGTAAATTTACATAGTTCAATTATTCTATCAGTTACACTCCAGGAATCGTTTTTGGCACTATAGTGGCTATCAAGTGATTGAAAAGAGAACATAAAACATGGGAATGAGGTATACATTATGCATGAACCAAGCTGTACCCCGGCTTGATTTTACCTGAGGGAATTGAAAAGAATAGTCGTTACCGACATCACAGTTGCTCAGTTTACACGAATGTACCTTGTCAACAAATGACATTGTATGAATTATATAAATGTAACAAATCGGCGAAATTTGGTTCAGCTGCATAAATAAATTATGGTCATGGTTATTGGGCACACACATCATAACATTTTCAGAACGAATATGTTATTGTTAGACTTATGAAAGTGTCTAGTCACTAATAAATCATATTGTGTCAAGATAAAATCTGGCACTGCTCACTCTGCGTTGCAATGCCTTTGTTTTGGCCGCATGTAACTGCTACTAACCACAGCCAGTTCCACCATCCATTGAGGTGATCCACACATTTCTCTAGTACAGTGTATGGATTAATATGATCATCAATACAGGTAGAATGTATTGATTTGAATGATCACAGGGAGAGGGTATGCTCCTCTGTTTGTCATTAACCAGCATAGTAATTAGTAATGGGAAGTGTGCTGTGTTAAAGTCGGTCGGCTTTATCAATATTGGCAATAAGTCTTGTTGTGAAGCCAATGTCTTGTTTACCAATTGTCATTTTCACAAAGGAAACTTTCAAATTGTTAATGTCGTTAAACTTAATAAGTAATACCCACATAAAATTTGGCAGGTAGTATATGTTCAGTATATCTTCAACATATTTATAGCCTTGAGACATTTAAATTACCATAATTATTGTCCCCTCGAAATGCATACTGCATGACATACCCCCTTTTTCTAGAAGTCAAAATCAAATTTTCAGATGTGACCTTAGATGTATGCTCTTGTATACACATTGTACACATGTCCAACACTGACACTGTGTGCTACTTATGCCTCATGTGAACAATTAATAGCTGCCCATCAAGGCACATGCACTCAAGCACTGCACTGTGGGGCCTGGGGACTATAGTCACTATATAATAAATAATATGTAAGAACAAACTGCCTCCTTCTATGGAGAACTTGTACTGTAAAATGTCAGTTTGGTTTACACATAATTCATACCTAGAGTCACACTGACTAAAATAATTTAAACCTCTTTAAATTGGTGCTGTGTATGATGTGTTTATGTATGACATGACTAATGACATGCAGTTTTTTCTTGACAGCCAAAAACGGTGGACTGGGAATTGGCGCAATCATAGGCATCGCCGTAGGAGTTATAGTCTTCCTCATCATCATCTTGCTTATCTACATTTTCGTCATCCGCAACCGCAAACGCAAGGGACAAGGTAAGGATGTTTGACCTGTAGTCGTAGTCGTAGGACAGTTGATGTCACAGGACAAATTGGTAGTTGGTTGAAATGTTTCACTCTGTAGAATCTATACAGTCTACCTTCCTCACCTACTGCATGGTGTTAACTGTGCTCTAATTAATGACTTATGCGATGATTCGTGTTAGATTACATGTACTTCTACGGAATAATGATTTGTCATGTATTGGGTGGCGCAGTCAGAAAGGATTCCACTGTCTGGCGCATGTTTCACTGGATCTTATCGTAAACTACAATTGACTTTGGAGTCTTGATACAGCTGTCTCTGATGTTTCTGCTACATTATGTGTAGCTGACACACCATTTTGTTCATTGCTGTAGTGTTCCGGGTGACTGTTATTGACTATGTGCTCTTACTTGTTGCTGCGTTGCATTGGGTTTTTTTGGCAGTAACTTAGCATATCATTGCTGCTCTGTCTATTGTGGTGTAACGTTGGGGCTTGGTGCCTTTCCATTAATACATAGTGGCTAGTGCCTCTCCAGTGGTGCACAGGTGCCTATCTCTTAGTGCACTTGTCACCTCTCAGTTCACTTTTGTGTCTCATTCGTTCAGTTTGATCTATATGTTTACCAGTACATCCTGGGTGTGTCTTAGTCAGCCAGTCTAATAGGTTTCTGTCATGTTGTCCCTAGAGCTGTCTGTCTCTATTCACCAATAATTCTGTCCCTCTGTCTCAACTTTATTTCCTCCCTAACAACCTCTTTGATAGGACTAACATATTTATATCTTGAAAACATCACACTGAATTCATGCAATGATCATTTTAGTTGACACAGACATGCCTCTGTCACTGTCGCAATCTGAGCAAGATGTCTGTTTTTAATGAACAGTTTTTTAACCCACACTTGTAGACAGATCTGACCTGTGCACCATCTGTATTACTTTCTGCAGCAGTTAAAGTTGCACATAAATGAATGTCTCAGTTGTTGTGTGAAAGACCCAAGGGGGTCATTGTGCCAGAGAACTTGAACACCATGCTGTGAATTGGCTGTGAAGTGTCACATCTCATCTTACACAACACACACATTCACTGGTACAGCCACAAAGGATGTCTGTCTCATGCCCCTAGCCACTCGTTTTCTATTGCAAACACCAGTGAGATTATGTTAGAGATCCAGCCCACTTGTTTACTCCATAAACAAGTCTTAGGTCAATCACTGATAACATGTTCAATCTGTGTTGGTTTTGCAAGATTTTGAGATCATCTGCTTGTATGGAATGTAAACTGAGCAAGTGGTCAGTGGTGGGCAGTGTTTGTACAACACACTGGTCAAACAAACTGCAGCTGTATAGTGCAAGCACATCCGGTCAGTGCCACCGTATTCTGGTTCTGGTGTATGTATTCTGTCCATTTATTATTTGTTGTTTACTACACATCCTGCTTTGGGTGCAGACGACAAGCTTACTGACAACTTTTAAGTTCTTCGAGGGATCATAACTGGTGATCATGTACACATATACATAGTTTATATAAAGAGGAATGTGTCGTTTATATGTTTATGGCATTTGATTATCAAATTGTTTCACTAACAAAATCGTATATTTCATAGTAGTATAAAATGTTCACCAAATATGTCAGCATTGAAAAGTTAAAATAACTAACATGGTATTAAAAATTGTAGTTTAAATATGTGCTTGAATTAATTTTATTTAAAAAAATTATATCAGATAGGCTTTTATGTGATGTTGTAACAGTGTTCCTAGCGTCTACAAAGTCCCGCCACCAAGCCAGTGATGTTAGTTGTGCAGCTAGGCCTCAATCTGCACAATGTGACTGATTGCAACAGTTAACATTGTAGTAAGTGGGCTGACTCTGGTAGATGTAATTGTCAACAGGGCCTCAGTCCAGAATGAGTTTGGTCACGGTTCAATGCTTGACAGAATACCTGCTTAACGCTCCACCGGTTGCCTCAATCATTAACTGCCATTGTAGAGAACACGTCATGACTGCATTTAGAAACTTTGGGTCACGTTTTCAATTATATTATTTATAAACTTCCTGGTGCATGAAACTGACTGAATGTGCTTATTGGTGATATGAGGAAACTTCCTGTTTCATGCTGTATCGGTGACTAAATCCTGGTCTGTGTACCCGGTACTGTCACTCAGAGACATGACCTCATGCAGTAGATCCTGCTTGTTGATCTAGTTTTACCTGTACTGGCATCACTGCCGGAACTACTTTCAAGGGATTTTTTTAAACTGCTGTGGACATGAGTCATAACGGCAGTGGCATACATTAATGATGACTGCTAATGGCATTAACTCAGTTTAGTATTCATCTGTGAAAATGTTTTAATACAGAATTTAACAGATGTAGGTCCAGGATAGGTGCTTTCTTAGGTTCTCTGTCGCTGTTGTTCTTGGACGGTTTAACTGCCCAGGGCACACTTAATGGGATGATTCACATAAGGGATCAATTTCAAACCACATCATGTCATCTTGAAAATCGTGGGTAAATTTGGATTTTGAGGTGCCATTTCCAACATATAACCGTAGGCTGACAGCTTGACCAGGGCAGTGGTTGTGTAATGCTGCTTTGACCCAATCAGGTGGAGACCATAGCAACAGCTCACCTGTAGATTACACAGGTATTCAGTGCTACATAGCTGACCTCAATTCCCAGCCGTAGCATTCACCTCTCACAGTGAGAGGCCACATAATTTGTCTCCCATAAATGTGCACTAAATTGCTGGCTGTGTGTTTGGGTATATCAGTGTGCCATCTCTACACAGTTTGTTCAGTCAGGCACTGTGCTGTTGTGAGAGTTTGATGGCAAACTTCCTCATTCCTATTGTATTGTTCCACTGAAGGTTCCTATTGTATTGTTCCACTGAAGGTTCCTAACCAGGGGGTACTGCTGAGTGCTGACAAGGCCAACTTATTGTCAAGCCAACAGCTGCCAGTCACCCTGACCTAATTTAGACAGTCAGCCCCTAATCAGACCACATGCTCCCCTGAACTGTTTTGCATAATTGCCACAGATGGCTGTAGTGATTAAAACTTGATAAACTGATTTCAGTTTTTTATTAGTAGGAGTATTGTTGGCTTATTAAGGTGGGGAGCTAGCTTGAACAGTAAAATGTGATGTTTACATAATTTAATGTAGCATAGTGTATGAGAAAAGCTTGTTTAATAGTTGAAATTAGGGAAATTATATAACTAGTCCATTCACTGACTGCATAATTGATATAAAGAATATAAATTATACACCAGCAACACGGTTCATTGTTGTCGGCTTAATACCACTAGCTCAGTGTGGCATGTGACTTCCATTTAATGTTTGGATGTCAAGCATTTAACTTTGTATTATTAATTATACTTGTTTGTTTTAAACAGTAGATGCAGTGGTGTATAGGGAAAGCTTAGATGAATGCCTACATTTCTTCACTTTTGGAAACTGACAGCATGCATTACACATTACAAACAAAATGCATCATAATTTTACTAAAGTAAGTGTTGTGTGCAGGCATTTAGCCAGAAATTAATTTTGCCAGTCTTTTAAGCTAGTGTCATTTAGCACGGAATGGCCTTCTTGGAATTCATTCACAACAACCACAGCCATTATTAGCCAGTTGGTTTTCAATGACAAATCAGTATCGCTCGAGCTAAGCATTTAATTAATATGTATCGGATAATCCATTTGATTTGTTCCACTACCTGAATGTTAGGTATTAATACGGGCCCCTAGACTTTGTACGTCTTTCAGACAAAACACCAAAACTAGTCAAATCTGTAGTTCCCTTCTGTCTGATGTCTGTGGTAGTGGAAATAAAAATGGGATAATCCACGTATTTTGTCATGGATTCACTCCTTCCAATCTGAAATGTGACTGAGCAGTTTAATTACGGCTATTCAATATGTACATGTCAATGTAACACATTATTGCACAAGCACTAGATACACCATTGTTAGTCAACTCAACTAGCCAGTCGAACCCTGTCAGGTGCAAATAAATTGATTGCCATTGTTTACACCTGGTAGATCAACCAGCATAATGTAATTGGTAGGTTGTTAGTGGTTGGTGGATATCAGTGGACATGAGAACTTGTTCATTGTTTACATTTATCAGTCACAATGGAACATTAGCCACAGTTAGTATTAACATAATTATATAATCAAGTATTAATTGAAGCTTGAATCTAACAAAATGCTAAATATGGCATGTTTGTTTGTTTGCCAGTTTGGTTTGTTACAATTCTGACTTGTGGTTCTAATGTGTGTGCAGATATCTGTTTTGGTAGTTAGTTCACAGTCAGTAGGCTTTGAAGTGGCCCTGTTTGTGCAGGTAGGTTCACCGAGATGAATAATCCTTAGATCAATACTTAGAATGCAGTGTTGCAGTAAGTTCAGATCAATATTATATAATAAAATCTTGACTAACTGGAAGCCATCTAGAATAATTTATGTAGAAGTGTATACACATTCATTACTTCCTCTGAAAGTGGCATTTGACACAAGACATCTGCAGAATGAAAAGGGGTTCTTACAAGTTGTGAGTGAATTAGAAAACATTTCAAGTCCTTTTGTAACTTTCCATGGTATGGTGCTGCCACCTAGTGACCATCGTGTCATTTAAATGTCATCCGCAGAGATGATTCACCTTCAAACAGGATGTGACAAAGTCCTCATGATTCATTCGCCTTGCAGGTTTAGTTTGTGACAGCTTCCTTAATTGGAGGACCTAGTGGCGTTACTGATTGTGTGTGCCAGTGTATAAATATCATACAGCGCATAGCTTTATACATTATTCATGTAGCTTATTGTCATGGAAATGGTCATGTACCATTAGTAATACAGGTTAACGTTCCTGTTTGAATTTCAAGAATAATGCAATTAACTTTTTCTAGTACTGTGTACATAGTAATACTGCATTCATGTAGCTAATAATGTATGGTAAACTAATAATTGCATTTGCAATAAAATAATTTTTCACAAATATTATAACTTAGCAATATTTATTATGATATTTCATCTTTCAGTAGCAGCTTGAGAACTAAATAGTTGTTACATCGATGATTGTGTGCTGCTAAACATCTGGTATTCCACACATGCACAATAGTGTTTTGCATTCATGAACATTCATGTTATTAAACACAGAGAATGTTCGAGTTTAACATTAGTTGGATTTTATTTAAAGGTAACCTATTTGCTAATTACTGCAACGTCAAGGTTTTTGCATGTCAGTTTGGTGTGATAGATGTTCTCCTTTGTGTATTTAACAGTAGCAAATGTTTTATTGCAGTTGCCTTTTTGCATATTTGTATTGAAAATGCTACTGATGCAGTAACATGCAATTGATCAACACTGACATTGACCCAGTGGCTGTTAAAGTAACATGTAATTCAATGCGATTGATCTGATGAGTCGTTCAGACACGTTCAGAGACCTATACATGTTGTGATTGCAGGCAGAAAACATAGTGCTAAAGTAGACCCTGAGCATGACCACCACACTGAGCATGCAAACCATACTGAGCACGCCAGTCACACCAAGCGTGCCGGTCATACTGAGCATGCGAACCGTAGCGAACCTGTCAGTCCCACTGGACATGCTCATGCTCGTTCGACTGCTGGTCAGCAGCGGACGGAGCCGGACATTGCGTTAGCATCGCGGCTGCCGGCTGCACTTGCACCCATAACGAAACAACACAGGAAGCAACACAAACGAAAGTCCCGCCGTCATCACCGTGGGCTGCCAGTGCCCCCTGGTCAGGATAGCTCTCGTAGTCTCTGGTCTTACCTGCCAACACCGCTCTCAGTCCCACGCATAGCCAAGTGATCATTCTCATAATCGTGTTCTTGCAATGGACACTCCTCTAACCTCCAGACTGACATCTTAGTCGTTTCTCTGACAACTGGGCTCTGAGTCAATAGGGTGCTGTGGGTTTATCCAGTCTGATGTGTTCCAGTGTTCCTTCTGGTTCACCCAAGTACTTTTTCCTGCTGTTCCCCAAAGATATGTGGCCCACTGTTCAATGTTTACAGACATTGCCACGTTATCAGTGGCACAAATCCATGAATAACAAGCTTGGATTTTGAGGCAGAGTTTCCAATGTCAAAACATTGACATCGTAGTTTCAGATTTGAGGTCATGTCTGCAGACAGGAGCACTGCCTTATATGTAAACTGTGTCCTCCAGAACCATTCCATATTAAAGGAATGTTCAGGTCGACACTATGTTATGTACCCGCGGATATTTAAGGGATGTCGTCAACTATGAGGAACGGGTTGACATGTAAATGTAATGGTTGTGTACTGAATGGTTATGTTTATGAGACGAAGGTTATGGTTGAGCTGTTTTGTCTTGGTGTGTCTCTGGGCTGTGTTGACAGGTACGGCACTTGGTGTTGCCCTTGCTTTGCCCTCTCTCTTACCCTCTCTGTACCCCTCAGTAGTAGCACCAGCTGTTGTAGAATCAGTTCTGCCTCACCTATGTCTGTGTGATGCGGTATGGTTGCCATAACCATTTGGTGTTGCAATCAAGACTGTCCCGCTTTGTTATTTAAATGTATATCACACTAGTCTCTAGGATGTACATAGGATAGCTAATTACAGTAACACTAATGTGGTCAACAATCAGTACAATGAAAACAGTAATGCTTTACCAACTTACAACCAAACAAACTCTAATCAATTGAAATCAATGGCACGTCACTAAAGTCAGTCAAGAACTTCACATACCTAAGCAGTACGATTGCATCTGACAATGCCACTGATGTGGAAATTAACAAGCATTATACGTGCTACTTTGGAACGTTTGGAGGACTCTGGAAGTGCATGTGATCACAGCATGGCATCACAGTGACCACAAAGTGCAAGGTTTACAACGCAATTGTGCTTCCAACACTACTGTACTCAGCTGACAGATGTGGTCTGTACCCTCACTACATCAGAATTCAGAAAGCTTTCCCAAGGTCATATCAGGATCTCATGGAAAAACCACAAGTCTTGAGACAGGTTAACATGTCCAGCATATAAGCTATTCTAACTGCTTCCCAACTCCACTGGAGGGAACGTGTTAGTGACTACTAGGAGGCTCCCAAAGGCTGCGTTATGGGGAATTAGTAGGAAACAACTTTGTGGCAGACAATGGCTGAGGTACAACGATCTGGCTAAAAGACAGACTGTGTATGACATTATATTCACACAGAAGAAAAGAAAAAACAGTCATAATTTTAGCAGGGTGTTCTGCGTGCATCTGCACCTATTCTGTATTGACTGTGGCAAAGGATTAGCTGCTAAAATCGGACTCATCTCCCACCAATGAGCAAAACACACAAGGACGCAACCCTGCATAAATGTCATCACTGAGCACACTGGACAGCAGAGAAAGGACCATATTGAAACTGAATCCACATTTGTCACTGCTATTGCTCAGTGGGTCAATGCGGGGTAGATAGATATGTATACTAAAACAAATCAGCTTCTAACGTAATGCTAAGCAGGCACAGCTGCATGGTAATAAATCAAAAGTATTACTGATGTAAATTTCTTACGGTAACATTGTGTTGCTCCGATTATGTTGGTCGCGTTGCAAAGATTGCTTTGATTGGCGTTAATAGTTAACTTCGGTGTTGTTGGAGTGATATAATAAAACAGTGTTTTTCGTCAGCTTCTGTGTTCTCTATGCACCCTGCATCATGGCACATGTTTCCTGATTTCTACCCTCTCCCGTGGTTTGACCCCCAAGTTTTTCTGTTTACCATTTTGCACACGTCTACTGCCACATTTTTCACTGTTTCATGTCTGCTTTTACATAATATTGTGAGCTGCTACAGAAATAACATGTGTGAAGCTTTTTTCTGAAACACTGCATCGCAAGCCATAATGTTATTGTTATAAATTCAATTGGTGATGTCGTCAGGATATTGAAATCTGTCAACACCAGGATGCGCAACTGAGACACTTGCTGGTGTGTCGTGGAATAGTTTCCATTGTGATACAGCGAGTGCATTTTAAAAAGCTTAAATGTAACAAAAGATTCTGTTTAAAGATCCTTCATGAAATGTGACGCCAATAGGTAATGTTATGTGATGATTACACCCTATAATGTTACATACTATACTTTTTGGAAACTGTGTTGCAAATATCTGTGACACCTACCCATATTTTGAGTAGAGAGACAGGGTGTATTTTCGATGGAATCATAGGCTTCTATGTCTGTAATTTGTCTGTTTCAGAGGACCCATTCACAGTACAAATGGACTCCAATCGCAGGAAGCCGTAAGTTGTCTTTTCTGTTTTTCTTTAGTCATTTAAAGGTATCAATTTAACAGATATACTTTGAACTAAAAATAATGTTATTAATGTTTACCAAAAACAATGCGAAGATATTTGTCAAAGCGCAAAATTGATCTATGGACATTTTAAACGATGCACAGACAGTTTTTGCTGTCTTTCTATTTTAGGGTATTTGTGTAATCTATGTGCCAGCTTTAGCTTTTTTGTGTATATATTAATATATTTATGATGTCTCTGTGTGTTTTTTCTTGGCTGTGCTCAAGTGTTTAGAGTGTCTGTAAGTTTTAGGGAGCCTGTATTTGTTTTAGGGTCCCTGTGGATCAGGTGAGAGTCCCGGATGTTCTAGGCAATCAGTATGGCAGACATGACAGTCTGAATGACACTGTTCCTGTAAGTACCAAATTGCATACAAAACAAAAACATTATTTCTTTTTTATGGCATACATAGTTCGTGGCTTCAAGATATGTTTATGTTGTGAGAATGTTGCTTATTTTGGAGAATATTATTTGTAATGTGCAAAGTTTCGACACAGATAGAGTTTGGTCACTCACCGGTGTCATGTGATGTGGCTCGGCTTTCATCGGGTTAATTTGGCAGTAGATGGCAGACATAAGACCATTGCCAGGCCACAGGACACTCTGTACCTATTGGTGGTACCAAAGTTCTAACCCGAGAACAAAACTGGCATTTACATTAAAGGGAGAGCTCCTACTATGAACAGAGACCAGGGGTATCACCTACCCACCATCAACAGCCATCCCTCCAAAACTTGGGCCATATTGTGGCTATCACATTTCAAATAATATGCTCCAAATTAAATTAATTTCTTTGACAAATGTGCAATCTAGGTATACCCACCCTTGCCAGATAACTGTCAATTTTTTTTAAACACTTACACTGCTGGCATTAATACAGTCGCAACTTAATTTATTCCAGTTATTTATTGGAGTATTCTAACCAACAATATATCTTGACTAACACAGCCTTATGCCATTTTTCTAATCAGGGCTTTATGCAGAACCAAATTATTGCCAGTCACACATGTTTTGGTGGACACATGGATGTTAACTGTTAAGCCAGTTTACAAACTTTAAAATGTGTCTGATGACCTGAAATGGACTACAAACACACATGTGACACCATTTACACTCACTTGTACAGTATAACTGACAATATCTATGGTTTTGGAACACCTTTTTTGCTCCGTTCACCCATATTTCTACCCGTCCACAACGGTTTTCACCCGTCCAAATGACGGGTGGACGGGTCTCTGCATAGAGCTATGTTTCTAATGAATACTGTTATGTCCCCTAGCCACCGACGCGGGGACCTGAGGACGTCATGTACGCAGACTTGGAGATGATGAGAGACAACCAGGCCGATCTCGCCATCGACGACGTGCCGCGGAGTCGCAAGCCACTACAAGTGTTTGAGCCAGGGTCAGGGGTCGAGTATGCCTCAATCCAGCCGAACCGCAAGAAGGACCGCATGCAGTAAAATGTCGCAAGTTCGGTTGTTCCCATGGACCATTCCTACAGTGTCTGTTGCAAGCCACGTGAATGGTGTTTACGAAGGATAATACAACCCAACAATACAATAGGGGAAAGTCGGTGAAAGAGATAGTTTTATGGGTTATTCACAGATTGTTGTTCTGTCTAACAAGTGTCATTAATATGAAATGTTAAATGTGTGCTTGGTGTTCTTCGACATATGGCCTATGTAGGGACCAGCATCATTTCAATATGGCTGCTTCACTTAATTTTTGCACAGCAAAATGAGTGTTCACATTGCAGCAACAACAACAACAACAACATCCAGGTAAAGTTAGACAGTTTAAAATATTCACATAGAACAGTTACATGTCCATAGCATCATCGTTTTATGAAGCTCAGGGAGAGAAATCCTTAAATGTGGCTGCAATCCGAGAATTACTCGTACAATTGTTTCCGATGGGAGATAACTTGAACTCATCATTACAATGGAAGAGAAATCACTACACAGGAACTAACAGATGTAACCATGTACCCAGTGTTAACACTGACACGAATGTACCATGATTTTGATAACATTGTAGATATATATATATATATATATATATATATATATATATATATATATATATATATATATACACACACATGACTGCACTAAATTCATAATCATTGTAGAATCTTTTTCTAAGTGGGAGTGAACCGTCATGATTCCAGTGCACTGCATCACAAATACTGGCGTTATATACATTGGCACAACAAATGATCTTATTGTTCAACCGTCTTGCATGATTTGCATTTAGAAAATACACGAAGATGTATTGGTATGGAAGAAGGAAGACGTTGCACTGTTTACGCACTGGCGATATTTTCTGTTGTGAGCACCGAAGCAAAAGGCCCATATCCGTCCATCTGTTTACAAGTGAAATATTACTTACTGACTCGGAGATTGATCGACTCTTGTCTTGAATCGATGCACCTCTAAGTGTGTTTCCAAATTTGTTGTCTTAACTCGCCTCTGAATTTGGTTTCCAAGAAGTTAGATTATAATGTATACATTTCACTGTCAACCGGGTAGCATAGATTAGATCATAAAACCATCAAATTTATGAGCAGTTACAAGATGCAGATTGGGTCCAGGTGATGGTGATGTCAAAACTGTGCAAAGTTATGACAAAATGTCCAGTTTTGGTATAAATAATTAGAGAATATGTTTGGGGTCATAAGTTGTGATACGGTCATACCATATAGGGTGTGTTAGCAGCTGAAAGTAATTTTGAAGACATATTTTTTATACCTGTACATAGCAGCGCGTGTATATATTAGCACATCGGCACGTTTAGAATCACTAACAATATAGGTGGTAGGTTTATTTTGGTTGGTGGTGTGATATTTTTTCTACCAAGTGGCCTCGGGCAAGTTTTGCCTCAAAGACCTTTTACTGTCTATATTGGACACCTCTCTATTAAGGGTAACAAGACCATTTCTTTACTGCATATAATTGAACTATGTATTTACCGTCCTTGACCATGATAAATTGGCAAAGTTTCAATTGGGATTGGTTTAATATTAAATTGTTCTGATATTGATATATTTTTTATCAAATTTAAAGTAGATAGTAGAATTAGAGTATATGAAGTAATATTAATGGAAGAACACTACAGATTTTATAAGAAAAAATGCTTTCTGGCAGAAGACAATAAACCTATGCAACAAATTAGTATTTATTATGGCAGTGCTAGCATTGTTGAAAATACAAGTGATGGTCTTTGCTGTTTTGAATAGATAACCCCAGTGATGTTTGACGTAATAATTATAGTTAGATGTCAGACTGCATTGCACACCGTTCAATATGGCAGTGTTTAGTAGCTGAAATTTACATGTGTTGGTTCTATTGTAGGATGGCATATTTTATGCACCATTCAAACAATAACTGATTAAAATACATTCAGATGAATTTAAGTAGGCTCTAATTAATAAATATGTATCATGTCTTTTGTATTGTCCTAAGCTCCTATTAGCTGGCAAGGTGTGTGCTTGCATGTCAAAATGTAAATAAAACATTTAGTTTATATATGTATCCTGTGATTTTGCTACTACTTCAAATCCAGGTCACCTATGTGATAACTAGGACAGAATGATACCACAATGTCAGCTGGCAATGGTATTTAATTCCAGTTGGAAACGTGTGTTTTGTTATATTAATCAACCATGCTGTGTATCAAGAAATAATTAATTAGTATGGAAAACTAAAAATGCCAACACGAACCCTTCTGACAAGATGGTGTAAATGTTATGTTTGCCAATTCACCAGGGCTTTGTAGATAACCAAGTGCGATCAACCATGTACTATAGCTTTGGGGACATTTGCCAATAGGACATGTCATCTCCTTGCTGTTAAACGATGCTGTCCCATGATGTTGTGACAGGCATGTTTTTAATAGGAAGCACATTCCAACTTTGTCCTTATAAAAATACTAGCCCATATTTTTTGCTGTGTATATTGATAGTGTGTGTATATTTGCCATGTTTAACAATGCAGTTATTCTGTCTGTTTTTTCAACGATTAGTTGGGATGGCTAGGATACTCATGGTGTACTCAATTAATATTTGATTACAAACGGACCAGAACACTGTATTCACATTATATTGACACATACCCTGGTACATAGAAATACTGAAGTTGATTGGTGTGTGGGTTGTCAGGATGTCAGTTTTATGCACATATGCAAGACATAGTTGGAATATCTACTACTGCACCATGGTGTATATTTTGAATACTACACTATATTTGTCACAATCTAATGTTTAACTGATGTCAACGTTATGTACAAAGTTTTTTGTGTTGCAGTAGTTGATTGTACAGTAATTGTGCTTCAATAAATTTGCTTTATATTACTACTGTGGTGGCATTGTTTTAAGGGTTGAATGAAAAATGAAGCCTCACACACATACACGCACACGCACACACAGAATGTCGCATTTCGACACTACCATCAACTTTTAACTTCTTTACCAGCCCCGAAGGACAGACAAAAATTCCACAAATATCACAAATGTATGGTTTCTCACCAGTACGAAAATGATGCTTGTACCGCGCTTTTTAACTGTAGGAATAAATTGAAACGATGTAATTTACGTATCAGCAAATTATTAAAACATCGTTATTAAAATTGGTCACTGTATTTGTAGACGAATATTTACGGGAATGTTATGTTCTTAAATTGAAGTGTTGAGGCAGAATCGTAGAAGTAATCAGCTAGGTCAACGGAAAATTAAACGGATCTAAAGATAGGGGATACTCGGGTAATCCGTACGGTCGGGTAAATAGTGCTGACAGGAATGTGAAGAAATGGATGACACGTCGGATTTGAGAGTGATGTGTGAATGAATTTCATATATGCCCACTCGATTAAGCAAATGAAATCGCGCCGTCAATGACCAACCAAACAATACAATCGAATTAAATAATAAACTCGTCCAAACTAGGTCGATTTGATAATTTTAGAACAAGAATAATCGCAATTAGTTCGGTGGTATCACTGCTGATTAGACACATACACTGCACTGTTAGGAACGTTTTGGGCAACGTTTATTGGGATTACTATCGCAATTAGTTGGTATTTAGGCACAAACACTGCACTATTAGGAACGTATTGGGCAACGTTTATTGGGATTACTATCGCAATTAGTTGGTATTTAGGCACAAACACTGCACTGTTAGGAACGTTTTGGGCAACGTTTATTGGGATTACTATCGCAATTAATTACCTGACGTGTTCGAGGTAGTTCATGAAATATACCACGCTGAGGGGATACGTGAAAGTCTATGGGTAAATGTGACTGGCGAAACACTACCGGGGTAAGAGTAACCGCTACGTGTTAGCAATTTGTGAAATGTTAAAGGAACAAGCAACTCTAACGTTCAGAAGCTCTCAAAATTAAACAATTTCCAAATTATATTTTTTAACCAAGCACAGAGAGTAGTCTCAGCTCCAGAAAGCGGTTCTCAACTCCTGGGTTGCGATCTAAATTTGGGTCGCCAAGCCACGTTGTGTGGGTCTCCAGTGACTCCGAATTGTCTTTTTTGTATCCCGCGATGCAAAATGAACGCAGACCACATGAAATGCTGTGTCACTGGTGACTAATGATAGTTGAGATTTAGGCCTAATTTTAACTTTACACAATTTTTGGCGCAAATTATTTATCTCGATTACTTTGATGTAGACACCTACTATTCTGTCTGATTCCGCAGTAAAGGTCTAGGCCAACGAATCATTACATGTAGGAGTCTTCTAAATGCAATTTCACAGATAAATGCCGCATTAGATAATACGTTCATAAACACCGTGTCATTGTCAATCTCCTTATTAGAACCAATATGAAGTAAACCTATAGTTGAGCGTAATATTCTTCAAAAGAAATCTTCCTACATTCCGCCAAATTAACTTTAGTTTGGAGATTTTTCATACAATGCGGTGGATCTACCCCTTTTCGTGGTGTGGTATGGCGATATATAAAGATTTTGGGCCACGTATTTCCGCTACAGTCGTGAAGGGGCTTCTCCATGATCGCGGACAGCGGAATTGTTTTCGTAGCTGCCGTCTGGATTTCCATTAAAGGTTTACTATGGAGTAATTGTGTGTTGTAATCTTAGGATTACGGCTAGGTTTGGGCTGAGGGTTCATGTTTAGGGCAACTAAAGAAATGGAAACATAATTTTGTGTGAGGGATACGACAAGAAAAAGAATAAGAATAATTATGGTTCTTTTAATTTGTCTTTTCGTTAGACAATCGTGCACGAATTGCAAAAAATTATTAGAAAATACAAAAAACTGATGGGTAAAAATGTACAATAGGCCATACTTGTGCACTGACGGCGGGTGATATTTCTGTTAAGAGCAATTTAAACAAATTGTGAAAATCCTGCATCAATTCACATGTAGACAACTGTAACATTGCTTATTGGCTTTGAGATGAACCAAACATGTTGTCTTTATGGACCTCTGAGCTAGACGCATTAGAAGTTACATTATTAGTTTGTGTAGATTTAACTGCGACCGGGTAGCATAGATTAGATAATATAGACTATAACATTGATGAGCAATTACAAAATGCACACAGGGTTCAGGTCGTTGGATGCTTTTTATGATTGATTATTTACATTTGTATATATATATATATATATATATATATATATATATATATATATATATATATATATATATATATATATATATATATATAAAATATAAAAGTGCATGATTTACATTGTAGCACGTCATGTTTGTAATCATTAACAAAATAGGTGGTTAGGTAGGGATAGTCTGGTTGGTGGTGTGATGTTTGTCTACTGAATGGCATAGCTAAAACAAGCGTTGCTACAAAGGCTATGGACTATCTATATTAGACACTTCTGTGTTATTGACAACTGTTTATGACGTTTAATTGCTGAACCTCGTGCTTACCGGCCTTGTCTTTAACGAATTAATAACTGCCTTTAATTGGTTAACGTATTTACACGATTTGCTTAATATTAAATTGTTACAGCAATACTAATATCATTATTTAAAAGTCAGTGTTTGTTTCAGTTGGGAAAAACTGGCCATCTAGTCTAGCAGGTCGTCAGTCACCGAAGCAGCTGATGGGGGCTTATTTCTAGTGTAACTGTGACTCGTGTGACCTGTTTCACCGCAGTTATAACACTTGCCAATGAAGGATGGTGACTGTCTCTCAATGGCGTGATCTGCGATTGGAGTACACACACGCACGCACACACGCACACACGCACACACACACACGCACGCACGCACGCACGCACGCACGCACGCACACGCACACGCACACGCACACGCACACGCACACGCACACGCACACGCACACGCACACGCACACGCACACTCACACGCACACGCACACGCACACGCACACGCACACGCACACGCACACGCACACGCACACGCACACGCACACGCACACGCACACGCACACGCACACGCACACGCACACGCACGCACGCACGCACGCACGCACGCACGACACACACACACACACACACACACACACACACACACACACACGTCAGTCGCTTTCGAGCTACTAGATGTTTCTCAACATGGATCAATGGATCATGGATAACAATTTTGATTTCCTCTCAGTCTCTGTTAGCATTGCCGTAACCGACTAGTTCCTGACACCTATTCTCATCTTCAGTGTTGTATGGCAACCGACAGTTCGGAGTGTCTTATACGTGACGCATACCAGTACTCTCAGTCGTATACGTGACGCATACCAGTACTTACAGTAGTCTTAAAATGTTACCTATCTCGCTGATACTGTCAGTGTTCTCCTGCTGACTGCTAACGCTGCCATTCTCCCTAACACCTTCAGAGAAACAGTTCCGTGGCCCTTGAGTCTACTGCTCAGTTCCTGCTTCAGAGTACCCCAGCAAGGAGGTACCGAGTACCCCAGCAAGGAAGTACCGTGTACCGCAGCAAGGAGGTACCGTGTACCCCAGCAAGGAGGTACCGAGTACCCCAGCAAGGAAGTACTGTGTACCCCAGCAAGGAGGTACCGTGTACCCCAGCAAGGATGTACCGTGTACTCCAGCAAGGAGGTACCGTGTACTCCAGCAAGGAAGTACCGTGTACCCCAGCAAGGAGGTACCGTGTACCCCAGCAAGGAGGTACCGTGTACCCCAGCAAGGAGGTACCGTGTACTCCAGCAAGGAGGTACCGTGTACCCCAGCAAGGAGGTACCGTGTACCCCAGCAAGGAGGTACCGTGTACCCCAGCAAGGAGGTACCGTGTACCCCAGCAAGGAGGTACCGTGTACCCCAGCAAGGAGGTACCGTGGTACCCCAGCAAGGAGGTACCGTGTACCCCAGCAAGGAGGTACCGTGTACCCCAGCAAGGAGGTACCGTGTACCCCAGCAAGGAGGTCCCGGGTGTACCCCAGCAAGGAGGTACCGTGTACCCCAGCAAGGAGGTACCGTGTACCCCAGCAAGGAGGTACCGTGTACCCCAGCAAGGAGGTACCGTGTACCCCAGCAAGGAGGTACCGTGTACCCCAGCAAGGAGGTACCGTGTACCCCAGCAAGGAGGTACCGTGTACCCCAGCAAGGAGGTACCGTGTACCCCAGCAAGGAGGTACCGTGTACCCCAGCAAGGAGGTACCGGGTACCCCAGCAAGGAGGTACCGTGTACCCGAGGAGGTACAAAGGAGCAGGATCCATCTATACTGACAGGACGTAAATTGTTCAGTCAGTTTATGGTTTGATAAATTACAACAGTTTTTCAACGAATGTTTTCATTACGTTTACATACTACGCGACAAACCGATACTGATCGCGTACTAATAATAATAACAATAATAAGTTGTTACTGTTATGATTATTATGACACAATAACTATTACAGATGGATGCATCATACGTAAACGAATGTAATTTTGGAGGTGATACAAAAGCGTAATAAAGTGGTAGGGGGACAAAGCCTATTTCAACGAGTGGCGTGAAATACTTCCTGGATGGTTACTTAGCCACTGCCCGGAATCATCCATCATCAATCAAATCACTGCACGGAATCATCCATCAAACCACTGCACAGAATCATCCATCAAACCACTGCACGGAATCTCCATCAAACCACTGCACGGAATCACCCATCCAATCACTGCATGGAATCATCCATCAAACCACTGCACAGAATCATCCATCAAATCACTGCACGGAATCATCCATCAAACCACTGCACGGAATCATCCATCCAATCACTGCATGGAATCATCCATCAAACCACTGCACGGAATCATCCATCAAATCACTGTATGGAATCATCCATCAAATCATTGCACTGAATCATCCATCAAATCACTGCACGGAATCATCCATCAAACCACTACACGGAATCATCCATCAAATCATTGCACGGAATCATCCATCAAATCACTGCACGGAATCATCCATCAAATCACTGCACGGAATCATCCATCAAACCACTACACGGAATCATCCATCAAATCACTGAACGGAATCATCCATCAAATCACTGCACGGAATCATCCATCAAACCACTACACGGAATCATCCATCAAATCACTGCACGGAATCATCCATCAAACCACTACACGGAATCATCCATCAAATCACTGCACGGAATCATCCATCAAACCACTACACGGAATCATCCATCAAATCACTGCACGGAATCATCCATCATCAATCAAATCACTGCACGGAATCATCCATCAAATCACTGAACGGAATCATCCATCAAACCACTGCACGGAATCATCCATCAAACCACTGCACGGAATCATCCATCAAACCACTATACGGAATCATCCATCAAATCACTGCACGTAATCACCCATCAAATCACTGCACGGAATCATCCATCAAACCACTGCACGGAATCATCCATCAAATCACAGCATTGAATCATCCATCCAATCACTGCACGGAATCATCCATCAAACCACTGCACGGAATCATCCATTAAACTTGTCACACTAACTAAATGAACGCCTGTGTAACGACATTTTATTGTCACCAACGTCTACACAACATGTCGACATAAATAGCCAATCGGAAAGGTGTGCTACAATATCAAAGGTTCTAATACACCGTGAAAACAATTATAACAATAATAAACAATAAAATGTGTTAATGTAATAGTAACAGTCATTGATGTGCATAAAGTACATTGATTATATTTGTTCCCACGCCATTAATCCAAACCTGTTAGAATCAGTTTTCTCCTTTCTACATTTGTGTGCAAGTTGTTAACCTTTGTTGTCGAAATAAGAACAATGTGGACATGTATAGAGTTTTATCAGTAAACCAACTAGTAATCATACCATGCAATTTAACGATATAACGAATCTAACGAAAAAACAAGAATATATTCAGAAATCGTTCACATTATTGAATGAATGCAGTTCCAAACGCATGGTATGAATCAAACTGTCGATAGATTCCGAGTTCGGTCATTTCACTGTTCAATTGAAGTGTCAATTCACTGTAGGAAGATTCCGATAAAACAGGCGCTCGGTCAATTCATTGTTCAACTCGGCATAACGTTCGGCAAAGATTCTTTTCGACACCCGCAGGGGCTTGAGTACGTCAGACACCAAAGTTCCAAATTTGTTTCTCATTGGTTCCCTTGCTTCTGCGCAGGTGTCAACAGCTGTACCTACAAGAGGATGCCAACGTATAACACACGTTCAAAGGGAAATGTTATATATGATACTAATAATTATGCATTTGGCTAAACACAACAACACAGAGGCTGCAGCGTGTGTTCGCTGAATCTGTTCAATGACGACAAACTGTCCGCTAGGGTTTGAAATTACTTAGTTATAAATAAGCTAGCGAATGGGCGCGTATGTGTATATATATATGTGTGTGTGTGTGTGTGTGTGTGTGTGTGTGTGTGTGTGTGTGTGTGTGTGTGTGTGTGTGTGTGTGTGTGTGTGTGTGTGTGTGTGTGTGCTGCTGCTGCTGCTGTGTGCTGCCATGCATGCGTTTATGCTGTTTTACTTCTCGCCCGCCCGCCCGCCCGCCCGCCCGCCCGCCCGCCCGCCCGCCCGCCCGCCCGCCCGCCCGTAGTAGGACTAAATGATGCGGCAGTGCTAGACGACATGAACCCTCTCGATTATTCCAGCCATTACCGCTATGATACCGCCAACACTACAACCGCAGTACATTTAATACTAGCTGACTAACCCTGCGTAGTATTTGCGAACACATACCTAGTCTTGTTCATGTAGTCGGGTCAGCAAACTCTCCAGCAGCTCCACAAGTTTACCTGGAAGGGAATCAAGGCAATTAAAAAGATAACTTTGATAACTTTGAGTGAACTTATTGTAAGCTGACCTTAACTGACTTTTACTTCATTCTGCGTATTTTGTTGAAACTACAATAACTTGTTTTTAGCTTTTCGCAAGTAGCTAGTGTCTATTTGCAATATACAGTTTGGACATTTAAAATGAGCACGTGCATATGTTTGTACATGTGTGTTATGTGTGTGCATACATTGTATGTGCGAGCATGTGATGTGTGCACTTGCGCGTACGCACCTGAGATACGAGAGAGTCAAATTTACTGTCACTAGGTTTACCCCACTAAAATGTGTGACACAATGTGACAACATCCTCCGTTCTATCTACTCTAGGTAGTGGTCATGCAGCGGGCATGGTCTGTTTATGAAAACTAGGTAACGTCTCTCGGATGTTAGGTGCATACGCGCAAGTGCATACACGTTCGCACATACAATGTATGTACACACATAACACACATGTACAAACACACGCACTTGCTCATTTTAAATATCCAAACCGTGTATTACAAATAATTATACACTAGCTACTTGCGAAAGGTTACCAATAAAGTTATTGTAGAAGAGTGTTTAGTAGAGCTGCGCACCGTGTGTACCTGCTTATGTTTGAACCGATGTTTATATGGTTTTGAATTCAGTTTTCCTCCCATCAACATCGGTACTCCATACGATAGCTATGTAACATGCCAACTGACAACAAATTTCAATGTTCCAATATCAGGTAAAACTCATAAAAATTACGAAAAGGCAACCATTTGAAACACGTTCCCTTACGTCCGAAAAGAGCACGTCAGAAAGAACTGATGGTTCAACCACATAGGTCAAGTCGATCATTGGCGTTGTCACTCCATGCCACAGTGTGGCGCCACTGTTACAAACCCATTAGTTGTCCTATAACATCTACTGCACGTACCTTATGTCATAAAAAAAACCTTACACAGTTCTACACAGTATTGAGATACCCAAAGATCACCCAGACCGACTCACGGTTTTCTTCGATCTGGTCACGTGCTCCGTTATCGCCAATGTTTTCTCGTTCGGCGCGGGAGACAGCAGGCAAATGGCGGTGGACCTGGTAGTGGCTACGGGTGTCTTGGACTCCTACCACGGGTGTGTCTTCGTCAGCCTTTCCCGGGGAAAAGGAATCAACGCGTCGCGTTTCCCTTTTGCCGATGACTGGTCGATATCTGCCGGAACATTGTAGAAAACAAATAGTCCACGAGCAGAAGTATCCATCCCTGATTGTGTGTTAATGCCAATAAGTGCTGCCGTTTAACGCAGTCAACAACAAGACACTATTCACTGTGTTCTTGACATGTGAAATCGACCTCAGTCTGGAATTACGCAGGCTGAGATATTTCTTGTCCATTGGTAAAACGATCCTAATCAAATCGCGTGATTATTTCAACCAATCGCAAATAAGGAAAATATAGCCTACAATATATGTCCTTTCAGTTCTGACGAGTATTTCTTGACTTTGATGATACGTGTAATTTATCATTATTCTACCAGATAATGCAAAATTCAGTACAATACAGAAACATACATTTAATTTGTGGATACATTATTTAATGGAAAAGGGGGAACTATTTGGGGGAATAGTTAGGTACAAGAGCCACAAATGAAAGGAGTGAGTTGAACACATGTTGTGTGAAGACGTAATCAATAAGGGCAGGCGAACATGTAGACTGGGGGGGTATCGATGGAAGCAAACGTATCAAGAGGAGACGATGTCGTACTATATGATGAGTAACATGTTTACGTACCTGAGTCTGTTTTTGGACAACTGTAGGCCTTGTCGGAGAGTAACATGACGAGGCAGGCACACGCAACCACCCAGCGCAGTCTGTTGTCCACGGCCATAGTCCCGAATCTAAACAACAACACCACCAAGCCGAACACAAATTGATACGACGTGTTTACGATAGTTTTCTGCGTCGCCACAATGCAAGCAATTGTCAAACGACATTGGCGTAAAACTAACAGTAACATGACAAATATGTGTCCCGCTGCCAACAGATTCATAAATACGTGATAACAGCATTTTATATATGGTGTATCAGAAGTTCCCGGTGAGTGTAATTTGTGAAGACTTCATCACTCAGACAGGGACCAGAATTACTATCGACGTGAGTTACATTTCAAGAGGGACTTGATTAGGAGTTGGATATTGTATGGACTTTAAAACTTGCGTATTGTAAATGCCTGAACAGATATCGATCGCACCGACTTACGATATGAGGAGACTTAGAATGCAGACAACGACCATCAGCGTCAAAGTCCTGACTGATGGACTATGGCTACTAACAATGTAGAAATAGGAGGACCATCGATTGAGGCGTGTTACTTCGTCGACCGTTGAAGACAACTCTGCTGGTTTTGACAGCGTAACGACCTTCTATAGCTGTCGTTCCGCTTGGCTTGAATTGGCGCGCTAGAAACACTTAGTGGAAACGGCTTATGGACAGCCAATTGAAACCAATTCAACATTTAACCAACACAAGTAGGAATTACAGGATACCACATTTGAACGTTGTCTACATGTTTTCCCCGTAGTTGGTATTTCTGTAGAAACAAAACTTTTGCGTTTTAACAAGATCCAGCGCTTTACTGTATGTATTTGAGAGAGATGTAGTTTACTTCTCTCCAGTTCTAAGCAGGATTATCTGATAGATTTGTTACCTTTTGAATTGATCAATGTATTTTACTAGGTTAACGCATGCCTCTTTATGATAACAAATAATTAAACATCAGTTTGCATCAGATGCCAAGTAATGTTTTATATTTATTTTACGACACATTACATTTAATTTATGTTACCCTGCTCAAACTCAATGAACTACCAACAAAGATACCATCAACAAATGTGTCAGCTGATGTGTGTTTTAATTACAAGTATATCAATTATATGTTTCCAGAATTCCAATAGCTCGTGACATATCAACTTCGAATTACTGTAGACCCTTCATCTAGAAATCATCACCACGTGGCGCTGTTCGTCGTCCACAAGTCAGGACGCATAAAGCCTGTGACGGCTTGCCGTTACACTTCTGTGACGCATGTAATTAACAGTCCTTCAGTGGTGACACTGACAGCAGAACTCGCGACAATTGGATACAATCGCAGTTCCGTTAAGTCTCAAAGCTGGGCTTACGTAGCCAAAAGTACTATTAACAAAACAAACTGTTAAGTTATTTCACCAGATTCAACCAGATTGCCTTCTAACGTGACAGGCAACAGTTAGCTTGTGAACCATCATTGAATGTAGACACGTTACGGGTAATAACACAGGGGACATTTAATTATCAAGAAACTGTTTCTTTGATTTTTTCATATTATTGTTTTGTCGAGAGCCCCTTAAATAAATGATGGATTTACTTCCGATAGTACATTATTGTCACTTCGGTGATGATCAGTCGTATATTAATGTGTCCTGTATATCTTTGTAGAATGAGGAATGAGATGATTACATTCGACATCTCTAGGAGACAGCCAGTCGTGTCGAGGATTGTGAAAAGTAGCTTGTTTTGTATCTATTGTCAGACAGACGAAGGTCGCATTAGTCTTCTTCCGTGGTCCGTGCTGTACATGACAGAGGGTCTCGTACAATAGTGTTAAACCTTGTTGTGTTCTTCCTATCTATGCAGTATCTTCTGATATCCCTCTTCACGCTGTAATTCCACCTCATTTGCGACTTTTTTTGCCCTGTACCATTGACGCTTTACCTCCTCAGCGCTCCTGGCCCAGTTTCATCAAGTAGCCTTCTGTCTCACCCGGCTTCTCTAGTCTGCCTGATAGGAGCCCAAGCGCGCCCCTAATATAAGTTCAGGGGAACTTAGCCCCCTTATATCTAGGGAAGGGTGGGAATTTCTATATTCTTTAGTGTGTAATTATATAGCGAGTAAGTATATAGTTTTGGTGTGCGTGTTTGAGCGCTTATATATTCTACTTCTTTATCTCTCCTCTCTCCATTCTCCATTCTCCATTCTCCATTCTCCATTCTCCATTCTCCATTCTCCATTCTCCATTCTCCATCTCCATCTCTCTCTCTCTCTCCTCTCTCTCTCTCTCTCTCTCTCTCTCGCTCGCTCGCTCGCTCGCTCTCGTGCGCGTGGTCGTGGTGTCGTGCGCGTGCGCGTGCGCGTGCGCGTGCGCGTGCGCGTGCGCTGTGCGCGTGCGCGTGCGTGTGCGTGTGCGTGTGCGTGTGCGTGGCGTGCGTGGCGTGGGCGTGTGCGTGTGCGTGTGCGTGGCGTGTGCGGCGATGCGCGTGCGCGTGCGCGTGCGCGTGCGCGTGTGAATGAAACCTGAAGGGAATTAAAAATCAGGTAAAGCTATGGCTAAGGTTCAGGTCCCGGTTATGTTACATATACACCAATGACATTTTATCACTACAATGATGGTGCTGTAAGTCTGCCTCAAATGTATTCCTACGCCGAATAATAACCTATTTGTGGGTGCAGTCGTTCAAAGGCTACGGCAGAACGAATATGACCGAAACATAGTTCAATATTTGTCGCAAGAGGGAACCACTCACCCGATTGATTCAGGTTGTTCGTTGTGACACACAATGTTCACGGTATCATAATTATTTACGTAACTCACGGGTTCATGTGTACGTGTGTGCCTTTGTGTGCGTGTTTATTTATTTGTGTTTCCGCATGTTGTTAATGGGTGTGTGTGCGCGCGCGTGCATTCATGTGTGCGTTTGCGTGGATGTATGTATTCATATGTGTATTCATGCGTGTGTATGTGTGTGTGTGTTTGTGTGTGTGTGTGTGTGTGTGTGTGTGTGTGTGTGTGTGTGTGTGTGTGTGTGTGTGTGTGTGTGTGTGTGCGTGCGTCGCGCTCGTGCTTGCGTGCGTGTGTGTGCGTGGATTCATGTGTGTATTCATGTGTGTGCGTGTGCGTGTACATGTGCGTATGGATGTACGAGCGCGTGCGTGTGTATAAATTAAACAACTCGTCGTCGACATAGCAAAATGTATTCACTGTGTTCACATTTGACGCGCAACTATTGCTACAATTCTGTAGACACGAAAACAACACGTAATTAGTACTTGGCGGAAGTAGATACGCTGGTGGAGATCGTAGCAAGCGTGGTATATTTGGACACAGAGTGACCGGATATGACTTTGATTCTACACGTAATCCTGGACGGCGTGATGTTCGATAAAGTATATATAACATAGTTATAATTTATTTTACTGTTTCACCCGATTAAAGAACACTCAAATGCAACAATTATCTGATGATAAAACAAAGCATCATTTTAGTCCAGACATTTTTGAAAGGACGTATTGTATATACAAACTATGAGGTACTATGAACCCTTTCGGGCGGACCTTGGCTGTTGCTGGCACGATATCATTCGTTCACGTGACCTCAATCTTTATGCTCTCATAATGCCAAGCGCCATGCACTACATATAGTATGTCCAAGTTAGTATTTACCATTCAACAGACCGCATTTAAATTTGTTTACATATTGATAGCATCCAACAAATGATAGCAATTTGCCCGACAGAAAAATACAAGTAATCGAACGCTATTTGTGTGTGGGTACACGATACAATGGCTAAAACCTTCCACCACAATGCTGTCTTAGCCAATATGCTATGAATACAACAGGCAGTTGACTAAACAATTGGCGTTCGCTATAAATAGCCTTCACTTGAGAATTTCATCCCTACCAAAATCAACGTATTTTGTTCAATTTACATGAAAAAATAACTCTAAACACTGTCCAATGTGCGGACAGTTTTCGTCTTATAGGCGTGTGGTGTCCGCCATGATTGTCGTCACTTCCGGGCTGGCTCCGGCTTCCTACTGAAGTGGACTCCGCACGCCTCCGTGTACGGGGAATGGTATATCTGAAACAGCGATTTCAGGATTCAATGGAGAACAGCCTGTGTTTTGTAGATCATTTATTAGTCTTTACCCAGGTGCCTACTTCAGATGCACCCTCTGGGGCTCCTTAAAGCCTACTTTTGAGGATCTCCGAAAACGTCAAATTGCATCCCTTCGCAGTCCCCGTGAGGAACTCTTCAATTGCACCTTTCCTGAAACTCGCCCAAAGCATCTTCCAACATATCCTCTCACTCCATCTTGAAGTTCTCCAAAAACAAGGCTCTCCAAAACCCTCCAATTGCACCCCAAAGTATACCCATTTCCTAAACACTCAGCCGGCTAATCCTCTCTCCAGCCCTCCATCAAAATATTGCGAGGTGTTCGACCGAAGCTCCCCGCTTCCGACGTCTAGCTTAGGATTACACTCGTGGTTGTAAATCGTTATCCTTGCTAAATCACTTGACGACACACCCACACGGACACTGAACAGAATCCGCAATGCGTCCTGGGACGACCACGTGACTAATCGAATACTGTACGATCATCCCAATAGATCACTGCCATTGTGAAACGCGACAGGTCACGTGATGCTGTAACATGGTTAACAAAGTGTTAGCTAATAAAGTGCCCTTTGGCGAAGAGGTCGCCAAAAGTCAACCTTTTCGGAGTTAAATCTAATCGCAGTATGCTCATTGAGACCAATTTATCAAATCCCTTACAAACCACACCCTGCAGAAGGAATTCACAGTGTCATCGCATTTAATGGACTGAGTGAGTAACTTAAGTAGGACAGTAGGTAAATATTGTCAAAGCCACCAAACAAAGTAAATTTGCTGGAGTTGAATATCGAGCATGAACAAACGATAAACAATAGCACATTGTCATGTCCCTCTTCATCAACATTCACAACCGAAAACGGTTCTAAGTTACCGCGCTTTCGAGCGCAGGCCGTTGGGTATTTAAGCGTGATAGAAGTGAACTGTTACTGAGAAATGTAGAGCAGTAATATTAACGAAAGAAGCATTGTTGGATTTTCGATAATCCGTCTTCATTTGCCATGTATGTCGAAGGCAGTTGAAACGTTCAATTAAGTTATTCTTCATAGTTGTGATCCAAGGGAACTTATGTTTAAAGATACCCGTTCTATTTCGACACGTAGAGTAAACTGGGACTTCAAACACCTACCGTAGTCTCGCTTTTGTAATATTTTCAGCAACCGCCTTAGTTCTGCTACTGATAAATCTGGAAGACAAACGGTTGCTAGTTAACAGTTGCTGTGTACTCGTTTTAAAATTCAAAAGATTTTATTGTCCATTTAAAACATAACATTAAAAACGGAAATTGTTCTTCAGTTACACAGTAAAATGACAGTAATAAGAATGGTGAGCCATAATATATACGGTTAATAAGACACATTAAAACGGTAGTAATACTAATCAGTATTAAAATTGGTAAAGTAAATAAATTAAGGATATAAATAAATACTCTAAATATTAAATAAATAAATAAGCAAGTAATATTCCTTAAAAGGTTCTTTGATAAGACACAATGTGGTAACATTAATAATATGTACTAAAATTGGTAAATAAATAAGATTAGATAAATCAGTACATGGAAATAAGTGTATGGAATAATAAGAAGTAAACAGGTCATTAAATTTAGCATTCAAAATTTAAATGGCTGAGGGTATAAACGATTTCTTGAATAGGTTCTTTTTAGCTAGTGGAACTTTTAGACGTCTCCTTGACACAAGATTATGAAAAGCGTCATTCAGAGGATGGGTAGGATCAATGCGTTTTCATACTCATATTCAAGTACTTACTAAAATAACAAAGAATGGAAAACATAACAAAGAATGGAAATGCCAAATGAGACATTTCGTATTTCTTTATAATGATCTTGTATGCTGCGGTCGGTGTGTCATTATGATTATGATGGCCCACTGAAAATCACGACATACCACGTCATGTGACATGGTTACCATCAGGCAATAAAGCTATTACTACTACAATTACTATGATTCTTTGCGACGATAATAATGTGTTCAGCGTATAATAAATTAAGCCTTGAGATAAATTGTACTGCCGAACCTTTCTTAGTTGTCGGTACGACTGGATGTTCGATTACGCCATCGCTAGGCGTATCTGTCGACGTCGCCTTGTCTTTAGATTGCGCAGGCGCAGGCGCAGGCATCGATGACTTCTTGGCGGGTGTTTCATCCACTTCCGGAAACGGCACAGAAATGTCTCTTTCGTGTTGGTCTTCTTTTGCTGACAGCAAATCTGCTTCTTCCGCCGATGGAAGATCTATTGTGGACAAGGGGGACATAGCAATTAATGTCAGCGCCAACGACGGTGATGATTACGGCTGAGGGACACGGTGATGACACAATGCAACGTGGATTAAAGTCAGTGCAAATGTATGACGTAGGTTAAGAGTGATGGTCGTGGAGGGAACCTCCTCTGCGACGAATGTAGCCGCCACAGCCAGTTAGTAAAGACGTTTGTCCAAGCATATCACGTCAACTGCACCAAATCAGTCATTGACGAGTTGTGAGTATGCTTAGCCGCATCAGGGTGACAATTCTTTCCCCGTCAGACACCAAGGGCGTTTTGTGTAGTCATGGGCGTGCCCAATAGACACGGTTATGTCGTAAATAGAAATGATGTCGTGTTATGGCCTAATCTATTTCCCAGACAATGACTGGATGTGATGATTAATATGCTTGACAATGAAAATTATTAATGAATAGTAACGGCAATAGTCCATTAGACGAATAACTGATGATTACTACGGAGAAGGTGCTGCCGTAAGAATGGCCTCTTCGTGTGTTGAGTTAGCGCATCACTGCTCATTAAACGACCTGGACCTATACATTAATAATTGTTAACTCGACCAGATCTCAGTTCTCAACACAGGGAGTGTGGGTGGCGTGTCGAATAATCGATGTGTGCGGCAAAATTATCAACTCGCGCAATAGTTAATTGGTACTGACCTCTGATCTCCGACTGTAGCATATCGAACATCTTCTCTAGTCTGTTTAACGCCTTCCCCAGATGTGAATGTGTATCTGAAGAAAGACAAACAATATATGCACCGTACAATGACAACTATCGTGTCCGTATACTGGAGTATAATTGCTGTGCTATCTAGAATTATTGATAAAATCGACCGATGGCGTACGTTTATTAATAAAATCGACTGACGGCGTACGTTTATTGATAAAATCGATCGACGGCGTACGTTTATTGATAAAATCGACCGACGGCGTACGTTTATTGATAACATGGACCGACGGCGTACGTGTATTGATAAAATCGACCGACGGCGTACGATTATTGATAAAGTCGACCGATGACGTACATTTATTGATAAAATCGACAGACGGCGTACGTTTATTGATAAAATCAACCGACGGCGTACGTTTATTGATAAAATCGACCGATGACGTACATGTATTGATAAAATTGACCGACGGCGTATGTTTATTGATAAAATCGACAGACGACGTACGTTTATTGAAAAAATCGACCGACGGCGTACGTTTACTGATAAAATGGAACGAGTTAAAATATATTATTATTATTATTATTATTATTATTATTATTATTATTATTATTATTATTATTATTATTATTATTATTATTATTATTATTATTATTATTATTATTATTATTATTATTATTATTATTATTATTCATTAACATAACTACAGTACTTCTCTTGACAATTACCAGCACTTTGCCATCACTTTTGACTCCTACTAACAAGCAGCAGATCTGATCTTTGTTCGCAAGTGCGCACACATACACACACACACACACACACACACACACACACACACACACACACACCCCAAATAAAAATATAAAAACTGTCTATTATCACTCGCTATATTTCGCGTGCTGTTACAAGCAACACACAGAATGATGATGTTGTAATGCTGTCATAAGTTTATAATGAAGTGATGCCGTTGACATCATAGTTGTATGATGAGTCAATTAAATGTCCAGCATGCTTTCAAAAAAAAACAGCTTCCATGCCGATATATTTTGATATATTTTGATTGACTCTCGACTCTCGACTCTCGACTCGTTTTGCATGGTATATGACCCATTTAATATGATTTTGAAAGCGCGTTGGTTATATTTACAGCTGACTTTATTCTTCAGACGTGGGAGGCAGAGAGATATCCAGTTTGCAGTGCGTCTGCGGTTGAATTCTGCGGTGAGATGCAAAGCGACAAACCGCCTGATATCTGCTCCTAGTTTTTATATATCTAGCATTATTGGAAGCAGCAGTTCTACAGGAAATACCCAGAACTCTGTCGTGTTGCAGAGAAATCCATGAAATTCCACACGAACCACAAACAGAATACCACATGTTTAGTTTAATTGCACACAGATGATCGCGCACCCGAGAGAATTCAACAGAATATCGCTTAAAGGCCTCTTATGTATTACAGCCATCGCAATTGCGGTGATCCTACGATAGTCTAAAATAATTTCCACATAGAGTAAATTACAGGAAAAAGTCACAGTACTATTCATTTCACTTTTGCGTCCGAATGTGACTCTAATAGTGACGTCCCAAGGATAGACAGGTCAGTTATCAGACGCGTTCGTATTATACGGATCATATATAATATAAAATGAACAGACACGTTTAGAAAATATACATGTTAGCTGGGTTTTTGCAAGTGCTTAGAACTTATGGATGACAAAGTATACGCCCACGATGTCAGTTGTCAGGCTATACGATATGATGTGACGGTATTAAACTGGTTCAGAACAGATTTACAAGCAACGATTAGCAAGTCAAACACAAAATTGTCAACCGTGCGACATGACTTGCAAAACGACTCCGTGGTCGGACGGGAACACACGACACGTTTGCCTCCTAGACACGGGGGACAAGTGCAGTCATATTGTAACAACAGGACTTCGTAGTTTGATTGTGTTGTTCTTAGTGTACTTTTCAGCCGCTTATTATTATATTTATTATTAATTAATTAAGAGAAATCAGGTATGCAGTTAATGAGATCCTTCAGACTCAGGATTAGTCGAGGTCGTATTGTTATCAACAAATGCAGATTTTTTTACATTCAATATCTGTGATTAACATATTTGTAACATACTTATTCTGTTTTGATAAGTGTTGGGACTGAAAAGAAGTAACCTGGAAATCATTGAAGAATTACCTGTGGAGCGAAACTTCCTCGGATTAATTAATCTACGCCACGTAGGCAGTAAAATAACGCATTTTCTCTCGAAATTCCCCGTTGCCTATGGATTTTGTAACAGTTTTACCGTTTATACCGGATGTTATACCGCGTAAAGCTGCGCGTGAATTACGTCATAATAACCGTCATTTCAGAACACCCAGGGAAACCGTTTCCTGTGATGACGTGTACGTGCGTATGTGGCGCCAACCGACAGATGGGCTTTTTTTGCTATTTGGAATTACGTTTTCGTTCGTTCATTCGTATAACATGGTAGCTCCGATTTCTGGGCAATGTCTCACATGTTGTTATTTTGGTGCGCACGCGTGAGGCGATATCGGCTTTTCGAATTATAGTTAAAAATCATGTAAATGGTGGATGAATAAAAATGTGATTAAAACAATTCGCTGTCAGTATATATTCTGTGTTTGGGACTGTGGGACTGTGTAGTTTGCTGTTCAGCTCTCAGCTGCTGCTTGACAGCTTCGAGTGACGTATCTGGTGGGCTCGTGGGATGGTATTCAAGAGACCTGTTGAGGGGGGAATAAATGGATATATGTGGCAGTA
This sequence comes from Ridgeia piscesae, assembly GCA_025642075.2. Lineage (NCBI taxonomy): Eukaryota > Metazoa > Annelida > Polychaeta > Sabellida > Siboglinidae > Ridgeia > Ridgeia piscesae. The sequence continues at coordinate 34,935 of JAODUO010000949.1, forward strand.
TTGGAATGTGGGATCTTGTGTTTGCGTTCTGTGGGTGTATACATGTGTGTCTGTCATTATAATATTGCGCGTGCTTAGTGTAATCTTCAACGTTAGTATACAGGATATTATTTTACTAATGTTCGTACATAGAAATGGGTTAAATAAACTCAATCAACAATTAGAGCACATTTGCAACTGGGCTGATTTTATCGAGAAAATTATTGACTAAAGGTGCCAATTTCACGATAACGATAGCGCGACAAGGCATGAGGCGTTACCTGTGTCTCTGAGTGGACTACTCGATGTGTCGTCGGCGAGTAACAGGACAAGACAAACGCCAAACGCCATCCATCCCTGTGCTGTTCCCATAGTTGCCTTTCTCCCTCTTCTGCTGGCCAACAAAAGACAACGTCACGCAGTGAGTCTCTTGTCGCTAACGACGCACAGGTCTACGTTCCTTTAGCGCAATCATGCCAATCACGCACGCTTTTTGGTGCGGAATATCACACTGGAATCAACGACATGAAACGACATTACATTTGCAGTAAGTACCGCCAATAACCACACGCTGTATTACCAAATGCTGGCGCTAATACAATTACCTATCTGGTTTGCAGCACCACTTCAAAACCCGGCGTCGCTGTTGGGTGGATGTTTTTAAGTTATGCGGTGATTCGAAACGCAGCTAGCTGTTTTGTAATCCGGGGACTTGGGCGTTCTATCTGCTTATCGCATCTGACAACAAGCGCTAAGTACTAATCCTTTGTCGTCGACCAATACAGTTTACATTGTCACAAGACCTGCGCTATACGTAAACAACTACGTCAACTGTATACACATACATAGCAGGCCTCCCGAAGACCAGCCCGCGTTGGGCGTTGGTATCAACAGCTCTAGGTCATTCCGGAAAAAGCGGGAACAAAAAGTAAATATTGGACTTTGATGTTTGCCGGTCCCGAGGAGTCGTGACAGTGTACAGGGTTGACCTGACCGGGTTATCTGGGCGACATACTCGTGGAACGTGTTCTAGGCCCCCCACGTAGCGTACCACGACAAATTCGACGTACTAGAGACTAGTCCCAGTGCCCACTGCGCCTACTCACGCCTGGTTAGCCCGCTGAGACGGTGCGTGGGCCGAGACGGGTCGCTACCACACTGCTGGGTGATTACGAAGGTAGTAAAGCTGTCTTCGCGCAAATGTGTTCGACATTTCGACTTCGTACGTACATCCACCTTTAGGAGGTAGTGGAAAATGAAAGGTTTGTTTCTCTTTAGTTTACTTCATCTTATTCATCTCTTCTGTCCCTTCGTCTTCTTCCCTTTATATGGTTTTCCAATTCTATATTATCTTTTTTCAGCTACTATTTCGTATTTTTATATCCCATTTCCACTATATCTTCCCTTATGTTTCTTCTTTTTCTTTTCTTTCTATTTATCATTCTACCATTTTGTATTGTTATTTTCTTATATTTCTTCTTTGCCAACTTCTTCGTTTTCTATGTATTCTTCTTCCCTTCCCCTCTTCTCCCCAGTTTATACTTGTCCGCCTTCTACTTGTTCTTGTTCTTCTTCTTCCATTTTACATATTCTTCTTTTATATGTCATTCTTCATCTCCCGTTATGGAGCCCACATCTGTTGTTATCGCATATTGTATGGACGAGTGTTATCGAGCTGGTGCATTCGTACACACACACACACACACACACACACACACATACACACACACACACACACACACACACACACACACACACACACACACACACACACACACACACACACACACACACACACACACACACACACACACACACACACACACACACACACACACACACACACACAACACACACACACACACACACACACACACACACACACACACACACACACACACACACACACACACACACACACACACACACACACACACACACACACACACACACACATTGAACAAGCAGCAGATGAAATCGAACCATGATCGTTTCAGTGTCACAAACCGCTACATCGCTGCTTCGTGGAATTAAGCGACACCGTCACGTGGAATAACGTTTAATGTGGGTGTTTCACGGTAGGCCTAATTGTCATAAGTACGGGTACAATTTCAAGAGACCTATCAACAACTTGGGCGTGGCGCGCCGCCCGGGATGCGTTGATTTGTGCGATGTCTTTTTCTCTTAATGGTAGTGGTACTTTGTAAAATGTGTATTAATTATTTCGGGGTATTTCGACATGGGCGTAGACAGATGGTAAGTAAACAGTATACTACTTCAAATACTTGTTATCTAATTCCATCAATATGATAGGCATGATTTAGACGATATAATAAATTAGTTGAACTAAAACAACAATTACTTTTATGCATGTCTGCTGTCTAGCTGTCTGTCTATCTGTCAATATATCTATCTGTCTGTCTGTCTGTCTGTCTGTCTGTCTGTCTGTCTGTCTGTCTGTCTGTCTGTCTGTCTGTCTGTCTGTCTGTCTGTCTGTGTCGTGTCTGGTCGTGGTCGGTCGGTCGGTCGGTCGGTCGGTCGGTCGGTCGGTCGGTCGGTCGGTCGGTCGGTCGGTCGGTCGGTCGGT
>JAODUO010000949.1:42500-62500 GCA_025642075.2 Ridgeia piscesae
AAAAGTTGGTCTTATGTCTAGACGTAATATACTTTGCTATGGAAAACGTGTAGGCACAGTAACATGTGGAGACAAGATGACAGATGACTGGTTTGGAACCACCTGCGTCGTAATGGTAACTAACAGTTTTTGTGAAATGCGATGATATTGTTTTAAACGTACATATGTATGTGTACGTATATGTGTACGTATGTGTACGTATGTGTACGTATGTGTACGTATTTGTACGTATGTGTACGTATGTGTATGTATGTGTACGTATGTGTACGTATGTGTACGTATGTGTACGTATGTGTACGTATGTGTACGTGTGTGTACGTATGCGTACGTATGTGTACGTATGTGTATGTATGTGTATGTATGTGTATGTATATGTATACATGTACGTATATATGTATGCGTGCGTACATTACGTGCGTATACGTACCGTCGGTACGTACGTACTTACGTACGTTCGTGTATGTGTATGTGTATGTGTATGTGTATGTGTATGTGTATGTGTATGTGTATGTGTATGCGTATGCGTATGCGTATGCGTATGCGTATGCGTATGCGTATGCGTATGTATGTATGTATGTATGTATGTATGTATGTATGCATGTATGAATGTATGCATGTATGTGTGTATATTTCGTTTTGATATGCAGCGAACGATTAATTGGTACACCCAGTTGATAACAGCAACAATTAATTGCTGGTCATTTTGTCGATTTAAATTTGAGATATGTTGCGTTCGTTTATTGCGTTACGTAAATATGTTAACTGTTAATTAACCCACTTTCCTGTTCGCTGAGTTACCGGGTGAGGTTTCTTTCCCCAGGCGTCAATCTGAATGACTGACTCGTGCACGCGATCACCCATACTAGTGATGCGGCGAGGGTAACTGACATTCCATGGCTATATCCCCAGTTGGGCTACCAAAGAGCCCAAGGGGAATGACAATAAAAAAACGTTCGAACGGCAGGGATGGAAGACGCTGGGTGACTGTAAAACAGGCGTCCGAGACACCGGGGGTGGTGTCAATCCCCGTCTACCCCGATAACAACTGATAACATCGCAGACACCGTACCCCGGGTTTATTCTGAGGCACCGATAACGAAGTTACGCCGCCATCCAAGATTACATCTAGACTAAGTTGTTACAAGACTCGTTTGGTCATCAGTTCGTCGCAGGGTAAGAACAAGAAACTGTGATGTACTGAGCGAAAGCATATATCGGTCTTATACATCAACAGTATTTTATTTAATAGCAATTTTAGTGGCATCTTAAATGGCTAGATATTTATATGTTTATGTATGATACTAATTCATGTACCATTTTAAAAGAATTACTGTTAATATTTTTAGTTGAACTTTCAATAAGCCAAAGGCTTCCTTCCGTCTGGAGCTTGGCTCTATACGGCCATCTTGGTAAATCGTGTCTTGTTAAATCTACTGGTGTGAGGGTCACTTCAAAAACTGCTGAATCATTATGTTTGTTTGTCTGTCTGTCTGTCTGTCTGTCTGTCTGTCTGTCTGTGTGTGTGTGTTGTGTGTGTGTGTGTGTGTGTGTGTGTGTGTGTGTGTGTGTGTGTGTGTGTGTGTGTGTGTGTGTGTGTCCACCACAACCTATAAAACTACCACGATTACGACCACAAGCACATCAACCACAGCAGCCATCACTATAACAACCACTGACCCACCACCACTACCACCACAACCGCCATCACCATCACCAAGATCATCACCATTTTAACGACTTCCTGCATGTACATCCTCTTCACCACTTCCATCACCATCACCAACACCACCACTAGTACCACCATCACCAACACCACCACTAATACCACCACCACCAACACCACCACTAATACCACCACCACCAACACCACCACTACTACCACCATCACCAACAACACCACTACTACCACCGTTACCAACACCACCACTACTACCACCATCACCAACAACACCACTACTACCACCATCACCAACAACACCACTAATACCACCATCACCAACACCACCACTAATACCACCATCACCAACAACACCACTAATACCACCACCACCAACAACACCACTACTACCACCATCACCAACACCACCACTACTACCACCATCACCAACAACACCACTAATACCACCATCACCAACACCACCACTAATACCACCATCACCAACACCACCACTAACACCACCATCACCAATACCACCATTAATACCACCATCACAAACAACACCACTACTACCACCGTTACCAACACCACCACTAATACCACCGTTACCAACACCACCACTAATACCACCATTACCAACACCACCACTAACACCACCATCACCAATACCACCATTAATACCACCATCACAAACAACACCACTACTACCACCGTTACCAACACCACCACTAATACCACCGTTACCAACACCACCACTAATACCACCGTTACCAACACCACCACTAATACCACCGTTACCAACACCACCACTAATACCACCGTTACCAACACCACCACTAATACCACCGTTACCAACACCACCACTAATACCACCGTTACCAACACCACCACTAATACCACCGTTACCAACACCACCACTAATACCACCGTTACCAACACCACCACTAATACCACCGTCACCAACACCACCACTAATACCACCGTCACCAACACCACCACTAATACCACCGTCACCAACACAACCACTAATACCACCGTTACCAACACCACCACTAATACCACCGTTACCAACACCACCACTAATACCACCGTTACCAACACCACCACTAATACCACCGTTACCAACACCACCACTAATAACACCGTTACCAACACCACCACTAATACCACCGTTACCAACACCACCACTAATACCACCGTTACCAACACCACCACTAATACCACCGTTACCAACACCACCACTAATACCACCGTTACCAACACCACCACTAATGCCACCGTTACCAACACCACCACTAATACCACCGTTACCAACACCACCACTAATACCACCGTTACCAACACCACCACTAATACCACCGTTACCAACACCACCACTAATACCACCGTTACCAACACCACCACTAATACCACCGTTACCAACACCACCACTAATACCACCGTTACCAACACCACCACTAATACCACCGTTACCAACACCACCACTAGTATCACCATCACCAACAACACCACTAATACCACCATTACGAATACCACCACTAGTACCACCATCACCAACACAACCAATAGTACCACCATTATCAACACCACCACTAATACCACCATTACGAACACCACCACTAGTACCAGTATTACCAACACCACCACGATTACCACTATCACCACCACCACCACTACAACCACCATTACCAACACCACCACAAATACCACCACCACTACAACCACCATCATCACACCATCACTCAGGCTTACAGCGAATTCGCACAGCAGTAGCCTCAATTGAGTTGCCACAGGAGGGATATTGTATCGGGGCGTTGCACTTTGTCGTCCGCACACGTTCTTCGTATTTGTCAGAATTTCCACACACGCTAATTGTTACCAGGATCACGCGCTTAGAACTACCGCCTGAATTGGATTCTGGCTCATTTCGTTTCAAATCTACCGGGGATGCACGACACCCTGCCTACTCGTTGTCGATAATTTGTCGTCGTTTTGTAAACCATACAACAGACTTTATTTGTTCTAATCACGTCGGTTGAAATTCAATATAAATGGGCAAGATCGTTTCACTCCTTCAAGGTTAATCGGGCGGTCGACTGCGTGGTCACTGGAAGTATAACCCTAACCTTAACTATAATTAACCATAACTGTTTTCTATTACTGACCAAATATATAATTTTAACCTCAGCTAACCATAACTAGAACTATGTATGCAAATAAACTTAACTGTAATGAATACTGAAATTGACAGTAGCCATTTATTCCCGTCGTCTGATTTATTCCAGTGATTATCTTAGTATAAGGCTAATTCCAATTTAAACATTTACCAGATTTAAAGATCAAATTTACGTTTTACATTACGTAATTATATTTGACACAGAGCTCTGAACCTTTTAATGGAAATGGCACGTCAGGTGAAAATTATATATTATGTTTTATTATGAAACAATCATTTCAGATGATTGTACAAAAAGTATTTCTCAGAAGCGACTGAACTTACTAAATAACCTCTATACACTACACGTCTGATTATCAACATGCAGTGGTTTGACCGCAAACGTGTCTGTAGAGTCGAATTGCAATGCATGATATTATCACCGCAGGCATTTCCACGCAAGAAAGCATGTATTGCTGTTAAAAGACTGATACTGATGTTTGCGTGCCACGGTGCTACTTTATAAAAGTACGTTCAGTATTCGACCCATGTATTTTTTCTTATGTTTCAACGGACCTTTACATACACAAAGTCGTATGTTAAGCGTTGAGAGGCAGAAAGGAACATTACTGTTTCTCTTACGCTTTCGAAAAAAACGGCAAACAAATTCACCAACCAGAAAATTATAATACATTTTATGCATCATCCTTCGATTGACATAAAGTTATATGATTAGTTAACAATAGGGTTAGATCACGATGACGTCACTGGAGTACTACTGTTAACTACATATACATTTATCACTTGGCTATCTGCTTTCAACAGCAGCAGCAGCAGCAGCAGCAGCAGCAGCAGCAGCAGCAGCACACCGCAGTGTGCATGAATTATGCACATATAACGCTACTATTGCATTCACTCGTCCGTCCGTCCGTCCGTCCGTCCGTCCGTCCGTCCGTCCGTCCGTCCGTCCGTCCGTCCGTCCGTCCGTCCGTCCGTCCGTCCGTCCGTCCGTCCGTCCGTCCGTCCGTCCGTCCGTCCGTCCGTCCGTCCGTCCGTCCGTCCGTCCGTCCGTCCGTCCGTCCGTCCGTCCGTCCGTCCGTCGTCCGTCCGTCGTCGTCCGTCCGTCCGTCCGTCCGTCCGTCCGTCCGTCCGTCCGTCCGTCCGTCCGTCCGTCCGTCCGTCCGTCCGTCCGTCCGTCCGTCCGTCCGTCCGTCCGTCCGTCCGTCCGTCCGTCCGTCCGTCCGTCCGTCCGTCCGTCCGTCCGTCCGTCCGTCCGTCCGTCCGTCCGTCCGTCCGTCCGTCCGTCCGTCCGTCCGTCCGCAGCAGCTTCCAGCGTTCCTGGAAAGCTGCTGTTGGCGGCCTATGCCCCAGGAGGGTGACATAAATAAGCAGTAACGTTCCTATGCCCCAGGAGGGTGACATAAATAAGCAGTAACGTTCCTATGCCCCAGGAGGGTGACATAAATAAGCAGTAACGTTCCTAAGCCCCAGGAGGGTGACATACATAAGCAGTAACGTTCCTATGCCCCAGGAGGGTGACAGACATAAGCAGTAACGTTCCTATGCCCCAGGAGGGTGACAGACATAAGCAGTAACGTTCCTATGCCCCAGGAGGGTGACATACATAAGCAGTAACGTTCCTATGCCCCAGGAGGGTGACAGACATAAGCAGTAACGTTCCTATGCCCCAGGAGGGTGACAGACATAAGCAGTAACGTTCCTATGCCTCAGGAGTGTGACAGACATAAGCAGTAACGTTCCTATGCCCCATGAGTGTGACAGACATAAGCAGCAACATTCCTATGCCCCAGGAGGGTGACAGACATAAGCAGTAACGTTCCTATGCCCCAGGAGGGTGACAGACATAAGCAGTAACGTTCCTATGCCCCAGGAGGGTGACAGACATAAGCAGTAACGTTCCTATGCCCCAGGAGTGTGACAGACATAAGCAGTAACATTCCTATGCCCCAGGAGTGTGACAGACATAAGCAGTAACGTTCCTATGCCCCAGGAGTGTGACAGACATAAGCAGTAACGTTCCTATGCCCCAGGAGGGTGACAGACATAAGCAGTAACGTTCCTATGCCCCAGGAGGGTGACAGACATAAGCAGTAACGTTCCTATGCCCCAGGAGTGTGACAGACATAAGCAGTAACGTTCCTATGCCCCAGGAGGTGACAGACATAAGCAGTAACGTTCCTATGCCCCAGGAGGGTGACAGACATAAGCAGTAACGTTCCTATGCCCCAGGAGGGTGACAGACATAAGCAGTAACGTTCCTATGCCCCAGGAGGGTGACAGACATAAGCAGTAACGTTCCTATGCCCCAGGAGTGTGACAGACATAAGCAGTAACGTTCCTATGCCCCAGGAGTATGACAGACATAAGCAGTAACGTTCCTATGCCCCAGGAGGGTGACAGACATAAGCAGTAACGTTCCTATGCCCCAGGAGGGTGACAGACATAAGCAGTAACGTTCCTATGCCCCAGGAGGGTGACAGACATAAGCAGTAACGTTCCTATGCCCCAGGAGGGTGACAGACATAAGCAGTAACGTTCCTATGCCCCAGGAGGGTGACAGACATAAGCAGTAACGTTCCTATGCCCCAGGAGGGTGACAGACATAAGCAGTAACGTTCCTATGCCCCAGGAGGGTGACAGACATAAGCAGTAACGTTCCTATGCCCCAGGAGGGTGACAGACATAAGCAGTAACGTTCCTATGCCCCAGGAGGGTGACAGACATAAGCAGTAACGTTCCTATGCCCCAGGAGGGTGACAGACATAAGCAGTAACGTTCCTATGCCCCAGGAGGGTGACAGACATAAGCAGTAACGTTCCTATGCCCCAGGAGGGTGACAGACATAAGCAGTAACGTTCCTATGCCCCAGGAGGGTGACAGACATAAGCAGTAACGTTCCTATGCCCCAGGAGTATGACAGACATAAGTAGTAACGTTCCTATGCCCCAGGAGTATGACAGACATAAGCAGTAACGTTCCTATTCCCCAGGAGTATGACAGACATAAGTAGTAACGTTCCTATGCCTCAGGAGTATGACAGACATAAACAGTAACGTTCCTATGCCCCAGGAGTATGACAGACATAAGCAGTAATGTTCCTATGCCCCAGGAGGGTGACAGACATAAGCAGTAACGTTCCTATGCCTCAGGAGGGTGACATACATAAGCAGTAACGTTCCTATGCCTCAGGAGGGTGACAGACATAAGCAGTAACGTTCCTATGCCTCAGGAGGGTGACATACATAAGCAGTAACGTTCCTATGCCACAGTAGTATGACAGACATAAGCAGTAACGTTCCAATGCCCCATGAGTGTGACATACATAAGCAGTAACGTTCCTATGCCCCAGGACGGTGACAGACATAAGTAGTAACGTTCCTATGCCACAGGAGGGTGACAGACATAAGCAGTAACGTTCCTATGCCCCAGGAGTATGACAGACATAAGCAGTAACGTTCCTATGCCTCAGGAGGGTGACATACATAAGCAGTAACGTTCCTATGCCACAGGAGGGTGACAGACATAAGCAGTAACGTTCCTATGCCCCAGGAGTATGACAGACATAAGCAGTAACGTTCCTATGCCCCAGGAGTATGACAGACATAAGTAGTAACGTTCCTATGCCCCAGGAGTATGACAGACATAAGCAGTAACGTTCCTATGCCTCAGGAGGGTGACATACATAAGCAGTAACGTTCCTATGCCCCAGGAGTATGACAGACATAAGTAGTAACGTTCCTATGCCCCAGGAGTATGACAGACATAAGCAGTAACGTTCCTATGCCTCAGGAGGGTGACATACATAAGCAGTAACGTTACTATGCCCCAGGAATATGACAGACATAAGCAGTAACGTTCCTATGCCTCATGAGGGTGACATACATAAGCAGTAACGTTCCTATGCCCCAGGAGTATGACAGACATAAGTAGTAACGTTCCTATGCCCCAGGAGTATGACAGACATAAGCAGTAACGTTCCTATGCCTCAGGAGGGTGACATACATAAGCAGTAACGTTCCTATGCCCCAGAGTATGACAGACATAAGTAGTAACGTTCCTATGCCCCAGGAGTATGACAGACATAAGCAGTAACGTTCCTATGCCTCAGGAGGGTGACATACATAAGCAGTAACGTTCCTATGCCCCAGGAGGGTGACATACATAAGCAGTAACGTTCCTATGCCCCAGGAGTATGACAGACATAAGCAGTAACGTTCCTATGCCCCAGGAGTATGACAGACATAAGTAGTAACGTTCCTATGCCCCAGGAGTGTGACAGACATAAGCAGTAACGTTCCTATGCCACAGTAGTATGACAGACATAAGCAGTAACGTTCCTATGCCACAGTAGTATGACAGACATAAGCAGTAACGTTCCTATGCCCCAGGAGGGTGACATAAATAAGCAGTAACGTTCCTATGCCCCAGGAGGGTGACATACATAAGCAGTAACGTTCCTATGCCTCAGGAGGGTGACATACATAAGCAGTAAGTCCATGCCCCAGGAGGGTGACATACATAAGCAGTAACGTTCCTATGCCCCAGGAGTATGACAGACATAAGCAGTAACGTTCCTATGCCCCAGGAGGGTGACAGACATAAGCAGTAACGTTCCTATGCCCCAGGAGTATGACAGACATAAGCAGTAACGTTCCTATGCCCCAGGAGTATGACAGACATAAGCAGTAACGTTCCTATGCCTCAGGAGTGTGACAGACATAAGCAGTAACGTTCCTATGCCCCAGGAGTGTGACAGACATAAGCAGTAACGTTCCTATGCCCCATGAGTGTGACAGACATAAGCAGTAACGTTCCTATGCCCCAGGAGAGTGACATACATAAGCAGTAACGTTCCTATGCCCCATGAGTGTGACAGACATAAGCAGTAACGTTCCTATGCCCCAGGAGAGTGACAGACATAAGCAGTAACGTTCCTATGCCCCATGAGTATGACAGACATAAGCAGTAACGTTCCTATGCCCCAGGAGAGTGACAGACATAAGCAGTAACGTTCCTATGCCCCAGTAGTGTGACAGACATAAGCAGTAACGTTCCTGTGCCCCAGGAGTATGACAGGCATAAGCAGTAACGTTCCTATGCCTCAGGAGTGTGACAGACATAAGCAGTAACGTTCCTATGCCCCAGGAGTGTGACAGGCATAAGCAGTAACGTTCCTATGCCCCAGGAGTGTGACAGGCATAAGCAGTAACGTTCCTATGCCCCAGGAATATGACAGGCATAAGCAGTAACGTTGAGCGAAGTTATAGACACACCAAATCACACGATAGACTGAACGAACCCATCAACTGGAATTTGTCGTGGAATTTCACCTACCTCGATTCCATCATCTTGAACGTTTTATGGAGAGCAAATAACATTTAAAAGTTGGACAACGTGTTCGCCGTGTAAGGTCCAGTGAACGGTCACCAACTCGTCCAGTTGCTCCGGCTTAACTATGTCGCACAGTTCTCGCACAACGCAGACGATGTAAAGCTCGATAATCGACACCTTTCAGCCATGTGATCTGGTCAGTCGTGCCCGCGGCATGAAATAGAAATATATTTGAACGTGCTCTTTATCAGAATGGTACCATCATTCGCTAGCGTAAATAGACGAAAAACAGATACACCATCGCTAGTTCGCCTCAAGAATGTTCCCGGGTGAGATAAAAAGACACATTGTAATCCCACGCGGAAAATGCATAGTCCAATCTAGCGAACATTGGTCCAGACTTGTCAAGTCTTTGATACCTACAGAGAGCTCGCTAACGAAGACTATGACCTATAGGCGGCGACGAACTAAGACCAAAGTAAGATCGGTTTTCAGAAATATCAACCACAGATAAAATGCGATCATGACGCCTCGACAAAATTAATATATCTATTACGTACATATGGCTAATATACTGTACGTAGGAAAATAATTCCGAGACATGGGTCGCCTACGGATAGAATCGGTTGGTGTAATGTTTGTTGTTCCCGGATATTAATTCGAGTGAATGCAGTCTGAGCGGGGGTCGTCTTGCGACAAAATAAATTACAGGGTTGTCAATTCAGATCTACTGGGTTTTACGTTGGTTCTGTGACCCTACGCGTGACACCCTTGGCGGGGGGCAAATGCGATAGTGTGGAATGCGGATCATGAGAGAAAGCCGACTCTACCAACGTCGTCATCTAAACTTGTTTAGACACAGTGGTAAAGATGCTAGACCTAAATAACGACCAGTTCAACTGAAACTATCTCGTCTGCACCCTAGATCTAAACAACGACAAGTCCAACTGAAACTATCTCTTCTGTACGCTAGACATAAACAACGACAAGTTCAACTGAAACTATCTCTTCTGTACGCTAGACCTAAACAACGACAAGTCCAACTGAAACTATCTCTTCTGTACGCTAGACATAAACAACGACAAGTCCAACTGAAACTATCTCTTCTGTACGCTAAACATAAACAACGACAAGTCCAACTGAAACTATCTCTTCTGTACGCTAGACATAAACAACGACAAGTCCAACTGAAACTATCTCGTCTGTACGCTAGACATAAACAACGACAAGTTCAACTGAATATATCTCGTCTGTACGCTAGACCTAAACAACGACAAGTTCAACTGAATATATCTCGTCTGTACGCTAGACATAAACAACGACAAGTTCAACTGAATATATCTCGTCTGTACGCTAGACCTAAACAACGACAAATTCAACTGAATATATCTCGTCTGTACGCTAGATATAAACAAAGACAAGTTCAACTGAAACTATCTCGTCTGTACGCTAGACACAAACAACGACAAGTTCAACTATAACTATCTCGTCTGTACGCTAGATATAAACAAAAATAAGTTCAATTGAAACTATCTAGTCTGTACGCCAAAATGATGGTTAATTAACATTAACCAACGTTTTGGCGTAAGCGAGGTTTCAGACAGACAACAAACAATCATACATACTTTATTCAGCCACAAAATGGAAATCATAAGTACCCAGACGTCTATGTATGTCGATCGTGTTTTATATACATGTACTACATACATCGTCATAATGGGATTTCCACGATCATGAGCATCATTTTCACTTTCCAGTAAACCCTAGTTTAAGAACAGGTGTTCTAAGTTTACCCCTTTTATTTGATTTTAAAATGCAAAATCAGGTTTAAGAGCTCTTAACAACATTAGTGAAATGGTCCCCTGGGTCCTCGCATTGCCAATGGCGGCGTAGCGGAGAGCGGACGATGAAATGAAACGTGTCTTTGGCAGCCACGTGCCAGAATCAAACACTTCCAGATAAAAGATGCTTCACTTGACCTGTATGACTCGGCCAATCTGGCCTCATTGAATGACGGAGTTTTGACGTAGAGAAAGCCTCTTTTCAGTTATGTGAGAACGTCGTTGATATACGGTAAACACATATGCTAAAAGATAAACACTGGTGATAAAAGGCAACCAGCGATGGTAAACATCGTCGTCTCAGGAAGAACGTCGACCAGCTAGAGTTGAGTCTGGTTTCACTTACGTGTGTGATGCCATGCATAAGAAGAGACATTCTCTAGCGGTGTGGTGTCACTGATGTGTTGCCGTCTAATTTGACTAATCCTTTAACATTCTTAATTAATCTTCTACGTCCTGACGTGAAACCAGATCAGGGCTTTATGCAGGATAACATTATTGCCAGTCACACATGTTTTGATGAACACATGGATGTAACTGTTAAGCCAGTTTACAAACTATTAAATGTGTCTGATGACCTGAAATGGACTACAAACACACATGTGACACCATTTTTACTCAATTTCAAGGCATAACTAACAATATCTACGGTTTTGGAAGACCTTTTCTTATTTGTTTTTGTTTTTGCGCCTTCATTTTTTACCCGTCCATCGCCCGTCCATCCATATTTCTACCCATCCATAATCGTTTTACGGGTCTCTACTTAAAGCTATGAACACAATCCACCACGACATGTGTATACAATCGTTTGTCACCCGGGAAGGGGTAGAACTACCCACTAGCCGGCTAGTCCGTACACTAGTAAAGATAAGGGCGGACTAGTAAGCCTGCCTAATAACTTGTCCGGTTGTCTAGTAAAGGTCTGGGTGGCACTCCTGGTCAATGAGCGCAATCGGCTCCCTTTTCAATTGCACAGTTTTTATATAGATCATATCTTCAGTTCTTCATTTATTTACATTAGCTATTTCGTTATTATTTCTTAGTTACTTTTATGAACATTGCATTGTTATTTAACTGGGGTTGCAAAACACTGTTTAATTTTTTTTTATTGTAATGACATACATATGGGTTGTTTTCTATTTTCCCAGAGAAGTAAATCTTTTGGCGGACTGGTAAACGTTTCCTTTACCGCTTTCTAGTAACATAAATGCTGAAGTTCTACCGTTGCGGTGTAAGACATTAGACTCGAGGCGATTGACTGAGCGCCCTGCCATCTGACTGTGGATTGGTGTTCCCGCATGGGTTGTGGAGTCGTTTGCTGGGCCATTTCCGACGTGGAGTAACATTTAACAGTGCACGTGTAGATGGTTGATAAACACGCTTACGCGGTAGCGCTTGTTTATGATAAATGTCTGCCGCGAAAATGTGGAAGACATTTTGTTCGCATCGGTAAATTGGTTATTGCGTTTCGTTCACGGCCGTAACATTTGACATATTTTGTGACTTTCGTCTCTTCAGTAGTTCTAAGAAATCTTCATTGAAATATTGGTAAACGATGCCACGATGGAAACACGCCACCTTATTCGGGGTCTGACGACATATGTGATTTCAGAGATGATCAACTGCCTGGGCAGGTGATGTGTAAGCATTATCGCTTGGAAAGCGAAGTAGGATTTTCTATTATTCTAAGTTTGGACGGGATTACCTTCGCTGGTGTGTTTTACGTTTATTTTCAATGATGTTTTGTCTCCTAGAGATCAGGGATGGTTTTCTACCAAGCAGAAAGGTATTTCTGCCTAGAAAGGCAGAAATAGGGCAGAAAGTTATTTCTGCCGGGCAGAAACGGCAAAATAGAAAACGCATGCTATTATTTGACAAATGTGTCATTTTTATAGAACATATCGTCCGTGTCTTTCTCTGTATCTGTCTACATAACCAGTTGTTCAAAAATGTTTGCACATTGATGACATTAACGCCACACAGACTTCCGCTCATGAGGCATACTTTCCCAGTCAGCACCCTCTATCCACAGTTAAAGGCCACAATCTGTTGTTTGCTAAATTAAGCCACGAAGTCAGTAATAAAATGCCCATGTTGCCCTCAGAAGAGACAACGCAAATGACTGCTAGAATCCTGTGAAACAAGTGTGTCAACTCAACCGGTTTTGAGACTGGTATAGCCTGTTGTTAGCTTGGAGCCTGATTAAAGACTAAAGGGATATTGACCAGTTGCTAATCCAATGCTCTGAGTATGCACAAGTTATGGTCACTGCCAGGGGGCTGGTGGTCACCTGCTGCCAAGAGACTTCTTCAGTAATTAGCACTGATGGGTGAAAGACATTGAAATTGGGATCAAAGGTTGAAAAGAATCAGTGTGGTGAAAGATGATTTGCAGTTAAGGTAACCAGTTTCGGTGGGCATTACGTGTGATTGTGAAACAGGAATGTAGGTACTGACTAGAAGTTGTTAACATTTTGGGAGTTTCTGCCCTTAAGGCAGAAATGTATTTCTTCGCCCGAGTAGAAAGTATTTCTGCCTCACAATTTCTATCCACTTAATTCTTTTAAGAAACCTACGTAAAACAAAAAGTTATTGTTTGCTAGGTCCAGTTGGTCCGTATTACCTATGGTGTACTAGTCGACTTACTGTGTACTACTTATTGTGTACTATTTATGGTGTACTGCTTATTGTGTACTACGTATTGTGTACTATTTATTGTGTCCTACTTACTGTGTACTACTTACTGTGTACTACTTTTTGTACTACTTATAATGAACTGCTTATTATGTACTACTTATTGTGTACTACTTATTGTGTACTACTTATTGTGTACTACTTATTGTGTACTACTTATTGACTACTAGTTATTGTGTACTACTTATTGTGTACTACTTATTGTGTACTACTTATTGTGTACTACTTATTGTGTACTACTTATTGTGTACTACTTATTGCGTACTACTTATTGCGTACTACTTATTGTGTACTACCTATTGTATACTACTTATTGTGTACTACTTATTGTGTACTACTTATTGTGTACTACTTACTGTGTACTGCTTATTGTGTACTGCTTATTGTGTACTATTTATTGTTTACTACTTATTGTTTACTACTTGTTGTGTACTACTTATTGTGTACTACTTATTGTGTACTACTTATTGTGTACTACTTATTGTGTACTACTTATTGTGTACTACTTATTGTGTACTACTTATTGCGTACTACTTATTGTGTACTACCTATTGTATACTACTTATTGTGTACTACTTATTGTGTACTACTTACTGTGTACTGCTTATTGTGTACTGCTTATTGTGTACTATTTATTGTTTACTACTTATTGTTTACTACTTGTTGTGTAATACTTATTGTGTACTACTTATTGTTTACTACTTATTGTATACTACTTATTGTGTACTACTTATTGTGTACTATTTATTGTTTACTACTTATTGTTTACTACTTATTGTGTACTACTTATTGTGTACTACTTATTGTGTACTACTTATTGTGTACTACTTATTGACTACTAGTTATTGTGTACTACTTATTGTGTACTACTTATTGTGTACTACTTATTGACTACTAGTTATTGTGTACTACTTATTGTGTACTACTTATTGTGTACTACTTATTGTGTACTACTTATTGTGTACTACTTATTGCGGCAGGAAAACAGTTTACACTTTGTACCACGGCAGACCTGCTCATTTTGAGTTACCACCTCGAGTAATCCGGGAAGCATTAAGCCATGCTAAAATGCCTGCGCATCTACTCATACATTATTAGCCACCAACGTCTATGGTCACGTGGATGGGCTTGCTCATGCGCGCTTCGAAACGGAAGTGAGACGAGCGAACTAATCTCCTCTCAAACATTGCGTCCATCGTTCTAAGCAATGTTCCACAGCGTTAAAAGTTCAACATAAATAACTGCCACAAACAGTTTAACTTGTTTCCACGGAAGCGCTGGCCTCTTCGCGTTGTTGGGCGCCATCTTGAAGTAGATAATAATGGAAATAATTACGTCGCCAGCCGCCCTCCCTTGGCGTTTATTTGACTAATTGGCATATTTCCCAGTGGTCCGTGTTTGATTGGCATTAGCGTCATCACAGCATAAGAATACTATTTCGGACAACAGATCATGGATTTTGTAAACTTGCGAACAGAGGATATGCTTTTCAGGGGGGAAATATAAAGTAGTGTTGAGACGTACTGCCATCTTTGGATTTATTGGACCCTGTGTCGCACGGAATGGTTGCAGCCTGCAAATTTGATTACGTTTAACGCCATGGCGCATAACAGTTTCGTATTACACCATCAACGTTTTAAGGTAATAACTCATCGCTAGTTTATTTACGTATTCTGACAAATCCGTCTGCTTTTGCGTTTTGCATAGAAACGATGGTTGGATAACAGTTTTACTGCTATAGTTTTAACAGCACATTATCTGGTTTCGTGTAATTTCACGAACAAAATACCTAGAAGTTGTATAGTTGCATAAACAAAACAGATATGCATTTTGATATAGAGGTCTACACGTGTAAGTGCATTGAGAGACATCTAGGTTTAGCTTAATTGACGGATTTAAGTTCCGGTCATTCTATTGCGTAAAGTGGAAATGTTTAATAAACATTCTGCCTCCTTTTTCACAACTGATATTTTTCATGGCCACTCGTTGAAAACCGAAAAACGGGTGGTAATTTTATGATGGGTTCATTGACAAAGCATACAGTTTACACATGTCATAGCAATATAACGTTCTTCCACGTTTCATTTCAAACTGAGAAGGTTGTTATCCGAAACAAAATAAAGTTGCGGGAGAACAGACGCAAGTTGAATAAAATCACATCATTTCTTTACAC
The DNA here is from genome assembly GCA_025642075.2 of Ridgeia piscesae. Classification (NCBI taxonomy): domain Eukaryota; kingdom Metazoa; phylum Annelida; class Polychaeta; order Sabellida; family Siboglinidae; genus Ridgeia; species Ridgeia piscesae. Next base: position 58,372 of record JAODUO010000949.1, read on the forward strand.
ATCTGACATTTTCTAACGTCTACTTTTCTAAACATCCGCACAAAATGCCAAAGGGAATATTATGATTTAGGAGAGTGCACCGTGTACGATTCCACGCACCGTGTGTACATTCCTTGTCATGTTGATGAAGGATATACCCAGAGCGTGGGAATAATGTCACACTGATAACGAATGGAAGAGACGCGCATGCAGTCTCAGTACCCTGTCGGTGTTATTCAAACAAGCTCGTTATAAGACTCTTTGAGAAAAACTAACTTTGCAAGTGACAACGACAGTAAACATTTCGTCTTGGATACACCCGACAGCAGTGATAACCGCAAAAACCAATTGGTACGCCAGAATACAATCGTGAAAACTCCCCACAATGATAGCATAACGGAAAACAAACTTAGTCGATTAAACTGTAAAAGTGTTATAAATCGCGGTCATTACCTTAGCGATGCAATCAGTTGATGACCTGTTGTATTCCCTTGGCGAGTTCTCTGCTTCAGTTGTGGTCAAAATACGGCCACAACGTACGGACGTACCAAACACGGCAAAGTCCAAATTACCAACGTAGGGACGTGCGGGTGTACACAGTGTCACTGGAGATGACACACTCGCTTCAGCGCCTCGAGAGAATACAATTATTTCGTGTTGCTTAATTCACACCCTGCTGCCTCTCTCAATCCCTGTTCTGTGTCCGTGCGTTGGCCCTCTTCTGTGTTATCTGCGCTCTCGACTCTCTTGATCTATCACCCGTGCGGAGCGTCCTCTCGGAGTCAGCCCGTGTCGCCTTCAGTTCAGCCGCCGAGCGTGAATCACAACCACCGACCGCACCAAAGTGTTCCGACGCCAGCCGCGTGGCCGCCGCTTTATTTACCGCCTCAGCCCTCACGGGTCACCGAGGGGGGACGTCAACTATTCCGGGGTCGTCGCCAAGAGCGCGCCGTCAGCGAGAGGGATGACGGAATGACTGATCTCGACTCGACGTGAGTTACGACGTTTCGCAGAAGCACACACGACTCCGCCCGCAGTGGCTACCGTCTGGCGGCGTGTAAGCGAAGAGACTCACGCCAATTAGCCGTCATAGGGCATCGCTGCTTAGATCAAAGCCCGGAGGAGGGGAATGCGGACAATGGAGACCCCTCCCCGATAAGTACCGGAAACTCGCGTCACTGACAACTTGAATACTGTTTATTTATTTATTTGGAGTTGGACCAACCCTTTTTCTTGATGTTCCTCTGAGGTTGGTTTACAAATAGTAGGCGCAAAAGAGACACCGTGTTATTATTATTATTATTTGTTGTTATTATTTGTATTATATTATTTGCTCCGGATGCACATTTCAGGTTAAGTTAACGTTTATGACGTATGGAGTGGAAATGGAATCAACAGTGGCGCTTAAGCAAACACATAGGCCTGACTTAAAACATATTGACATAGCCAACTTATAGAAGGAGCACAGGCACAGCCACACACGAATACGAAAGATGGAAAAACTATCAAATGGGCCAATTTACAAATAAGGTAATAAATGATAGCCTCTGCTACGTCATTTTACGTAATTGGTCGCGGGTGAGCTCATTGCAATGAAGTATTTATTGAATGACGGGGAACGGACATGAAAGTGAGTTAAGAACAGGAACATTCGGTGCAATATTTCGATTTCATCGACCGTAACTGATCGAGTTTATTATCCATTTTTTTATGTGCATCCATAATCCTGTAAGTGATTTGGCAACTTCCGGTAGTCATTTTAGTGTGCCGCGGATCATTACTGAACTTCCGGGTTCATGTCGCATGCAGAGTTTTGTTCTGGTACATACTTAAGTGTTGCATGTATATTGAAAACTGACATATGTGAGAACTACTCGCTAGGACAGAGGTTTACAAATCTGGTGGCGGGCAAGTTATAAAGGAAGGGAACCCATGCGTATGTAGGCCTCGCGTCAAACCAGTCTTCACTAACATTACACGACGTGCTTCCTTCTTAACCGAGTGAAACATATTTCTATCAATGTTTTATGCAACAACATTTCCAAATCGTTGCGAAAACATAGAACAAGATAATGTAAACATAGTCGCTTAAGGAGAAAAAAACAGGTAGCAATCCACACAGGCTAGTCACGCTGTCAACTATAAGTGTGACACCCACGCTACGTTGGTATCAGGGGCGGGCCGCCGTCTGCTCGCAATCCGTGTTTATGATACCATCCTCAGATAACAGAACGCCGACGCGAGTGCATTGTTTCAAGAGATACGAGATAAGTAGTTCCGCGCAGCTCGCCTGGTGGCGCTCTGTGGGTCTTCCTGCTGGTTGATTATCTATTAAATCGTATGATGTCTGTTGGCGCGTGCAGAATATTTTGGTGTTCCGTATAATCTGTAGGTGTCAAAATGCTGTAGTAAAGTTGTCTTAGAGCAAAATCCAATAATGTTAATATGCATAATTGAAATCGTCGATAATATAATTCGTGATGATGTTTTGTTGTTGTAGTTCATGATTGCATATATCCTGGTGTAGTGAAATCAGCAGCCAAAGTTACACTCATTGTCTAATGATGCTGAATGAGAATAATCATACTGCATGCATGCATATCCGCATGCACACATTCAAACACACTTTGTAAATACTCTCACACACACACGTATATACACGCACACTAACACACCCCGCCTTGATCAGATACAGCAAATATTTACACTGAACACATTACGCAATGTAAACGTCGAAGTAAACCATAAATCTATTGTTGTGGTGTAGGAAAAATAAATTTGAAATTCATAAAAACCATTACATAGCTTGTTCCGTTGGTTTAATATCTTATCGCCTGTGTGGTTAAACACGGTAAGACACACTGATCCACATCGCTGGGAAAAAGGGCTTGTGATTATGCGCAAGTGTCTTGTAATGATGTACACTTGTGTTGGAGGATATTAATAGTAGGCAGGGGACGGTCCCAGACCCTCAGTACCTCAGACACTAGTAGATTTCGACGCCGTGCCGTCAGCTAGCTTACCCTTTGTCGGCGTCGATACTAGTATCCAAAGGGAGGTTGGGAAGGTGCAGTTGCCGATTTCTCATGGTGGCGTCATTGTTGGGCAAGACGTCGGAAAATTGGAAAGGGTAATGCTGACAATTATTCACTGACGTCTAATTATTGAAGGAACTTATTAATAAAGCTTACGCTGTATGTATGTGTTTATTTATTTTATATTATTAATAGTTTTTATTCATTTATTCATTTATTCATTTATTCATTCATTCATTCATTCATTCATTCATTCATTCATTCATTCATTCATTCATTCATTCATTCATTCATTCATTCATTCATTCATTCATTCACTCATTCATTCATTCATTCATTCATTCACTCATTCATTCATTCATTCATTCATTCATTCATTCATTCATTTATTCATTCATTTATCATTATTTGTTATTTATTTTTATTTTATTTTTATTTATTTACTTTTTTTTATTTACAACCATTACTAATTATAAATAACACGTAGCGATACTATCTAAGAGAAAGTGTGTCAGTGTCAATCGACGTGACGCTATCGACATCGTACAATATTTAGAACCAAAGTTCAAAATATTACCGTAGCGCAGACTCTGTGTGTCATGGGCCCTACATCTCGGACACAGCTAATCTGGACACTAACTAATGCGATCAGCATCAATCACCAATCACCGGACGACAGCAGGGGACATCGTTCACGCAGAGTGTGTCGACGGTTCGACTCTGCCCGTGGGACTAGGCTCATTCGTCGGCGTCGATTCGCATTACAGAGTCACGTAAACCACAACCAGAGCTATTATAAATGGAGCTGGTGCACTGTGGGATTAAACGTGGAGGCGCCATTTTGAAATTTGACAGCACCCTACCCCCGATGGAACCAACTGCGTTCTATCTCGCTCCCAGATCTCGCTCAATCTCGGACGTCTCGCCGATTTAGCGCCATTTTTCAACGAAAAACCACCGCATAAACAATCTTACAAATGTCACAAAAGTACAGTTGTGTACAAATGTCTATTGTAGGACATGCTATGTCGCAGTAGTAATGTAAAATATTCACGTATTGGACCGTAATCGATTTGTCTAGCAAAAGGCAAATATTGACATACGCCTCCCCATAA
>JAODUO010000949.1:70000-72500 GCA_025642075.2 Ridgeia piscesae
AATACATACAGCATTTATTAAATGTATAAGTAAAGCATTGCTTGGTATTCGATGTGTTATTAGCATTTCCAAGGGTCCATTTACCATTTGCAACTGTTCCTCGCAAAGCAACCGACAACCAGAAATAGACCCGGATAGAAAATGGTGGACAGGCGTAAATGACACAGACCCAGTCCAGTTACTGTAAACACGTCAGGGGAAAGATGCACCCGTTAACCGAGCCCCACCTCGCGCCCCACCCTGACCCAGACCCGGGTACCCCACCCTCGTTTGTACAGATGAGCTCATGTCCTTCGTTATTGTCGCAATAAACCTTTATCTGGCCAATAACACGGCGTCTTGGAGTGGATCGGTGTCAGTTATCAGCTCATGGCTGCTGTGCGACTAGACTTATCAATTATGATTTAAAAAGCATTTCCAACGTTGGTAGTTTATGTCGGATCACAATCTTCCCACACATCTGAAGACATACCAAACTACACGAAAGGAGAGACGTATGCCAGCATAGGAGCATGCTAACGTATACGAACACACGGACATATATACGTCGTGAATATAACATGGAATTACCCCACAAAGTAGATAATGGATAATTATATTCCGCCAACACATATGAATTTCAAAATATGTAACGATGCTCGTAATGCCAATAAAAATACCAAAGCCAAAGTTCACCGCTGTTAGATTTTTTGAAAGAGAACCACTTGCGGACAAAGTCAGCAACACAAACTCTAACACAAAGACAGTCCACATAGAGTAGATGTAACGTCACCGGAAGTTACGGCATAAGACAAACTCGCCCGGCGAAATACAACAACACAATGAGTGACATCCTTCGAGGTACGGCGGAGCATCACCTAGGGGTGCCACAGCAGACAAGGAAGGCACCTATAGACCTTCCCTCGGGCAACTTTTGGTCTGCCCTGTGTGCTTCGGTATCCTGCAGACACGCCAACGCACTAATCCGACCCGAAACTGACGGTGCAAACGAACTGACGGCTAACAGCAATTCAGCAAACACAACACACTCAAACAGTAGTTACACGATGTATCATTTTGATTGCAATCATTTCACTAAAATATCATTTCCTTACTGAGCTGAATGTTATTTGTTCTATGCTAGCAAAGTAATGTGCCTGGTAAATATGTACGCAGTACACCCGCACTGTAGCCGACAGAACCCGACCAGAGTGATGTGTCTATTACTTTCATGACGGCGTTGCTCCCTCGGGACGTAATAAACCAGTTGCGCGCCATAAACACCGTGTGCACGACTCCCATCTAAATGGTTAACAGAGACCCTCGGCCACCCAGTTTTAGTGTGTGTGACATTGTGCCTCAGACAACTCCTGTTTGTTGTCAGCCTGTATCGTAGTTTCACTTAACAATTCCGACCAATGACGCAGTTGAAACGCAGTGGCGGAGTAGATAGAACGTCGGTATGTCGAGAAAGAGAACCCGGGTTTGGATCATGTGCTGCCGTTTGAAACCTTGGGCAAGTTCGTTTACTCTACATTGCTCAAGTTCACTCAAGCTGTGTGAATGAGTACATGGCTGTAGACAGTGGTGAATAGTTGTGTGCGAATGGTCTTCGCGCATTAATTTTAGCTTGGCTGGATGCTTCCCAGAGAAAACGAGATATTTTGCGATTGAAAATAAATAAATTGTAAAGCGCTTTGAGCAATCATGAGGATTGAATACTTCTCTAAATACGAACTTACCTTTACCTTTTTACGTTTTTATAAAAGTACTTGATTTACACTATTTTCTTTATATCTGCTTTACTTCAATGAAGAACTTTAATGTTGAATATGCACCAATAAATTATTCAATTTACCTTCCTTCATGCCTGCTGCCCCTAATCATACTGAACAAACAATTCTTGGAGCAACGTTTGTCAGACTGAAAATACGAAAATGTTAAGAAAATATATTAATAAAAAAGATGTGCCTCTTCTATAACATAAATATGTATGTATATTTTAGCGAACTCATGACCGGCCGACAATTTTAGAAGTTTGATCTATGGTGATTCTGATTGAGCAATACTTATAAAGAAAATTGACATGTATATTTGTGAGTGTCCATTTCAAGCCAGAGAAGCAAATATATGTTACAATGTATTTATACTGGAATAAGGCTAAGATGCGAGAGGAACGCACCCTCCAGCTTAGCGAGTCGATTAATACATCGAAGAAGACGTCATCACATCAGGAACTGATTGTCTCTACCCATACTGCCCCGGGGCATGTGCGTCAGCATCTGATCTCCAGAGTAGTTCCGGTTTCATCAGCATCACAATAGGTGCACTACCAGGAACTCAGGAAGAGATGAACTTACAACGATAGCTTTATGTAAGAAACACAAAAGGCCACTAGGAAAGGAAGATGACAGGTGGACAGAGAAGGTTGTGGTCGTGACTGACATCAGGACCAGCGCAACAAGAAAACAGCTGGACTCGCAACGGAACATAATAGCAAATAATAGTAATAACAGTTCTT
>JAODUO010000949.1:82500-85000 GCA_025642075.2 Ridgeia piscesae
CAGCCAAGAATTCGTCGGATGCCGGTCATTCATGTATCGGACACCCCGTCAATGATGCTCCGTGATGCCGCTCAGTCTACAAACGTCACTACGACTCCGGGAACGCCGAGAATAGCGCCACTATCGTGGTTTGCCAATACCACAACCGCGAAATCACAGCCTCTAGTGATGTCCCGCGCATGTCCGTTCCCCAGTGATTGTCGGCGTCGCCAGCAGACGTGGTTACAGCGCTCTAGAGGCGGTCGCAAGGGAGCGTTCAGTGCGTTGTTGCCAAGTCGAATCAGACGGCCAATGCTGGTCCCCAACCGGAAGTTGGGTGTTATATAACTGACTCAGCGCATAAATATTCGTCTTGTCAAATGAAAAACATAACGGTTTCATCGGAGGAGCCTTAGTCCTAATCCTTTCAAGTGTGTGTCGTTATGGGAAGATAACCCCGAGATCGTTTATATATATAGTATTCCCTACGCCCGGTTTGTTAATCATGCAAATATTTTACAGCTGCAGAAAAAATTAAACATAGAAGAACTGTCTTACACACACTAGTAGTTCAAAGTAGAACTTGGTTAGAAAAGTAATGATAAATGAGTGGAATAGGGCGGACTACTTTGTAATAGTGATTAATTTTTACAAACGCATACGACCAAATGTGACAACTCCCTGCAAGCTGACATCATAAAAACAAACATACTTTTCACGTTATACCGGTTTTATGAAAATTTATTTATTTGTCTGATAACAGCTTGATAGCCTGAACAATCGTTTATTATCTCCACCCACTAGGAATATTTTATCCCAACTCAAATCATATAGGCATTCATTGCCTGTAATTCCTTCATCACAAGAATTTCTCAGAGCCAGAGTATCGGAATAATAAGTATTACTTTGGTTGACATTTCAGCAGGCGTCCAAGCCACCCACATTGCTCAGCGAACGCTTTTACAGATTAAACTGTTCGCAGAATGAATTCATCAACATTAATCTGGACTGACATGTTATTGAACCGACATAAGCAATGGTATTACTGGTGGTGTTTAGACGACAATGTAGAGAGCGGTAACACTCTACATGTTGAACGTTGTTCTACGGCGTTCATTAAGCATGAAGAATAGAGCAAACACAAGCGTCATCTTGGTACTGATGCAGTAGTCCTTGTGATCCTACAACTCTCAGGCTGTGGTGGTTTGTGGAGCATTTCTCTTATCTCTGCCTTCTCCGACCTAACAACTCACTCGTCCGACCCCTGTGGACCGCCATTTTACAAGCAGCCTGGTTGACCAGTGCATTTACCATCGGGCAAATATAGGGGTCAGTGGACAGCCTGGCCTGATGGCCCACTCTCGTGTCTGGACATGCAATCCTGTAGGGCCTTGCAGTTTGTCTATATTATACTATACGATATCATCATAAGAATTAAAACAAAATGTTACCTCATCAGATGACAAAATGTACTCATAGATTACTTGTAAAAGAATTGTATGTACAGCGTGTATCCAAGTCGAAGATTATAGGAACATGTTCATGACTATAATTATTAGATCAATCATGTTCACGAGTACTTCAAGCATGTATTCGATTACCGGGTATCTCCGTCCCATGTCTGCCACTGTATCGTTTACAATATTAAAAATACGATTAATCGAATTAAAATCGTTAATCTAGAAAATATATTATTTTACTAGATGCCCCTGAGAGGTAAACACTAAAATACAAGCAACTTGCACGTCTGTCAGGTTATTGAGCGGGATCATTTGCACCACGTTATGACTTCGAGATTTATCGCGATGCATGCTTGGCGCTGTGCCAGACACGGTCTGCGATAGCGAAGCATCGTTTCTTCTGTGTCCGACATTTCTCTCTTATCGTTGTCTCTTAAGCCGCATACTTTAACGACCACGAATCCATTTCGCAATGTGGGATGGGCCTTTTTGGTCATGCTGATTAAACAACTGTATATTGCAAAAAGGTTTTAGGCGAACAAACGTTTTATTGAGCGGCGACCGCCTGTCCGCCTACCATCATTCACCTCAGGCGGACTGGGTGACGGATAGCAGGCTGTTTGCAATGGGCGGAACTGTCTTATATCCACTAAAGCACTATTAGCCTGCCTGAGTGGAATAGCATTTGCTCTGCAAAGACAAATCATTGTACTGTTGTACTGTTGCTTTTGGAATATCAGATACTTCAAAGTGTGTGGTTAGGATTTAGAAACGTCAGGAATGCAAAACACGAACAGCCTTTATTTTAACAATCTAATCGTTAGCATTTTCTTTAAAAAAGTCATGATAGTTAATGGGTAAAGGGATAATGAACGTTTCATAATCGTTGTGATAGAACTGTAATAAGTATGTTGTACAGATAATGTACATGTTTTTTTATTGAATTGAAATTTATTTCAACAACAACTACTACTACTACTACTACTACTACTACTACTACATTATACATACAATACAAATTGTTGACAAAAGCGTAAAAGAAGTACAATACTTATCAAGGT
>JAODUO010000949.1:90000-127500 GCA_025642075.2 Ridgeia piscesae
CCGAGGTATGTTGCTACGTCAAAGAACGTAACTATTTACGTCTATGGTCACGTGACGTAACGACACGGCGTAACTTACGTCCCAGACAAAGAACGTATTACGTAGTTGCCGCGTTATATCAAGACATTAGCGAGAACAGCAACGAAACGAGACTAAATCTACAAATTAATCCCGTCACACGGATTACAGGCGGGGACGAAATTGTTCGGCAAGATTCGAGAACGCGTCCACCTTTGAGCTGTTATCATAGCAAGCACAACACTAAAATCTTCGCAATACGTGCATCATTCACTGTAATGGCGCGCACGGCACAACAAACACTACCGGCCTAGGTTATCTAGTATCACAAGATGATTCAAACTAACGTAAAATCGGATTTTACTGAACTTGAATAAAGTCCCTATATATACCTATTACAACTTCAATAAATCCAGACTGTACAATCAACTAGATACTCCATGAGCCGGTGCGTACAACGGATTGGATGGTGGTTCATTTTGCAATAAAATAAACTCATCTATAAATGTACAACGTTAATAATTTATCTGAACAAAATTATTGAGGTGGCTAAATGTTCCTCCTCAGTTTGCGGTTCTAGTTACGTCATTGCACTTGGCGTACAGCCAGCTACAACTGCATGCAATGAAACCGCGCTGTTCATCTCAAGTACAACACTAATTCAACATTTTCTGGACAGAAACAGATGACTTTTACACTTTCAATGAGCCAATGGTTTCCTTAGAGTTACCAGAATATCATACAGTTCCTGTTATTCAATCAAAGTATATGAGAACAGGATGTTCCCATGATTTTGATGTGATGAGGAAAATGTAATATTGTACTGACTGCAAATAACCACTGCACAATAAAACAATTTGGGAAGAGCAAATCTTTAGCTATGAAAATACTGGAGTATTTCTTAATATTAGTCTGAAGACTGAGTGAGAAAAAATGTGTAGAAAATACTCAAATGTTTACTTGCAGTGGCAATATTTCCTAACAAATAACAAATGAAGAAAACATTATCTCAAATGATTACACCAAAATGTTAGAAAGCTTACAACAGGAAACATACATTATTCTGGTGTGTTACACGTGTCATCTAGATATTGCGACTCTAGAGGCAATCACATGAAACTCGGTCGGATCTTGAGAGAAAAGACAATGTTGCAAAAATACAGTCGGCAGAAAAACACTGATGGTCATCACAGATTACTGAACATTTTTCAGGATAGTTCTTTTCCAAATCAAGTTTTCATATCGAAAATCAAGAGGTTTCTTTTTACCTGTAGAGACTTTCATCTGATGTTTGACTGGGAGGGAGCGAAAATCATTTATAAACAGCCAAACAGAAGAACACAGCAAATAAAGGAAGCCATCTGATTAGCGGGATCAGAGAGAGAAAGATACCAATGGATAGAGACGAGGGTAATTACCAGCTACCCCACGTGCATGATGATGCCATTCATCATTAGTTCTGAAGAAGTCGACCTGTAGTGTCAGATGAAAGCCTTTACAAGTAAAAAGAAACATCTTGTTTTTGGATATGACAAATGAAAACTTTTGATTTGGACATCACAGATTGTATGACAAGAACACGTGTTGCTTGTGACATCGACAAGAGGAGATTGCACAAATCTGTAAAATGGGACCACTCCAGAGGGCTTGAGACCCTACCCTATCCAAGACTACAGTGGTCATTCCTGTAAATGGACATAGCTTCATCCAGCCTATAATGTCCACATATGCAAGACATTCTCTATCTGACAGTGTCACATGTTCATTCTACAGGGGACCGCTTCATTAAGACCTAGTGAGTTCACAGTAACAGTCCCATCAACAACAATGTTCTGGCAGGTGTAGCAACTTGTAACTGCCAATGGCTGTCTCCAGCATGATAACATGGGACATCAAAGACCATGTAAGGTTGCTGTGGTAGAGGGCCACCATGGCAATAACTTCCAATGAAGCCTGTGTTGAAATTGGATGCTTTGTTTATCAATCAGCTTGTTAGAAACGTTGAACTTGCAAACACTGTTACAAGTTGACAAAAGTAACTAAATATAATTTAGAGGGTCCTACACCTTCAAAATTATGTCTTACAAATAACTAATAATTAAAAACCAAGAAACTGACCGACTCTTAAAGGAGTTAAACCGATTTTAAAGAGGGACATTTGAGTTATGAGGTCACAAAAACACTAGTGAAATGATCACCCGTGCTCCATAAAGCGGCACAGTAGCAAGTGGAATCCAAAGATTATTAATTTTCTTTCAGTATAAGATAAGTATAAATCATTCACTTACGCTGGTCAGACAAAATACCCACTGGACAGGATGGAGCAGAATGCATCACAAGTATGATATGTAAACATGCTATGATTGCCATAAACTATTTTGGCTATATGAAGGCACAAGTGGCTCCACCTAGAAACAACATACAGGTACTTTGTTGGAAACAACTTTCTGGGTACGTGTAAAAATGAACAGTTGCAAAATTGAATGGTAACATCTGATCGGTCAAATATAAAACCTGGGCACAATTTATTTAAATTATGGGGAGAATCTGCGTCACTATAACCGATGCAGCAGTTTGTTGATTGAATCCCTTCAGCAGCCAGAACAATGATTTTATTCAGCAGTAAATTCCTTAAATGGTGCATTTTATTCTTAACATAGCAAGGAACTAGCGACAGCAGCCTGCCAGTGTGTGTTATTCCTCTACAGGACGTTTATTGCTCCTGTCGTATTAGCAATTCTGTTATCAGGACTCAACGGCAACAGACCGTGCGCTAAATCCACTATCAAAACAATGGAAATCTGCACATCTTCAATACGGGGCAGAACGTTTTAGGATTTCCGCATAACTTATACACGAATGCCCTCACATATTGTAAATATGTGGGCAATGGTCACTTTGTAAGAAAGCAATAAACAAGGGAACCTGAAAATTAAAATTGTCGGAAATTACATTTTTGACTTGGTCTTCTGGAGAAGATTCAACATTTTGAAATAGCATATTATCCTTTCAAAATGTCCAATTTTTGGTTCATGTTAATAGCCTCAATTTAGCATACATACAAAAAAAAATCATCTGCATTAAGTTATTTTAGTATAAAGCATTAAGTAAATTATGCTTAATGGAAACCATGTAATTTACTCGATCCAAGGGTAAAACAGAATTCAGAAAAGTAGAAAGTTCTTCATGTTATGGTTCTGATAAATATGTATGTGACACGTCTATGCCTCTTGGCTTTACTAAGAAGAATCTCTTGGCAAATTTTTGCACTATTATTTTGTGACGTTAATATGATATATTTACACCACAGGACTGTCTTGACTTGAATCTTCCAAAACTCAAGGCAGCTAGGTTAGTTGATTTGTATGTATTTTACAAGTCATTATAGCCCAGGGGACTCAACCATGTTTTTGCATGCAGTTGGCAACCAACCAACCATACAATTAGTTAAAATTAAAATGTACACCCGATGATTTGACTCTCCACCAGCATAATGGACATTCAAATAGACACTGTGCAAATAGCCTACCACACCTGCTGCATTGTGCTCAAGCAACGCTAAAATGACCTCGCAGCCAATCAAAGACGATCTGAAACAACTGTCTCATCCACTTGTGCCGTAATCGAACTGTACAAGATACTGGGTGGCGCCACTGTCTGTGTGTCGACGGGCGAGCACTTCGAGGCCGGTTCGGTTAGTCACACTCGGACGGAAGTAATTTCTCGCGGACGAGTTGATTTGCTTCGTCGCCGTCAGTCCGTTGATTCGACCGATGTCGATGTGACCTTGAACCACGCCACTAAGACCATTGTTTCCATTGGTCGCTGCCTAGAAGGCACTCAGCTTTACTCTTCCGACCACGGTGTCGGCGAGCGGGAGCAATTTCGTGTATCGAAAATGTCTTCGTCTCGGTAAACACGGCGACTTCACCGTCAACCTGTTTCCGAGTTAACGTTTTCAACAGTTCTTCCTTCCGTTTTTGTCGTTCGATCGCCATGTTGCATTCAAGAACCGTTCTAAACGGATGGTTTGTTCCTTCGTAGTCGCCCACGGGGGGTATCTTCGATTCGAGGGTTTTTGACTTTGGTTTGACGCCAGACTTACGCGCTTTCCTGTCATTATTCTCAGAACATTTGCTGGACACGTCGTAGCACTGAGCATCACCTTTGTACCCTCCATAGTCCTGGCTGTTGTTTACGCAAGCTTCATCGACATTCTGAAAAGTCAATGTTTTAGTTCAGCCAACACATTCAAAGCATACATTCTGGTGCAGACGTTCAGTTCTAAAGACCTTGACTTTCAATCTTCAGAATAGTTCGATAAGTCATATATATTGTTTTATTGTGGGACTCGATTGGTAACTAGAGAGTAAATATAGACATTGCTAAGAAGTTTAAATGGTGTACCAAAAGAATATTTTATATAAAACAGATTAATACAGGGTGTTCAATAATAAATATCAATTGCTACATGCATGGTTTGAGATTGTACACAATTTGTACTTTGTTATCTGATAAAGGTAATCTGAAAATTTATTTTCAATTGCTAAAACGAGCCAAAACAATACTGCAAGAAGAAAGTGAAAATAGACAAATACTTGAGATTTAGCAATAGAAAATCAACAAAACACTTGTTCTGCTGCGCTTATAAAAGTATGTGAGCATTTTCTAGTTGATTCCGCCACTCATTATCAAGTACGACTAAACATCGCTTTATGCTACCCTAACAATGAGGTTTTCCTATACTTTGACAAAGTAACTACATAAAATATTTATCGAACATATATAAATGATATTATAGAATATGGGATCAAGGGATGGGGTACTTACCGAGGTCAGGTCAATGCTAGAGATATAGCGCGCCCTTTTGCTGAAATTTTTCAGTTCACAGCTACTACGTCTTTTGCATGATCTGAATGATGCTGATCTCTTTCTACAAAGACGACAGAAACATGGCCTATTCAGTTGTCAACCCACTTCATACCAATAAATCCAGCATTCTCATCTATTACAACAGGGACAACTACAACTGACCAATGTGGCTCCAAGGTTTCAATGGACCGCATTTACTTTGAAACATTTAAACGTAGTGGTCAGGTTTCATGTAAACGCTCCAAAACCTAAGTATTCGTTCTCACTTCCAATACCATTTAACAAGTCAGATATGTTATTTAAATGCTATCAAGGAAATGTGTTTGTTAAAAGTCAATGTTTCAGAAAGAACTTTAAAATATGCGAGATGCGATACATTTGACATAGACATCAACAATTTGTTTTAGGGGAAAAAAAGTATAAAAATTAGCCGAGTCTTGTATTATCAACGAAAGGGGTGCAACAGAAAATGTCAATGCAACACAAGGCACCGTAAATTGATTGTAGATTGATTACCACAGACACTCGTTTTATATGTCCTGAAGAAATTGTGGAATTACGATATCAAAATCTGTATTAAATGAACAAATCCCTTCAAAATTCAAAAGGGGTTATTTTAACCCAGTTTATCACAGCGACCCCCCCTCCACAGGGATGGTAAGGACCCCCCCACAGGGCCCCCTGGACTGTGAGACAGGCCAAGCCCCCCTCAGGATAATGAAACAATGCATGTATCTTACATGTGTTTGTCAACCGAACTTCGTTTCGGCCACTTGAGCTGTATGTTGTTGACAACTCTGGCGGTGATCTGACCGTCCTTTGGTAGTTCTATGGTCGGTCCAGTAGGGGGCAGGCGGACTCGCAGCGCCCACAGGTTCCTGCTTTTCTTTATCTCTCGCCCGTTCTGAAACCTGATCACACAAACACGTGACATTTTCAACAAGACCAGGAACACGTTGTTGCTACACTACACGTAAGTGTCTTGCAAGATATCTTTAAACAAACTGTCATCGGTGACCAAACTTCCTATCACAATTAAAACCAGAAAATATATTGCGTAGGTATTACACAGGGACACCTTTGCTTTATTTGAATTTCAACAAATGTGTTAATAAATAATCTGATTTAAACAGGAATGCCATGATCAAAAATTTGTATAAATTGACGCAAACTGCCACCAACAGCAATTTTGGATCGTAAATATCGCAAATGCCACACCACAGAGGATGGAATGAATACTACACTTAACGTGTTTTGACTTTGTGCATGATGACATGATCTCTTACCGAACTTTGTTTGACATGAGTGCTTGGAACACACGTTCACGTCGCCTTGTCTCCGGCATAGCTTGCACCTAAACATACAAAGTCTAATATATCGTTTATCCTGTCATCAAAGTCTAGGAACCGATGAGAGAAGTGGATGAGAGTTAGTGGTTATGTGATGTTCTATCGCAAACGTTTGTGCTGCAGCTGGCTTCCTCAAGCCACTTAAATGGAAAGTAATAATGACATTTTTACATAGCTCTGGTGCCCACCCCATGGTGGCGATCATGGACCTTTCACAGTATTTATTTAATTAAAGAAAATATAAAGTCATTGTAAAACAATAATAATAATATTAATAAAGCGATATTTAACAAAAGTATTACAGATGGAGATCCCATAGAATTCTAGCATCCAAAACAAAAAAATATGCAAACCAAAACTTTTAATTTTATGCGAACACCACGGGGGCCATCTACCGATGCCCTGGATGGTGGCATTGTTGTCAAAATTTTAATATTTTAGGGAGGGTGAACATGCCAGCATTACAAAGGGGTGAGGGGTATTAAAATGTCTATTTCACAGACGTCCCTCATGAGAACAAACCTCCCCCAGGTGCAGCCTGGCCCAGTAACGTTCCATCCACGGGAATATATCCATGTCAAAGTCGTAATACTTGTGATTGTGTTCTATCGTCACGTTGAACAGACAGAGGTGGACGGCATCGATCCTGGAGATTAGAACACGTCAAACACACATTTTCCAAGAGATAACAATGTGTGCATGCTTCTATAATACTGTACAACAACATTAACGCCCTTGTTAGCTCATAAATGAAATGTTGAAATCTTTTTCTTCGAAATATGACAAGGAACAGTCCATATTTGATATTTAATGAAAGATAGATTGGATTAAATCATCCCCATGATTTCAATTCAAAGTGCCATTGGATATGGCTTCTACTTTAAACAGTTTATTGTATCGTCATGTCACTGATTCATGGATGTCACTGATTCATGGATGTCACTGATTCATGGATGTCACTGATTCATGGATGTCACTGATTCATGGATGTCACTGATTCATGGATGTCACTGATTCATGGATGTCACTGATTCATGGATGTAGACATGCCCTATAAAGGTTTCTCTCAAGACCTGTAGCTTGGACAGGCGATGTATTTGTTTTGGACGGTTACAAACTTCAGTGCATGGATCTGCACTGCACGTGTAATTTTCACTGACCAACAGTTTACAGCAGTGCAACGGAAACTATGCACTATTCTAAATTAGCTTTTAATGTACAATTTACAGACGTGTGATGAACATTAACATGTGACGGAGTGCCAGAACATATTTAAATTGAGGCCTAACATTCAACATATCAAATCTGCTTTAATTGTGTCTAGTTATTTGGGTGTTTACTATAGGGCGTGCAAGTCTCGCGCGCAAAAACGAGGCTGGGGGCAGTTGGGGCAGGAGGTCCATATACTCCATGTTAACATATAGGACTTTGTTTTGTTTTGGTCGTAATAATCGAACTGTCCCAAAATAGCGTATTTCAGTTATATTGTCCGAAGGATTATTACAAGCAGAAGTAGTGGAACATTTTGCCGGTGACAATGATCACGGAAATCATGAATTTTAACCCATTATTATGGTGGTTGCCATGGCAATAGCGGCAAGTACTTGTATTTATTTGGCGATTTTGACTAATAATGAAGAGTGCCAGTTTTCGCGCAGTACAACCTGTTTGGGCCAAACGTATACATGTGTTGTGATTATGTGCATTTAGACAACTTGTCAGATATAAGTGCTTATCGAAACCACAACGTACAGCAATGTAAAATGCAAATCCCGTAAAAGACACATACAGCCTAGCATCGTGTCGATTATCTGCACTACGTAAATCGCTGTGTCTATGATCTAGTGTGATAAACTCAATATTAAATCGGACATTTAAGATAAGAAACGTATAACACAAGATATTTATGAACTGATTTTCTAGTCGTTAGCTACAACTGTCATCCATCGTTAGAATATTATTCTTGTGTCCAGTCCCCAATTAGTCTCGCTTTGTCCCCAATAAGCTCCAGTCGCGCCATGTGTCGTGACCCACTTGCATGCCCTATTATATACTATATGCTATATGATTTCAATATTTATTTATTTAAAAACAGTTATTATGGGTATAAAACTATTAATATAAAAAAATTACATTTTATTTATGTTATTTGGTTTAAATTTTTGCTATCTTAGTCTCACTTAATAAATTTATATTTTTTTGAAAAAAATTCATATAGTCACAAATATATGATTAATTTTATAACTTATTTTGTTTTATAGATGACTATGTGGGCACAAACAATGCCTCTGACATGGTTTGTATGTCACTTACAAGGGAACTTCCAGGCGCTTGATGTACTCCGGCCCCTGGTTGCAGCACGAACACACAAACACGTAGAACCGGTCCCCGTAGACAAGAGGCTTGTCCAGACACTGCAGACAGGCTGGAAGTAGAAAAGGAAACTGGTCATCTTTCCAAGTGACCGATGAATCTAACTATAATCAAGCTGGTGTATGTGCGGAAGAGAGTGTGCCAATATGTCCTTCATAAATCAGGCACCGAACTAACTTACAGGGACTATTCTACGACAACTCGAACAAAATTAGAAACATTGATGATATTGACTGGTCGTATTTGTCTTCATAAAATTATTGCATGTGTAACTGGATCAGTAATAGAGCACCAAGAAGTAATTAAATTGTCAAATATTACTATTAGATGATAACTGAGTAATTATTTACTAGATTATGGAAGAGTATTTACCTTCATGAAACCACTGCCCACATCGACAGCACTGAAGCATCTTCAAGTACCACCTACACAAACACAGCACATGTATTCATGATACACAACATCGTGTCCATTCATTTATTACTGTGCGCCTATACACTTTGTTAAAAAAATTAATGTGAAACATAGGATTAGGAATTCAAAAGTAAAATACAGGAATATTCAAACAAAATGTACTGTTATTTCACACAGTACCATCTATTGGCACAAGTGAACAATTCAAAAGTGGTTTAAAACATCTGGTGGAGGCGTGGCACATTTTAGAATACACATTGACTACAGCGTTTAACTCAATTTTACAATAAAACAGAACAGACCACCTCCCTTCGTGTATAGAAATGATCCTTAAATTAAGTTGACTGTTTAATTTGTTTATAAAGTTAATAATATATTTTAAAGTTTGCTTGTCTTCTTAATCTTTATGCATGTCTAACTGTAAAGTCAGTTTAGTATTCTAGTTAACTACATTTTATTTTATTGAATTTTATTAACTTATTTGAACATATTTATTTAACCTATTTATTTAACTCTTTACTGGGTTGACAGCCTTCTTATTTTACACCCTGCTGTGGGCAGACAATTTTAAGACGGCAGCCATCTGTAAATTACACTGCATGTTGCTTGCATTAAAATTCTAATAACTTGACAACCGATGCATGAAAATATATGAAATTAATTGCACTGTACATGGAATGATTGTGTGAATAAAATGTGTTATTAAAATTTATGTGTTGCAATCAATTACACTTCAGATCTTGAAGCAAACTAACAATTATGATGACAAAATAAATAAGCAACTTCATCATGCTACATATTATTATTGTTTTAAACACACAACAGTGTTCCTGTGGAACTAATGTACCTATGTATGTTAGTTTTATCCTAGTAAAACATTTATCCAATTTTGACGCCAATGCGACGGAAGACAAAAATCATGTCATAATTTACAAAATGGCTATCGTTTACCGATCATAATGTGGAATGTTCTTTTCGTATGTAAAATCAACACTCCAATAACGAAGGATAGCAGACTACTTTCACAAATAGATGCTCCCTTATCAGAAGCAATGTGACCATAGTGCATATTAATAAAATACCCTAAAATAAATAAACCAAATGTAGTACAGATGGTGATCCGATCAACAAAATGGCTGCATATCGACGGGTCATCTTCTTCATATCACAACAACGAAAAGTCGCACAGACAACGTAGATGGACGATAACAAGGTCTCCGTGATCGCTGTCGACATTATTCACGTTGCAAACATCGCTATACGACTCGAAATCATCGAGAAATGATCTCAGTAATATCCGCCAAATGCCACACGATGTTGGAGGTTAACTAGACGAACGCACTTCAACATCCTTCCAAATAAACTCACGTAATTCGCAAACGAAAACTATTTTTGTCACAAGATGGCGACAGCACATGTTTCCGTGACATACATAGAGCTTAGATCAGCAGTTTGAGCAGGCTGGTTAATGTAAAAGAAGGATCTGGTCACAGTAAACGAAAGCCCATGAACTGTGAGTTTACTGGGCGGTTTTGGACGGTCTGCGCAGTAAAGAGTTAACTTAATTATTTAGTTTATATTTATATATGTATTTATTTATTTCATATTGTTAGCGCCTTTGAGCAGGTTTTTAACCCGGCTACGTGGCACTTTATAAATGTTTGCAAATAACAACTAAAGGAGCGTGGGGTCAGACCGCTACTTACTCTCCCGGGCCACTGCAGTAACAATAACATTCCTCCTCATTGGTCTTGTGGTGTGAGTCCCACATCAGATCGGACAACTGGCAAGCACAAACCTTACATCTTAGTTCACTTGTCATAAATTTACATTTCAATACGTTACCTCCGCTCTCTCAAAATCAAAACGAAAATCGTTATCGTGACACAAAATCACAGTTTCACCTGCCATAAATACCCAAATTATTTGTTCTGACCCTAACTCTCAGCCCCAATACTGGGACGTACATACAAGAGGTCATACTTGTTTCTTTGCAATGATTAATTAGTAACGACTGGATTTGACAATGTAACACACTGTTTACTCAATACATTACCATTGTAATATATTATACAGTAAATGTTTCTATAAAGTTGTTTAACACAAAAGTACTTTCTACTAGACGGTTACACAAGACAAGTGGCGTATAACAATATATTTATCTACAGCAACAACAGCCACAAAGTTTAAATCTAATGTGATTTTTTTTCATATATTATCTTTATGTATGTGACACACCTTTCTATTTATACTTCACAGAAAGATTACATTATTTACTAACTTTGTATGGTAGTGATAGCTTCATAGCTTGCATGGCTCGGGCTGAAATATATACATAATTGGGTCAATCCATGTCAAATAACCCAAGTTACAAGTTGATGTCTCAGAAATTTTCAAATTAATTTTAACCAATGCCTATGTTATGAATTTCGAACAAATAAAATGGCACTAACTTGCAAAATGTGTCAGTATTTATCCTATTATGCAAAAAGGATTAAGCACAAAATATCACATCCAATTACCCTAGATCACACAGGATGAATACAAAACGATAAAATTTCATCCCATGAATGACATTTTGTATGCAGCGTTCAAATAAATATAAAAATAATAAAACAAAGAAATATACAACAAATATACAACAAAAAGCCTGACTGTTTAACTGCTTATATTAATTGTGATTGTCGCATTGCAGATAATAAATAGAGCATCACAGCGGATTGTACATGCACATAATAAATTTAATAAAATCTGGCTCAAGGAAACGTCAAGAATCTGTTCATGTAAGACTGTTGCAAAGGGCCAAGTGTCTACTCACCATTCAGTCCTGTCTTGAAGGCTCCCCCCACCTAACGCCACAACAAAGTACACCAATCAGATGATGTTAATCTCAAGAATAAACAAATAAAATGTAGTGATACCCCAGCTATGAATCACAATGGTTGAAGGTTAACTATTTGTAGTTGAACTTCAGTAAATGTTTTCAGTATTTGGACTTGCATTGTAGTTTGAAATCACAAGTACCAGCACTTGCTCAAATATCCAGTACAATTCATGTACACTTCAAATACACAACTTGGGTATTTAGAACACAAAATATGAACACCCATCTAGACGCAATGGGAGGGCTGAGTTAAGAGAAACTTAAAACGACATGGTCCGTTCGTGGCTTTTTATTTTTATTGCAAAATCATGTTATATGGTATAAATTATACCTATCATAGCATAAAGACAGTCAAAATGTATTCATGTACCATTTAGGGGTTGAAAATAGACAGTAAGGGCGCTTAACTCTGTGTACACATCGACCACGAGGTGTTTTCGAAACCGTTGTAGGCGTGGCTAAAAGCCCAGAAGGAAATGCATGATCACGCGATGCAGTATCACGTGAACACAAGTTGACGCCACTAACGCCACACCCAGCCAGGTGCACGGCTCCCAGTTGGTAAAGGTCAAAGGGTGGGTGTCACTCGCGGCGATTTGAGTGACAGCGTCGGGATTCTTATAAACATTCGACGTTTAACATTACGAAGTCAGTTCTGTTTCGATAAAACATTTATTGGCGGTCAGGACGCTACAATAGTTATAACTTATACTGATTAACATGATTTTGAAATAAAAACCCACGAACAGATCATGTCGCTTTAAAAGGTTCGGAGGAGTAGAAAATGAGTTTGAAAGACATGAATGGTTACTGGATACAGAACTGCGAGAACACAGACAGAGAGAAAATGAAACTGAAATTGATCAAGGAACAGTATCAAGTGGACATTGTGTCGGAGAGCCAGGAAAAAGAAAACACCAACAATAAGTGCTGCAACAACGTACTTTAGCTGTGGCCGCAAAGACACACTGTCGACAGAACCACCTGATGCCCGCCTTCAGCATCTGTTTCCCGATATGTGGTTGGTGACATTGTTGGTGGTAACCTGGGGGTAAATAATGGCGTTTATTTTGTATAGCAACATATCCAGAGCATTCACAGCGCTTGACATAAGACGTGTAGGAAAACAGACAAATTTAACTATATAAACATGTAAAATAATGGCATTTATTTTGTATAGCAACATATCCAGAGCATTCACAGCGCTTGACATAAGACGTGTAGGAAAATAAGACAAATTTAACTATATAAACATGTAAATTAATGACGTTAGTTTAAAAGATAAAATAATAAATTATAATGCAAACTAAATACATAAAACAAGTTGATTCAGTTGTAAAACATACAAATTAATTAATGAATTAACTAAATTTCCATGAATGACAGTCTAAGCAGTAATAAAAAGGTCCGTCTTTAGAGGTGCCTTAAAGGAGCGAAGACGAGTTTTAGAAGTGACAGTAGTCAGCAGTCATTCTGACCACTGCTCACACAAACACTACGATTTATCAGTGTTCACACAAACACTATTATATATATCACTACTTAATACTTCTGCAAACAATACCATAATGGCAACACCCAAATAAATACAAACAGGTGGGCTGAGATAAAAACAGGACGAGTAAATTGAAAAATTGCAACACTGGTTAGTAGGATGATCTCAGTTCCCACCTACCCAATCCACAGTGATCGCAGAGGACAATCTCGTTCGGTTTCACCGATTTGCCTCCATGACAGAGGACGCAGCTGATCTCTCCCCGAGTACGGCCTGTCACAAACATGTAAACATTTACATCTCTGCCGTAAAACTATAAATTTATAACACGGCATAAGCATTCATATCAGGGTTGGGTCCAAATATCATGTATTTGAATTTGTAATTGAATACATAAATTGTGTGTATTTGTACCGGAAATCAGAAAATCCATGTATTTGATATGTGGTCTGTATTTGAAAGTATTTGCCAATACAATATACACATACATTTGTTGTACAAATGTATTGCCTCATATAATCTGACTGGATCAAGAGTCAAGACATAATTTTTCACACCCTTGGTAGGGTCAATAGTGGGCAGGCAGCACTGAGAAAATTGACCTACAGTGAAGCTGCTGGTCAAACATGAATGAAGGAACATGAATGAATGGGAAGCCAGTGAGGCTTATCACCATATGTGGTCATAAAAGCAAGTTTTGACTGGGAATGTGCTTCTAAGAATCCTACTGTCACCTGCTGTGTAAACATCCTGGGCTAATACAAAAGAAGCCAATTTTCCTCCAATGTGTAGTTGGGAAAATATTGGAAAATACAATCAAATAGATGTATTTGAATTATATTTGAATGAAAAATTACAATGTATTTGAATTGGGAAAATGTATTTGTATTGAAATCTGGAAAAGCACCGTATTTGAATTTGATTTGGCTTACTTGTATTTGTATCAAAATGCGTATTTTGACATGTGTGATACTTTGGTGTAAGTCGACATAAACATATTTTATTTGCCAGACAAAAGCATATCTATAAAAGTATCTAAATTAACTGTTACTAATGCAAGCTTACAAATGTAACATTAGGTTGTGAAACAAAACAAGTCTTGCCTTTCTGGATGTCTTTGAATCGGGCCCAGTGTTCGGAGTCATCCTCGAACTTTATGTAGCATCGTTTCTGCTTGTCGTCCACCTGTGACAGAAGGCTCGGTCGTCACTCACAAGTTATAATAATAATACTAACTTTATTTTACACTAAAATCCCAAATAATCATCTGTTCAGAAAGGTTTCTTCTTCTCTCAGAGAATGGACGGGGCCCTTGCAGGGCGTTTAAAGTCCAACGAGAATTTGTGAGTCCACTACAGGTTACACATTTACCCCCCGTGTGGGATATTTTACTTCCCCTGGCATAGACACCAGATAAAAAGGGACCACCGGCTTAGTTTCTCTTCCGAAAGACACAGGAAAAGTGGGGTGAACGAAATTGCCTAAGTTTCGAAACGGTGGTAAGTGGGATTGAACCACAGTCCCCTCGATTGACATTCCGGCGCTCTACAGTGCGACCATGGCTCCCCACGTTTTCAATACAATATTCAATAAAATATAACACTTAACTCAGATGTTAAAATAATAATACAAGTAAATATATAAATAAATCATAAAATTATCCTCACAGCTGGTGATCACTGCATTAATATAATGCTTAGAATGCTGCTATAGGAAATGTACAACAATTATTATGATGCTTGATTTGTCGTGCACATTCAACTCGGTCGTTCATGAGTTGTTGATGACTCGACTTGAACAGTCATTTGGTATCACCAATAAGGCACTCGCATGGTTGAGATCATACATTAGTGAGAGGTATCAGAAGATGGTAGTGGCGAGTCGGGTGGTTCAGTTTTGGCGCGTGGCGTCTCACAAGGGTCAGTACTAAGGCCTCTATTAAATTGTATGTACACAAAACCGATTGGAGAAATTGTTGCCAGACATCATTGTTATGCTGTAGATATAGATATACCTGATGATGAATCAATTGTGGCAGCACTTGCTAAGGTAGAATTATGTGATTCCGAAGTTGCTGCATGGCAGACAAATAAAAAAGTTAAAACGTAACATGGAGAAATCCGAAGCAAAGAAACGTGATAGCCTGCGTGCTGATTTGTACAGCAATTCTGCAGGACTCACACCGCACGTCAATACAAATGGCTGCATGTATTAGTCAGCACTCAGCAGATGTTGAAAGGGGATTATAAGGTATACATATTGGCATGTTCTTGCCATGCAGTTTCAAACAGTATTTTATAATTACCTTCACAATTTTTCCTAGGTACAACAATCCATCGATCCACCTCGCCAACACCTGCTGACGAACGTGAAACAAATGTGCCACAGAGGGCTTCTCCCGTTGTATCGACACTTCATTCTGCGTCGTGTGACGCCTCTCCGACTTAATCGGCTGGTGTGATGCTGTTGCACTTGGATAGTAACCTAGCGAGGCACGTCGGGGGTACCTCATCCTCCAAGTGGCAAGTCTAGAAACTATCAGAACCACAGCCACAGTGAATATATACACAGTAACAAATTACACAGTAGCTTAAGGTGACCTTGAAATAGTGGTTATCACACATGAAAGATACACATGTTTATGACACAAGAATGATAAGGTTCAAGAATGTTATAAGAATTATAACTATCTGAAAGTAGAGTCACATTCTAGAATCAGTGATTGAAACCATATTTCTGGTGGAAATCAACGTGAATTGAAATTAATGTTTTGAAATCAATCTTGTCTGGTGTACATGCATAAAGTTGTTATCACACTTCAGAGGACGTGTCAATAAAACAGGCAAATGTTTGAATATGTTAGCTGTACACATAGTATCTTAGATTTTTTTGTGAACACTTTGGAATAAACTGTGAATAAATCAATAATAAACTGTGAATAAATCAATATTCCTGAAATGGGGTACTACGAGATAAGACAGAATGAGTTGACAGGTTTTTTTAATGTCACAAGATCAGTGCATGCAATTGGTGCCACAGGTCCAAATAACCTTGGTTCTAAAAAAAATTGGGGTAAAATATTATACAGTTGCTTTTCACGTTAGTCTAGTCCAGGGCCCAAGTCATGTGCCCCTGGAGTATGGGGTAAAGATCTGCATTGATCAACCTAGAAATGCAGATATATACTGTATATTGTCACGAAAGAAGTAAACAACAGACGGAAGTGACTCGCGTTGAATTGTATAGACTATAACATAGAGGGAAAAAAAGTTCATGACAGGTTTGGCCGACACTTGACAGCCACATAAATGCACCAAAAACTTATTTGCAGCTCGTGAAGCGCTTACAGCAAACCCGGGGTTGAGTGTTATGTAACACAATCTGCAGATCAGGCAAATACGTCCCACACGGAATTGATGAATTGCTGTTTTGTACGGATTGGCGATTCAATTAGCAGTTGTCATTGCCGCACCCGGCACTGCAACTGCGAATTGACAGTTGCATAGAAATTCACCATACAAACTAGTCTAAAGGCTGCCGAACACTGGCCAGTGTATTTGCCATAACTGTTACGTTTTATGTAACAACATTTGATCGGTTTAAAGTAAAACCTGGGAGGCTCGGCCCACAAAGAATCGGTGAAGTTTAAGTTTTTGAGTGGCCAAGTATCCCGACTACCGTAGCGCCCGACTCCCACCAAACCGGCCCGAAGACGAAGTTTATCGCGATAAAATGTTACCTTTTCCTAGATTCGCATAACTTGTATGAAGGCATCACGCATGGGCAGCTCAACAACAATTAATGTATTGCATACGGATTAGTTTCTCTAGGCACTCGCAAGCATCGTAGGTACACGTTGCTAAGAGATTCCGAAACTCGGTTTTCGGAAAAATCAAACGATCACCAATTCTCCCGCCATATCTTTACGACACCAAGAGTAGCGTAGTAATTTTCAAAACATGCCGTTCGGTGACATTTGGCTATTATCTATAAGAGTATATACCAGCTAAGAAACACAATTTGCCAAGATGCAAATTGTGCAAGATAGACACTAAAGGTGTAATGACAAATCTTTACACCATTTGTGGGATTTCTTTCTGATGCGGAACTATTGCCGCCCAACAACAACCCCCCTCAGCGCGTAAATAGCCTTGATCATCCAGGCGCCGCGATGTGGCAGCACTTCAGGGATCCTTTCAAAATAAAATGTTCTTGTGTGGGTTATAATATAACGTCCCTAATTTTGTTTATATTTCCGCATTTCCAATTTGGTTACATGAAATGATCTGTTTAAGAGTGTTTCCTAGTAAGTAAGTAAGTAAGTAAGTAAAAGCTATATTTCCTGATGGTAACCATGTCACGTGCTAAGTGGCGATTTTCAATGCGCCACCAACACCCAACACTCACGTGTATACATACATTACATACACGAATACAATAAAGCTTCAGATAAAATAAAAAAATTACGATAATACTGATAAAATCATAATAGTAATAAATAAATAAATAATAAGAAACGTGTAATTAAACCGTTGTTACTAAAAAAAACCATGATCATGTAGATTAATTGTACATGAATCATGTCCTGACACGTACGTAGCTAGCATGCATGTACGTATCTATAGCGTCGAAACCAATAATTACACTGCGTGCCATGGCGTCGAAGAGACGTAACCGGTGTCAGGAAATCTCATCATGCCACAATACCTCGTTCCAAGTTACATAAATAGGGCGCCATGGCCAATCGCAAACAATCAGTCATGGCGTTATGGGCCATTTTCAGAATTTCACCATAGCTAATTAAACCCTTCCAGATCACTGGCCTTTAGTGTAGGCAAAGAAATGATTTTATTTCGAAATAAAACATATTTATAAACGAAAAAATATACTAATTTTATATTCTTGTATAGAATAAGTATTTTTATAGGTCTATAACAATAAACTAAAGTTCTAAAAAATCATTTAATTCATGTAGGGCCTATTTGTGCGCGCGTGCGTGTGTGCGTGCGTGTGAGTATTCGGGGTATAAACATACAAATGTGAGACTACGAAGACAAGTTTATTAATCATATACACACAAAACGACATGACCATGTGCAAATAACGGCTATTGGCACGACGAGGCTTTTCACCACAGCTGTGGCTCGACGGAGCTCCCTCTGACAGTCTGTTTATGCTCACGAATCCTCCAGACGTCGGTATGTTATTGCTGGACTCCAAGATGTTTCTTCGGTGATGTTTGAAAGGTTCGGGTGTGAGATTTTCTTTGGCCACCTGGTGTCAGGCACTCTTCATAACAGTCTTCTGTTAAACGTGCCAACTAGAACGAGCATAAGTACTGTAAATAATATTGTTCAAGACATCGATCA
Organism: Ridgeia piscesae; assembly: GCA_025642075.2. Taxonomy (NCBI): domain Eukaryota; kingdom Metazoa; phylum Annelida; class Polychaeta; order Sabellida; family Siboglinidae; genus Ridgeia; species Ridgeia piscesae. The sequence goes on from JAODUO010000949.1 coordinate 108,775, forward strand.
ATGTTCAGGGATTTTCTTCTTTTGATGTCTGTCACTTTTCCAGTCTGCAGTATTTGCTTTCATTCCAGATATAAAGATATCCCCACATAATTTAGGCCATTTTAATTAAGAGGCCGCCATATTTTTCATTATGACGTCATGGCTGTTGCCTTGGTTCCCGCCACTTTTATCGAGGAAGTAGGAACGCAGCTATATTTAACGGTTTATAATGGTTTGATGAGAAAGACAAAAATTAGAACATCTAGTAACACCTGGAAAGATTGATAGTCAGTCAACATGGTACGAAATAAGCGCAACAGAATTATTAAGAATAACGAACGACCGTACGGTTTGGAGGACCACGACCGCCGACGCCAGGAACAGACATGACACCTCGAAGAAGATGATTGCATCGAAGTGAGAATCTCGTGCACGGGTGTGTGCACGTGTCAACGATGACGCGCGCGCGTGTGTTTGTAAGCGTGCGTGCGGTCACGAAGGGGCTTCGCCTGATGTTTTTGAAAAATAATTGAACACACAAATATTGTATTTACTGAAACTGAATAGGGTAGACGTCGTAATATGCCAATATTGGCTATTATATACGACGTATGTAGTGTTTGTAAGTAAGTTCGTAGGGGTTTGCGATGGCAGAAAATGCAACACTCCGCTAAGACCACTAACTTACTTTCGCTTGGAGATAACTAGTGCTTGATTTTCATTCGTGACGTATATAAATCATTTTAATCTAATGAAAACGACTCCGAATACATCTCCCTATACAATCAACTGTCGTGCGAAGTGTCTGGTCGTGTGTCTTTAACGTGTATTTTAAAACAGAAGTGAGTTAATTACGGGGATCACAATTCACAGTGAAAATTTATTTCACGTTCCACAGTAAAATATTTGGATTTCACATTTTACTCTGAAAAAGTAAATATGTTTTGTTGTTAAAATTATCTTCTTTTGCGGCTTTGTGATATAGATATATTTTGTGAGCAGAAACCGGCGAAGATATAAACAATCGATCATCTGTCATAAATTTCACGAAGAAATGAATACATCAATCACGGTTCACAAGGAAAATTTATTTTTAATCATGCTTCACTCTTGTTGCACCTTATCAGAATGGCAAGGATAATAAAGCTTACACACATTCAACTGCGAAATGAATTTGCAAATCACGACTCACGAAATTACCCCCTCTTGTTAGGCCTAGATATTGTATTTGGCATCTCTTCTTCTATGCATGGTAGTCATATATGAAAGCAATGTTCACATTCCAAATAAAATGATAGTTGAAGGAAGATGGGAGAGACGAATAATAAACGAATGCCAACTGGCTGCTCCGCACATACGGGTCTTTTCCCCAGCATACGTCACACCAGTGATCGCTTGTGAGTATTGTAAATACATCTTTTTAGCTATTTCTTTATCAATTCTAGCCATGTGATTTTTCTTCGTCGTCTCGACATGCGATGTCACGTTCTGCATCTTTTAGAGCTTTAGTGACTGGTGTGTTTTCTTGTAGTCTGACCATGTGCTCGAACCATTGCAACCGGGTGTGTGCTGTCATTTGACTCCTGAAATACTTCATAAGACTAGTTAGACACTGGTTAATAGAACCTTGTCGAGTACTTGAAACAACTAGAAATAGGAGTCAACGTTTCGTTTCAGGGCCGCCATCTTTTATATTAGCGACGTCAGAAGTATCGAAACTAACTACGTGACCTTTTGTTGACTTCACAATGTATCGCTTTGCATTGCGACCCAGAAATAGGTCAACAAGCGTGTGTTTTTCTGTATTTTATACCGTTTTGGTGTGATAATTTCTTGTCTATGTTTATGTTTTAATATGCAAAAACCGGAAGGTGATTACGCCAATGTGTGTGGGGATGGGTGATGTTCGAAAGCACTACATTGGATTGTAAATGTTTGTCCAGTCTTGATTTAAAAGTGTCCACCGTATTTCGGGTGCATGCATGTGAGTGTAGGCCTACATTAATGGTATAAGGTATGTGGTGTAAACAAGATAAACATGAACAATGTGCTTTTCACATAATGTATTCAAGAAGAACAAACATAATTTCACGGTCGCCTTCAGTGATCGACACCAACCACTGTCGCGAAGACTGTATTTGAAGAACCGTTGACTAGAATTATTTGTTGTACGAGTGAAAATGTGACCTGAATGTTTGGGACAAATATTTGACCAGTTACATTACGCGCGCTAAAATTCTCATGGTAGCCTCTTTGATTTTTCTCCTGTGCCAGTTCTCTTCAAGGTCTAGGATTTATACATCCCCCATTGAACACTGGTGGCCTGTGGTCAACTTGTAAGCGAACACGAGTTGACCACAGGCCACCAGTGTTCAATGAGGGATGTAAAAATCCTAGACCTTGAAGATAACTGGCACAGAAGAAAAATCAAAGAGGCCACAGGGAAGCCGTCTTTAAACAGAGACATTGAATAAGAACTCCCGCCAAGCTCCAGCTTGTGTCACATGATGTAAGTCATATGACACAAGCTGATGTAAGTCATGTGACACGACCGTGAAATTCAGTCCGCTGACAAAGGCTGCGAGAGACAGCTGAAATTTATGGAAAACAAAGAAAACAGTTTCTTGAGAGGTAGATCATTTATTATTAACAATTAACCAAGAAACCGGATCATTACATTTGAATAATAAAATTATTTTGTGGTTGTTTGAAACTAGTTTATAAGAATATTCTTTTATTGAAATGAATAGTGCGTAACAACTGTTTCAATAATGAAAATAATATGATGGATGTGCTTTGCGTCTAATGGACGACGCTTCAAATCTTCGTCTTTTTGATACGTCACATATACTAATGTTGGCTTGGTTTTCTATGACTGATTTGTCTCTTGTATTTACCGACTCGAGGGAGCGACCAGAAGGACGAGCCGCCATTAACCGTTCCAATACATATACATGAACATCAGACGGAGCTGTCTTCTGCATTCTTTAGGCGAAGGAGAATTAGCCTGTTCAGCATGGCGATGTTACATCCACAGTGTCTGGGGTGGACATATTTGTGTGGTGACGAAGAGAGCTGATCTCTTCCGTACCCGCTATATAGGTGACAAATGTCATTCTAACAGTGAGTGTCCTAGATATTGGCACCCTGCTCTGGAATTGTCTAAGGACATCTTGGACACCCGCATAGACAAGTGGCGACAGACTAGGACACGACCTCGACCAAGAACGTGTCCACCTTGATGTAATGACTGCGTGCGTTCGTTGGGTCGCCATTACCGCCACTTTTACCGCTCTCCCAGCGGGCAATGCGGCGGACCGGAAGACAGATGAGTCCGGCGACGCCGATGAAACAGCCGGATATGATGAAGGGCACCGTGTATGAGCCGGTCGCGTCAAATATTGAACCTGCAAGAATAGTAGCGTCGTACTGGTTCAATAGGTATTGATGGATTTCAGCCCCATTTTCCATTCGATAGTTTTATTAGGTGCAAGGGACAAGGGACGGGCACACACGCACGCACGCACGCACGCACGCACGCACGCACGCACACACACACACACACGCGCGCGCGCACACACTCAATCATTTTAGAAGTTATCTTCACTGATATTTATAGAGCAACGCTGGATATCCACTAATTTTATTAAAACATGTGCATTACACATTGCGAGCACTTGTACGTAACTAACAAACACAAATGCCAATGATGTGATGGCATGTGTTGTTACTCACTGAAATAGTCCGCGAATAGTGCGGGAAGACATTGAGTACACCATATTGTGTTTGATTTAGTTTGCGATCAAGTTAAAAAAGAATTTGTTCCAAAGTTTTTATTTATTATTTAATATAGTGTTGTTACTAAAACATGTCCAGGCTCGTCCCATTTCCAACGTTCAACACAGCAAACTTCCTTTATTATAGTTTACTAACCAATTATGGATGGAGGAACCCCTCACTTTTAAAATAATTCCACACCTGTTTTGTTCGGGACAAAAAGAGGTTGACAAGTTGGCCGACAATTGCTCTTACAAATCATATACATTCCAACCATCGTGATAACACATTCTCCTGACAAATATTTAATATCTATTATTGTATTACTATTGACTCTTTATCCAAATATCCCAGTCATGTCAGAACGAAAGGTGACGTTCTGGCGCAGTCTGATTATTCGTACCTGAAATTGGAGAGCCGACGATGCTGGCAATGCCTTGGAACAGTAGCATCAGGCCGAAGGAAGTCGTCAGGTTGTGCAATCCGAGCAACTCAACGAGCACGATGGAGCGCAATGTGATAAAGGCCGCTGTAACAGTGTCAACGGAACAGGTGTAACAGTGTCAACAGAACAGCTGTAATAGTGTCACCAGAACAGCTGTAACAGTGTCAACGGAACAGCTGTAACAGTGTCAACGGAACAGCTGTAAATGTCAACAGAACAGCTGTAACAGTGTCAACAGAACATCTCTAACAGGGTCAACAGAACAGCTGTAACAGAATCAACACAACAGTTGTAACAGTGTCAACAGAACAACTGTAACAGTGTCAACAGAACAAATGTAACAGTGTCAACAGAACAACTGTAAGTGTCAACAGAACAGCTGTAACAGTGTCAACAGAACAACTGTAACAGTGTCAACAGAACAACTGTAACAGGGTCAACAGAACAGCTGTAACAGTGTCAACATAACAACTGTAACAGTGTCAACAGAACAAATGTAACAGGGTCAACAGAACAGCTGTAACAGTGTCAACAGAACAACTGTAACAATGTCAACAGAACAACTGTAACAGTGTCAACAGAATAGCTGTAACAATGTCAACAGAACAACTGTAACAGTGTCAACAGAACAACTGTAACAGTGTCAACAGAACAACTGTAACAGGGTCAACAGAACAGCTGTAACAGTGCCAACAGAACAGCTGTAACAGTGCCAACAGAACAGCTGTAAATGTCAACAGAACAGCTGTAACAGTGCCAACAGAACAGCTGTAGATGTCAACAGAACATTTGTAACAGTGTCGGCAGTATTGCTGTAACAATGTCAACATGACTGCTGTAACAGGGTCAAATTAACCGTTGTCGTAATGCTTACATAACCGCTGAAGCCATATCAACAAAGCTGATGGTTCTGTATACAGAGAGCGTTGAAGTAGTATTAAACCCGATATATCGGTGTCACCAAAATTGTTGTAACATTGTTAATTTAACCGCTCTGTGTCAGCAGAACTGTCGTAACGTCACATAGAACTGTTGTAACACCGTCAACATAACCTCTGAAACATTGTTAACAGATTTGCTGTAACGTTAACAATAGAATATTTATAAACTGTATATAACCTCCGTAACATCGGCAGTATAATCGGTCTATCACATGCGTAATGGCTGCTGTTATGAAGTTGCACGTGCCGCTATCTCAGTGTGGTATGGAGTGTTTCAAAGATAAATCGAAGGCCATGAGTGCAATAATAATAATAATAAACTGTATGTTTACACTAGTCTAGAGTGCGACTCTGTTCAACAGTGTGTAACATAGTTGTAAAAATTAAACAGTATACTTAATTATATACGATTCAGTGACATAAAAGAAAAACTAAGCATAATGCCTTTTTTAAATAGCATTGTTAAAATAAACGTTATGGTTATATATATATCTTATACAAGATTACTTATTATTAAAAGTAAGGACATTGGCAACATTTATAGACATATATAGACAACGTTGTAACTAGGACATAATCAACTCGAGCCACAGTTACCAATGCAGCAGCCGAAGATGGCGCTGTAGACGCTCAGCTGCGCATGTGTCGTCATCAGCGGCACGAGACAGGTGGCGCCACCGGCGACGATCAGCGCCACGTTGTGGATAAAGAGGCAGTCAGCCCAGGGTCTGTCGCTCAGCCAGCCGGCGACCACACGACCGAGCACGTTGAAGGCCCCGAGCACCGGAAGTAGCATTGTCGCGTCGTTCTCGTCGATTCCCAGACGAATGGCGTTGTCCCGGATGTAGATGAATGGCGTGAAGAAACCTACCGGTAAAAATAATATATATTCTGTGTGTAGAAAAATACGAAATTCCGCGGATCGGACGCCACGTAGCAGAGCCAAGTTCTCCAACCTCGAGATGGTTGTTTTAACGTATAAATCTACGAACCATCCCAGTGTGCCCGATAGATCACGCGCAAATTAGTTTCAGTCCGATATTTGGAAAACAAACAGGGATGTGAGTCCACAAAAAGAAAAAGAGCGAACTGTTTTATAATATATACCTGCAATGTTGGCCTGAACGAGTAAAACTTAAGTTCTTATATACCGCGGAGCGGATATCTTAGAACTGCTCAGTCTTATATACCGCGGAATCGATATCTTAGAACTGCTCAGTCTTATATACCGCAGGAGTCGATATCTTAGAACTGCTCAGTCTTATATATCGCGGAGTCGATATCTTAGAACTGCTCAGTCTTATATACCGCGGAGTCGATATCTTAGAACTGCTCAGTCTTATATATCGCGGAATCGATATCTTAGAACTGCTCAGTCTTATATACCGCGGAGTCGATATCTTAGAACTGCTCAGTCTTATATACCGCGGAATCGATATCTTAGAACTGCTCAGTCTTATATACCGCGGAATCGATATCTTAGAACTGCTCAGTCTTATATATCGCGGTGTCGATACCTTAGAACTGCTCAGTCTTATATACCGCGGAGTCGATATCTTAGAACTGCTCAGTCTTATATACCGCGGAGTCGATATCTTAGAACTGCTCAGTCTTATATACCGCGGAGTCGATATCTTAGAACTGCTCAGTCTTATATACCGCGGAGTCGATATCTTAGAACTGCTCAGTCTTATATACCGCGGAGTCGATATCTTAGAACTGCTCAGTCTTATATACCGCGGAGTCGATATCTTAGAACTGCTCAGTCTTATATACCGCGGAGTCTATATCTTAGAACTGCTCAGTCTTATATACCGCGGAGTCGATATCTTAGAACTGCTCAGTCTTATATACGCGGAGTCGATATCTTAGTACTGCTCAGTCTTATATACCGCGGAGTCGATATCTTAGTACTGTCAGTCTTAAGTACCGCGAAGTCGATATCTTAGAAATCTATATAATTGTCCATAGAACATCTAATGAAGTATTACGTTTGCTTAAATTTCTGCACCATTCTTAAACATTTCCACATTTTGTGGTCATATTATGTGGAAATTATAAAATAAAAATTGTATGTGAGAAATATTTTCACAAAATCATACAGTTCTACAAGAAATTAGATAGATATTTTAGAGAATATTTTGCTTACGGTATCACGTAATGCATGACTATGAAGGCGTTCACTCAACTTACCAGCCATTGCCAAGGCGCTGGCCGTACACACCGTCACAAACGTGGCGCTCTTCAGCAGTGTGAAGTCGAGCATGCGAACAAGAACAGCCCACAAAGGCAAACAACAGTCGGCGAGGGAGCCACCGTCGCCGCCAGGTGTCGGCATGCTCGTGTAGCTCTGCAGGTATGACGTCATATCGGCTGTCGACTTGTACTCGGCAATGCTCGTGACGCTACCCGAATAGAAGATGTCTTGCCGGTAGAGGGGCCGGGCAGCTTCTCTCTTCGTCGAATCCCTCCGTCGTCTCGCCCGCTGTCTGGCCACGGCTCCTCCGTTGGCGGTTGTACTGGTGGTGCTCTCTCGTCGACTCACCCCTCCGTCGTCGTCGCTCTCGGAAGCAGGCTGCTCCCTGTTCCGTAGACTCTGCACTCTCGGGTTGGCCGCGAACTGTGGTGGCGAGGTGCCGGTGTTGGCAACGGAAGCGGTGGAAGCCGTCGCCGAATGGTCTCCTCCGAGCGAAGTGCCGTCAGCGACGCTGGACGGAAGAAGGAACGATGTCCCTCCTGGACTGTGGAGAGGCAGCGAGCTCGGGACACTGGACGGGGAATGACTTTGGAACACGGCACTCTTGGTCGAGTGCCGACGCTTCTGGTTGGCTTTGTCCTCGGGGACGGCGACGGCGACTGTCTTGCGGCCGTTGTCCTGTGGCGGGACGTCGTACGTCGCCAAGATGGTACGGATGAGACGCTCGTCCTTGATGAAGACGTTGTCGCGGGTGATGAGCGCGCCGTCGAGGGAACCGGTCGACACGGTCCGCCGGCGGTCTCGCTCCCGCTGAATCTTCTGCATCATCGTCTCGCGCGCGTTCGGCTTCCGGCAGCTTCTGCGCGTGCTCGTCAGCGGCCGGAAGAGCGCGCCGAGAGCGACGCCGTTCAGGATGATGGCGGCGATGACCCAGTTGGCGCCCTGCCAGCCGTAGTTTGTCAGCAGCCAGTCGGCAAGAGGGGCGAAGACGAACATGCCGACCCCCGAGCCACAGACGGCCAGGCCCGTGGCCAGGGCTCGGTGGCTGTCGAAGTAGAAGCCGACGATGATGATGGACGGTAGGTACATCAGACCGAAACCGATGCCTGAAACAACCGTTGGTTTGGTTCAGCGTTGGCGGGTATTCGGATGATGAGAAGAATTTGACGGAACATAGGTTACATGGCACTGAGGATTTATTTGAGATATTATATGCATGTATGGATGTGTGGTTAGGTTATATAAATTAACGCACGCACGCACGCACGCTCGCACGCACGCACGCCGCGCGCACTCACACACACACACACACACACACACACACACACACACACATACACACCACACACACACTTAACCAGATTTAACATGACTTAACAAGATTACCTCCTATAAAATTAACTGTAGATGGCAGGTCGACAAGGAAGCACTGTCTTATTTATCCAGGTGTATCCCGCCCTTCTGATGTGTATGTCGACTTAATTGTTAAACATGCTAACGCTATTAGCATACACACACACACAATTGGTAGATTTGAACAACATAACAGATTTGATAAATTTACGTGAACTCATACATGCATATATTTATACTTCACACATACCTCCCATTATTCCATACGTGAAGATGAGCATATTAACGTTGTGAGAGAAGGTGCTGATAACGAAGAAGATGGCAGCCACGACACTTCCGGTCATCGTCACACTGCGACAGCCGTACTTGTTTGCGAGCGCGCTCACGAGCGGACCTGTACCAAGCTCATTGTTTCACTTTCGTTTGGTGGTAGATCGATAAAGTAGCAATGATTTTTAGAGAATGTGCATAATGACAGAATGACTTCGAACAAGGAAACGGCTAATCTACTGATACGTTGACACTTATGGGTACTGTTAGACGCATATGCATACCTAACTGACGAACTTATCCTCATTTTATGAAGGAGACTGCAAAGTATTCCTTTTGTTAGCGATGAAATATTGGCACGGAACATCTTCAGTAATTATTTATTCATGTGTGTGTGTGTGTGTGTGTGTGTGTGTGTGTGTGTGTGTGTGTGTGTGTGTGTGTGTGTGTGTGTGTGTGTGTGTGTGTGTGGTGTGTGTGTGTGTGGTGTGTGTGTGTGTGTGTGTCTGTGTGTTTGTGTGTGTTGTGTGTGTGTGTGTGTGTGTGTGTGTGTGTGTGATGTGTGTGTGTGTGTGTGTTTTTGTGTGTGTGTGTGTGTGTGTGTGTGTGTGTGTGTGTGTGTGTGTGTGTGTGTGTGTGTGTGTGTTTGTGTGTGTTTGTGTGTGTGTGTGTGTGTGTGTGTGTGTGTGTGTGCGTGTGCTTGCGCGTGTGTGTAGGTGAAACACGCGCACATATTCATGTGCGGTGATGTCTGTGTGCCCGCGTGTGTGTTTGAATAAGTGAACACACTTACACATGTATGTGTGCTGACAAACAATATCCAAGGGCCCCAAGCGAGTGTCACTCACCCATACACAGGTACATGCCGGGGATCAGGGAACCGACCCACGCCGTCTTTCCTCGGCTCTCACCGAAGTGGTCGACAAAGGCATCCAAGAAGATGCCGAAGGAGAAACAGACGCCGTCGACGATGACGTTGGTGAGGAGGGACGCCACGACCACTACCCAACCCCACCCGCCATCTGGTGGCAGCGGTGGTGTAACTGGGTCATCACAGATGTCGCCTCGTTCTGGTCGCCGCACAGCCTCACCCGGCGGCTTACTTCCGGTTGGCGTTTCTGCAGTCATTTTGTGTGATGGGTCAACTCTCCTCTACGGTCATGTTTCCACTTCGGCTCAAGATGCCTTTTTCAAATGAAGAAACAAACGATGGGTAATAAGAATATCTCGTAGATACGTTAACAATGACCGGAACACATTGCCTGATGATTGTGGTAATGCTAGCAAAATTGAATTTATATATGACGAGAGAGTGTTATACAGGGGTGAAAAGATTGTGATATCTAGACATATAGTTTCTTTTTTACATGTCGTTTGGAATTATGATGGCAATCTTGTTAAATCTGGTATAAATCGTGTTAAATCGTGTAAAACAATGTTAACGTCGTTCACTGTAAATATCATCCAGCCCAAGAACTAACAACCACCTTGTGTTGTACAGTATAGTAAGTAAATATGTAAGGAAGGAAGTAATTTATTTCATACGACAACATAACAACATACCTGTACATCCGGTTATTCAAAAATATAAAACTTTCAACAAATAACTGTGAACAAATAATAATGTAATATTTGAAAAAATGTATGTCAACAATTGGTGTTTGGTGAACAACAATTGGCTCTTGGTGAAGAGATGCTGCGAAGTGCTGTGATTGGAACTACTTCAACTACCCAAGTATTATAAAGTAAATGAGGTGACGTCAGAGTAATGATATAAAGGTAGCACAGTGGTCATAAAAATGTAGATAAGATAACACAGCAAATCCGCTGTTGAAGTTAAGTAATGAATAACAGTTATAATGCTGGAATATTTATTACGAAAATTTGTTAATTGTTAATGTTCCCTACATGTCATAATGTAAATGCGTGTAATATCATAATTGTACCTTTTATAGCAATTACAGTGTAGACGTTAACACCACCGCAAGTGATTGGGTATATGTACGTAAATGGCCGAAATGCTGGATTGCTATCAAATATCGCAATGCAACAGTTTTACGACAATTTAATTTATAATGAAAAGCTTGCGTTGACATTAACTTTTCGTAATGAGTTATATGTGTTAATGGATGCAGACGGATGACATCGTTGATGTATAAAATCGTATGTGTATATGAACCGCGGACATTTCCATCGCTTTACTGAATTAAAGATAATGTTCACCTTGAGATTATTTGAATCACGTTGGATTACAAGTCCAGCTGACTGCACGAGTAATTTACACGGCGTCGCTATACTGCTAAGTGCATCAGTAAAGTGCGCCACTAAATAGAACAAGTGGAATATGTCAAATGTTAAACTGCTTACCGAATCAAGACGCAACTCGTAGAAAAACCGTATTGATCGACATCAGTGCCTTCGTTTAGACGGTGTCCCAGTCACGTGATTCAGTCGACAATCGTTCGAGACCCGATTTCAATAGTCAATCTGACAAGGGGATTCGGATCGAGATGCCGTAGGTAGGCGGTAGACCCTGCACTTTGTCTTAGGGCCACATTCTTGGGTCACGTGTGTCTCCTCAGGTGAGCACTCATTAAGTTGGTCTTGGAACAGTCCCAAAAGCATGAACGGTCTAGATTGGGCAAACTATTACCCAATCTCACGTGCACTCATGTGAAGGCCGCTTTTGTTTCAGCATCCAGGGCCAGTGTCATTCAAGTACATTGCTCCACGGACGCATGAAGTTGTAGTTATGCCGGCGTTAGAAGTAGCATTATTAGTAGCTACATTAGTAGCAAAACAACCGGTTTCAAACAATCCAATCTCACTGTTTTGTGTGAAAAGCAGGTACTGCGTAAAGCCAATAAAATAATTATTAATGACAATAAGTATATTCTACATAACGAGTACGTCCTTCTGCCCTCGTCCAGAAGGTTCAGAACTATCATATCTAAAACAAATAGGAAGCGTGACTCATTCATTCCAATGTCTGTACGACTTCTCAACGACAAGCACCTCTGATGTTGTGTGGATATGTTGTATTTTGTCTCTTTTATTTTGTATTTGTGAAAGGACGACCACAGTTACAATTATAACTATAATATTAAATTATATTATGATTAGTCTTGTATTTTATTATGATTAATGATTTATCTGTATTTTTATACTTCTCTACTCTTGTATTTTTGTATTTTTATGACGAACGTGGCAAATTTAATATTTCCCGGTCCGGGACAATAAAGAGTTATTGCATTGCGTTGCGTTGCGTTGCGTTGCGTTGCGTTGCGTTGCGTTGCGTTGCGTTGCGTTGCGTTGCGTTGCGTTGCGTTGCGTTGCGTTGCGTTGCGTTGCGTTGCGTTGCGTTGCGTTGCGTTGCGTTGCGTTGCGTTGCGTTGCGTTGCGTTGCGTTGCGTTGCGTTGCGTTGCGTTGCGTTGCGTTGCGTTGCGTTGCGTTGCGTTGCATTGCATTGTTAGTGTAACTTAGCTCGGATTCCATATGTCTATTGACACGATTGTGTTGGTAAATTAGTATTAATATTGTTTAGTATGTATGCATAAAAGTAGTATAGTTTCACTATAAGCGCATGTGTGTTTATGAACATGCATGTATGTATGTATGTATGTATGTGTGTGTGTGTGTGTGTGTGTGTCGTGTGCGTGTGCGTGTGCTGTGCGTGTGCGTGTGCGTGTGAGAGAGAGAGAGAGAGAGAAGAGAGAGAGAGAGAGAGAGAGAGAGAGAGAGAGAGAGAGAGAGAGAGAGAGAGAGAGAGAGAGAGAGAGAGAGAGAGAGAGAGAGAGAGAGAGAGAGGATGTCTGTTTACGGTGTGTATGTTTTTGCGTGTATGTGTTTTCTTGAATGCGCGCATATATATAGTTGCGTAAATAAAAAAGACCCATGGACAATGCAAGACGTATAATATTGCGTAAAAAGGAGAAATCAATATTCATTTACGTGACACATTGTCTTTTGTCCCGGTGTTTTGTATGGGAAATACCATCCATGTTCATTAGTAGCAGGAGTATTTATTCGTAGCTCGTCGGTGTATATCCCGATCAGCACTGTTTTAACAGTACCAAGAACCGGTACCGGAAATAGTTTATAAATGACAAGTACGAGTAAATATACTAATGACGGGTAACCTTTTGTACGCATGCGTAGAGTTGACGGGATATAATGTCCTTACCTATCCCTGTAGACCGGCTACGGAGTGATGTTTTATTCATTTCACAGGTCTACTCGTGATTATAGTCTAACCAGTATAGACAACATTTGTCTACAACATGCGCACATCGGCTGGAGTGTGGCACTTTGTAAGCCGACAAGCCTGTGTGTGTGGTGTTTATACGATGTTTATTTGCTGGCCTCAACAAGTATATACTCGATCAGCTGGGCATTGACCACGCGTCGAGTGGCGTCTGACGAGGAATGTTCTGCTGCACCACGTTGCCTGTTGAACACATACTAACATGCCTGGTTTGGGTGTGATTGTGGTGTGTGTGTGTGTGTGTGTGTGTGTTGTGTGTGTGTGTGTTGTGTGTGTGTGTGTGTGTGGTGTGGTGTGTTGTGTGTGTGTGTGTGTGTGTGTGTGTGTGGTGTGTGTGTGTGTGTGTGGGTGTGTGTGTGTGTGTGGTACACGACGTGTTAGTGAATGTGCACTAACCGCAGTCCACGTGACGAAAGGACCTTTCTATCTATGGCATCGTCGTACGCTAGGGGTCGCTGCGGTTGATTACGTCAGTACCAGCCAGCAGTACCGATCCCTTTGCAAAACTGCGATCAGCGAATCAAATCGCCCACCAAGAGTGAAGATGGCTTCCGGTCATGTGATGAACATTGTGCATTATTTCAGCACACGCTGCTCATGTGATATGCTGTGTTTCGGGTGTAGAATAGCCTCGATTATCCAGGCTCCGTGAGGTGGCAGCACTTTTCAGCCCGTCAACTCTGCCTGGGGTTTAATTGGGATGCCGTTGTAACCGCCAGGGCGGCCGTACCCCAGATTAGGATAGACACGCCGATTGGCTCTCAGGACAACAATTAAATAAAAATTAAAATAACGATATACTTTTACAAGATAATGATATCCTATGAACAGTATTCAATATTGAACTTACATTAAAAAAGTGCAGTTGTTTATAAAATAGGAATTGAGTCAAGATTAACCAGTATCCGTGAGGTGGCAGCATTGTTTAGTCCCAAACGGATAATATTCAAAAGCTGGCAAAGTCACCAGACTGCCTTCTCGGCGTAGTTACGCAGCCGACCGACAGTCGGTTAAGCGAGACTAGGTGTAAAATCGAATATTCGATTCCACAAAACAGCGAACTGATCCTTTTTAAACTGGGATTTCCAGAAATTGTTTATCCGTCTTCAAAATGGGGCGGGTAATTTCGTTTCCAGACGTCGCGTAGGGGATCCGCCGGGGTTAGTTGAACAAGGCAAACAGCTTTGGATTGCGACGATGATCTATGGTAAATAGGGCACTGTTGTAAACAGCCAATTATATGCACTTTCTTATCCACGTACGCACGATACACCATCACACACACACACACACACACACACACACACACACACACACACACACACACACACACACACACACACACACACACACACACACACACACACACACACACACACACACACACACACACACACACACACACACACACACACACACACACACACACACACACACACACACACACACACACTCACACACACACACACACACACACACACACACACACACACACTCACACCACACACACACACACACACACACACACACACACACACACACTCAACACACACACACACACCACACTCACACTCACACTCACACTCAACACACACACACACTCACACACACACACACACACACACACACACACTCACACTCACACACACACACACACACACACCACCACACACACACTCACACTCACACTCACACACACACCACACTCAACACACACACACACACACACACACACACACACACACACACACACACACACACACTCACACTACACACACACACACCACACCACACACACACACACACACACACACACACACACACACACACACACACACACACACACACCACCACCACACTCACACACGCACACACACACACACGCGCCGCACGCACACACACCACACGCACACACACACACACGCACGCACGCACGCACTCGCAGGCACTCAAAATACAAGTATTAATTTTACACAAGCACACAATACAGTAAGGACGCAATATCAAGTGTGTATCGCAAAAGGGGATGTGTTATTACTATTTTACTTGTATCACGTTTTCGTGGCAAATAAATATTGGTGCAGATGTCGATGAGGTATCTCATTACAATGGATATTTTTCATACTACAATAATTTATGGCTAATTTTGGTTAAACATTTTCATAAAATAAAAAAACCGTTGTAAAAGCACTGTTTTAACGAATTGTATTTTAGCGACTATTATAGTTCCAAAAAAAGGAAACATACGTGGCATGTAAGCAGCCAACCCGTATTTTGATACCGTGTTACTATTTCTAATAACTTATATATCTTGAAGCAAATGTTGAGCTTAAGTGACACACGCAGAATCGTTGTTCAGTATTAACTTATAATAAACCTCGATAATGTGTGTTTAATCATTTTGTTTTGCTACGGTTCAGCTAGGACTGAGTATAACTACGTCGTGAAAAGTAGTATAGGGTTTCAAATATTCGACAGTAATATTTAATCGATATCATAAAAAAGAATTATACTTCATTTTATCGTGATTACATTTACTTCAAATTGTTTTGTGATAAATGATACTAGTCATGTCTCGTTTATCCGCACACATTTGTTCCTAGGGTCTCTGGTCGGATAAACGAAACGTACGGATAAACGAGACATGACTGTACAACGTTTATTACCTTAACATAACTATATATGTATCTAGAAATACGAACGCAAGCATGACTTCCAGTTTCATCGAAAAAACTCAATTGTATTTGCTGGTTCTTCTGCATTGAATGCGAAATTGCCGCTAGCTGGATGGCCTACTGCTTCAAAATATGCAAAGTTCGAACAGAAAGTAAAATAGTATCAGTGGTTACGACATGCTGTCTACATAAACGCCGTTACATTTCCTTCAGGCTTCCAATTGGAGACGGTCTCCATCTGATGGCTCGCATTTTGCAGGTCGATCAGTTAAGCGTAACTGATGTGTGTCCATTTATATATATATATTATATATATATATATATATATATATATATATATATATATATATATATATATATATATATATTCATGTTGGTATTATCGCAATGCCCCCCCGTATGCTACCTCGCCTAGACCGCTCACTGAGAATAAAATATCCAGTGTAATAACATCGCGTTTAAATATCTTTAACATTATGCTATAAATATCCGTATTGTGATGTCCCTAAATGATGTGATGTTCTAAACTAGTGATGGCAAATATGCCAGTTTTGCCATAGGTATTTCGTATATTTGACAGCTGCAATCAAGACAATGCTTAATGTTACTTGGCGTACAAGAGATACCTGCGGAGTTTTGTATGTGAAACACCTGCTCTATACGTCTCTGTCCCTGTCTGACTTTCTCGCTCTCTCGCTCTCTCGCTCTCTCTCTCTCTATCTTTCTCTCCCCTCCCCCTCTCTCTCTTCGCGTCTTCCGCCTTCCCTCCATCCCTCTTTCTCCCACCTCTTTCTTTCTCCCTCCCTCTCACACTCATTCTCTCCCCCTCTCTTCTAATCTAATTATTACCATCCATTCTCTCAGAAAACATACTCCGCACATTATAATATTTACAAATTTACCTGACTAATCGCATGCAATTAACACACATATGTCCTGCCTAACCGTGACTTTCAGCCACGAGTAATTCTATGCTACCGTCCGAGTGTTTATAGGCGTGAGCGATTGCGCGGGCACATTGTCTGTGGGTGAGATTCTCGAGCGACTGTCCGTTCACCTCCACGATCACTTGACCTTCTCTGAGTTCACGACAACCACTTGCCGAACCGTTCGGCTGAAACAGCACGCAAGAAACACATAACAATCACCATGAAGTCATCAACACAAAACTGAAGTTAGTAGAAAAACAAACCCGTGAAGCATAGGTAAAGCGCAGTATCCTATAACCAGAATTGCTCAAATTGCTTGTCACTTTACTGCCTGGTAAACTTGTTCAATCGAACGCCATCTCGACGTCTTTGGGAGGCGAAGCAGAGAAATCTAACACTGTCTATAGCTAGACACTCATTCATACATGCCTATGCACCATCTCCTGTCCCCCCCCCCCCCAGGACATGTAACTACTCTCTTCGTAACGCTCGCGCTGACGGTGTTCCTCGCTGTAAGACCAATCGCTTCAAGAACTCTTTGTTTCGTATGGACTGTATAATTGGCAGTGAATGGACTTCCATATTTACAGACGAACATTACTGGCTTTGAACTGTGAATCTTTTTAGCTATTTATTCAATTGCTGTATTTTATACTAATTTAACGAGTTGTAATTGTTTAGTCATGTTCCATTTATAATAATATATTTTGCTGAATATTTTTATTTTATGCTTTAATTTATCTAAATGTATATATTCATATTAGAGAACATTAACAGTTTTACTATCCGACATTTTAATCGTTTTAACTTTACTAGACATTCTAATTAGTAACACTTTCATATATTGTTATGCTTTCATAAATAGTTTTACTAATATACATTAGTGAATTTGTTATCAACCATAATGTTCTTATTGTACAATTCAGCCGCTTTGGTTGCCAGTGAAGTGAATAAACTTGTTTTAATTTTTTATTATGGTTCAACACGGCAGCATATGATTCGAACCCGGTTTCTCTTAGTCGAGACTCCGAAGCTGTAACCACTGCTCCATAGCCCTACTACGATGTATGAGTAAAGTGTGCTGTAAAGTAGCTATTTTCTTAAGTGTGTGATTGACGTAAACATAACGTGTCCTGCATGGAAGGTCACATAAACACGCTAGATTTAGTTTACCTGTGTCCATGTTTCTTGCAATATTTAATACTGTTATTAAAGGAACAATCAAAGAATACAAGTGGTCTAATAAATAAAGAATAAAACACGCCGTCTGATTGCTACTACGCAATATTGTATGGTCGGTCTCCGCACCATGTTGGATGACTGTCTGTTAAACAGGCAAGGCAAGATTTAGAGTACAGAAGTAAGAACACGTAATGGTGTAAGTTCCTTACTGTGATTGTAACAATCTTTGGAAGAGGGATCCGCGTATCTGCACCGCCCTCGATAGAGAAACCGAGCGTCGGCCTCGTTTTGAGAATCACCAACCTGCGGAGCTAAAACACCAACATTACTTTCGTAAAGACGTACGTTCGTAGGATCTGGATTATATTACCAGTTCAGTTCAGTTCAGTAACCATGCTAAAAAGTTCGAGATGGCAAATGGGCGGACAAAGAAGATCCAATCAGCATGGCACGCTCATCATTTTAATAAAATTTAGACTGTTGGCATTTACGTAATCCGTAGGCCCTAAATGTATGATACATTCCATCAATTTTTAGGAATTTATTTTTAATTCAACTAATAGGATCTATTGTTCTTGTACAATAATAAACGAATATGTGTCGTCTAGCTTAGAGAAATTAATGATTTGAACATAACAATTCCACATAAGCATTCCATGTTAAACTGCTGGGCGTTTATCTTTTAGTCTAATTTTGTCACAATAAAATAATGA
>JAODUO010000949.1:135000-152500 GCA_025642075.2 Ridgeia piscesae
GATAGCAGCAGAGAAGGCCCTATCCCCCAGTTGCGTCCCAGACATCGGCGTGTCAAGCAGCAGCCTACTTTCGGAACGAAATGTTCTTCGCGGGTTGTGGTCATTTAAGGCCAAATCCACAACAAATTGCTAAAAAAAATAACGTCCATGCATTTTCACTCTTAACATATTGAAGTATCACATACTAGTCTTGGGAAATCGATTTGGGATAAACAAAAAACCACTGATGATGACATGCACCTTGGCAGTGACCACCCACAGTGTCAGCATTGAGAGGTCGGCTTAGCGGTAATATTCTGATAAAGACTGACTAGTTAAGTGTCGAATGAGACCTCATAAGAACATTACGTTGTAGCGACACTATAAAACTGACTAGTCAGTTAAAGCATATATCTATGTTTTATATCTATGGTTAAAAGGGATACTCCATTCAGTGAGAGGTTCACAGTTTTAACTTACGTATGTATAGTATATTGGTTGAGCATAGTGATTGGGCATAAACATCGTTAATGAACATTTAATTGTAGCATAATTGTACCAAAAAACCTATCTTGGATTCAGTGCGCTGCGAACCAGTGACGTAGGCCAAATC
Source organism: Ridgeia piscesae (assembly GCA_025642075.2). Taxonomy (NCBI): domain Eukaryota; kingdom Metazoa; phylum Annelida; class Polychaeta; order Sabellida; family Siboglinidae; genus Ridgeia; species Ridgeia piscesae. The sequence goes on from JAODUO010000949.1 coordinate 135,593, forward strand.
GCTTGTGTCACTGGCACATTGTTGGAAAAGGTAAAGCTTGGCGGAAGCCGCGCGCATAATTGTGATTGTGACGTAGGCAAACCGCGACGTACAGGACACATCATACCATTGGACAGACGTGGGGCGTTCGAACGTGCATGCGCCAGTGACGTAAGCGGTTTACGTCACTGGTTCTGTGCCTCAAGATGGCAGCGTCCTGGATCCAATATAGCATGTTTTGATATAATTCTACTATAGTTAATTGTTTATTAACGACACTTGTGCAAACAATTACTATGCACAATCAATATAATATACATATGTAAGTAAATACTGTGAACCTCTCACTGACAAGAGTATCCGTTGCCGAGTCCTGGAAACAACCGGAACTAGAACTCCTTACTGAACGACGTCACCTTTCTCTCGTCACTTCCGTTCAGCAGGTTCAATCCGCTCCTCCGACCGACGGTCGAATCGTCCCAGTCGATGAGTGTCTCGGTGGCTGGCGGGGGAGACACGACCCGGCCCCGGGGGTCCACCCAGGTGTAGGTGTAGGTGCTCTCCAGGGCAGCCGGCACCTGTCCCACACTCCTCACCTCGAGTGTCAGGCGCTTGTGGGACCGTAGGATCTGTGTGACGAGAGAAACGGTTGACACAATTTAACAGCATCTAAGTCTACATGTACTAGAATCCTACAAGCCAAAATGTCCCCTGTGATGGTATAAGCACCGGAAAGTTAAACCACAACTAAACATTATCGGCGACGAATCTAAACATTTGACCTGTGGCTGCAGCCAATATTAAGGGTCTCGTGGAGGAAAACAAGTGATGAACTGTTCAATATTAAATACAATTAACAATCCAGTAAAACTGGACGGATCTATCCTCCATTAAAATCGACGTTGCTTTGGTCTTGTCAATGGAATATCACATCGGGAAGAAACCATTATGCTTGGAATGATGGAGAGGCAGAGGAAAATATGTTTATCCGGAACTAGGTGAGTTGACGAAATTAAAAAAGAAATGAGCATGACGTTATAACCACTTTTTCAAACAACACGAGACAGGCGAGAGTGGAGGAAGCGGTGCTGGAGAATCCCCAAAAGTCGGACCCAAGTTGGCGGCACATGGTGAAATGGGTTCATGTGTTGGGTAGTTGGAAGTAGTTTTGTTTTAAGTATTCATGTAAACATGTTTCGGTGTAATTGTTATGCAAATTGTTTAAGTGTATGTAATTGTGGGACTTTTCCCTAAAATGTTTTGTGTTGGCATAAGCGCAACTTCTATTAGAAGTGACTCTACTTAACGTAATATTATGTGTAGAAATGTCTCTTCCGGGGAACATCCGGTGATACTTACTTCCAATATGTTTTGTTGAGATAAGTTAAAGTGCTCTAAATCACACATAACAAAACCGGAAATCAGCTTTTAATAATCACAGAAGAAAATCTTCCAAACCAAGAGAGTTCCTGGACGGGAGTTCTCAGCGTAGACTATTATACGTACCCTGGCCGCCTCGTCTTGACTGGTGTTCTTGAAGGAAATTTGGTTGACGGAACATATCTGGTCACCAGCCGCCAGCCCCTGTTTCTCTGCTGCTGAACCTTCGTCGACAGACGACACGTAGATGCCCATTCCGTGTTCTGCCCCGCCTCGGATGCTGAAGCCCAATTTACCCCGCCGTCCCTTGTGACGACTTCCGCCTTCCGTCTGCGCACGCAGGTGCACTGTCCTGATGGTTGGCGAGGAGCCGACTTCAGCGGCGCTATGGGGACGTGCCACGTGACTCAATGGACGACGCGGTGTCTGTCGGGAAAGATGAGGAAGGATGTGCATTTTCTTGATTTCTTAAACGTTTATGTGTTGTGAAACGGCCACGTGGGCATGTGTTGTATGGTGGTGGCTGTTTGAATGTATGGGAGCGTGCATGCTTGAGTGGATGGGTGGGTGGGTGGATGTGGATGTGGATGTGGATGTGTGAAGGTAGTGGTGGGTGGGTGTGGGTGAATGTGTGAAGGTGAGTTGGTGGGTGGGTGGGTGGGTGAGTGCGTGCGTGCGTGGGTGAGTGCGTGCTTGCGTGCCGGGTGAATGAGTGGTGGGTGGGTGAGTGAGTGGTGGTGAGTGGTGGTGAGTGGTGAGTGGTGGTGAGTGAGTGGTGAGTGAGTGAGTGGAGTGATGGTGAGTGGTGAGTGAGTGAGTGAGTGGTGGGTGGTGGTGGGTGAGTGGGTGGGTGGGTGGGTGATAGTTGGGTGGGTGGTGGTGAGTGAGTGGTGGTGGTGGTGGTGGTGACTGGTGGTGAGTGGTGAGTGAGTGAGTGGTGGTGGTGGTGATGGTGAGTGATGTTGAGTGGTGGTGGTGAGTGAGGTGAGTGAGTGTGAGTGAGTGGTGAGTGGTGGTGGTGGGGAGGGGTGTTTAATGGTGGGTGGGTGGTGGTGGTGGTGGTGAGTGAGTGAGTGGTGGTGAGTGGTGGTGGTGAGTGTGGTGGTGAGTGTTGTAGTGTGATGGTGAGTGTAGTGTGTGGTGGTGAGTGAGTGGTGAGTGAGTGAGTGTGTTAGTTGTGGTGGTGTGAGTGCAGTCAGTCAGTGAGTGACCGAGTAGGCGGATGAGTGCGTGAACGAGTAATTGAGTGGGTTTGTGAGTTCAAAGTATTTTTAAGCATTCTCAATATGTTCATAAACAAAGAGACTCTTTTAAGAACACGGCCATTCATGTAGTACGTTACGCCAAATGATAACTTTGTTGAGCTCGCTACTCTATTGTAATGGTTTGAAACGCTGGTCTGTACATACATATTCACATGCGATTGTAGAAGAAAACGAGATATTTAACTAAAAGATGTATTGTTCTGTGGTTCAGACATCTACGCGTATATACACGAAGATACAGACCTGCACAGGCAATATGAATTAAAATAAACCTCTCAGAGGCTTAGAGAACAAGTGTCCCAATAATTGTAGTATAGCCGTAGAGTACTTCAGCGACCAAAGCCCAACACAGAAGTGAGAGTAGAATATCTACACGATTGTGTATGAACAACCGCCACAAGGATCAAATTTACATATTCAAAATACGTGCTACGAATTGTTTTCCATAGATGTAGGAGCTTGAAACGGAAACAGAGAGAGACCAACTTACTAATTTATAGAAATCTACTAAAATCAAATCGACCCTTTCTCTTGCGTACCAGTGTCCATGAAGTGCATGCATTCTATCTTCGAGAACATTCATAAGTTCAACGTGTGCTTATGGTAGCTAGTGCGTATAAATAATATATGTGTACTACCTTGTTAGCGCGTCTCGCAGGAACCGTATCGTAATACGCCGCTGGCATTCTCACGGTACTCAAGACGTCAAATTCCTTCTTCACCATCCTGTCGTCACTTTTTGACCGAGTCGACTGTCCAGCTGTCAGTTGGTCAAACATACACTGGTCCGCGGTCGGAATGACCGAACGTAGACTGTTCAAGAGGTCCCTTTTGGCCGGCGTATCAAGGAGACGGCCAAGTGATCTCGTCAGGTCTCTAACGTTTCTCGTTGCCTGATAAGATTCCAAAACATCCCGCAGTAAGGCTCGTTCGCGGGCGTTGAGTAAATTATTAATCCCTCGCTGCAGTTTGCTGGCGTTCGTCGACATGTTGGGTCGACTGTGCCCAGAATTGACGTCGGTGTTTAGGTGCGGAGACGTATCACCATGCACGTATCATCATCAGCATCATATCCGTCTCTCTCGTTCATCGAATTAGTAAATTGATACAGTCACTCGTTTTGTTGTTTCCGTCTGCGCAAATCGCCGACTCCGATGACAGATGCGCACAGACCAGCCTCTGAATCCATCTGTTACGCACTGACGCGGTGTGTCATCATACACCGCAGTATATGACACTCCGATGATATTCCAGGTTATCCTCACAATAATTGTATCACCTACATCCGACGCAGCGCTGTTTCTTATCCCATACACGGTCCAGCGAGTGTCGTCACGGTCCGTCGAACGTTGTCACAGAAGCTGTCGCAAACCACTTGGAACAGCTGAAGCGGCCTTACGGCGTGACCTCGCTACGCACGGCTGAACACCTGCCGCACGCGGCTTCATTGATTACAGTTGCCATGCGCACCTGCTCACGTGACCAAGCTCCACAGCGGGGACCGTGTCGAAATCAACGTGGGGCTTAATTTAATATTATAATACCACGGCTTTGTTAGCGGAAAGATACACAGGAATTCCTATGGATATACATATGACAAGCAGAACTGTTGTTTTCTGAAACACATCGTCAATCAACGGTCGATGGCTCAACGACCTGACAAAGAGGCGAGAGAACTTCGCCAGGGAATCGGCGCTTCGGAGAAGATGCGCTGATCCAAATTGTGAACTAAGCATTTGTTTTACAAGAGTACCGCTCTTTGATCGCCTTAATGACACATCTATTACGGAGTGCCGTTAACCATAACAAGATCGGTAGTCTTAATTGGGACTTTCGATAGAAAAACACGCATGCGCGTGTAGCATGCATGGATACACGCGCACACGCACGCACGCACTCAAACATATGCATACGTACATACATTTGCAAGCACGAGCACACACACACACACACACACACACACACACACACACACACACACACACACACACACACACACACACACACACACACACACACACACACACACACACACACACACCACCACGCACACACGCAGCACGCAAGCGGTACACGCACGTACACACATGTTTGTTTGAGGAACCGTAATAATTCGGATACATACTGTTATCCACGGGGTATGTGTCAGGATTTACATTTGTCCGGATTAGCGAATCGGGCACATATGAAAGAATATAGCGTTTGGATTTAAATTACGGTCCAATGAAATTATATCCGAATGCCGAGATGTCTGGATTATTTAGGTCCGGATTATCGGTTTTCGGATTATCGAGATCCTGATTAACATGGTTCCATTGTGTATGTTATATTTTTGTTAATGATCGACACATAAAGCTACAACAGTCTCCGCCCCTCAACACACGCAGTCGTTCCCAGCTCGATCCAATCGCAACTGCGGTATTTAATTAATAATAACACTTTCCCGCGTCCGTTGTGTTTTCTCGCCTGTGCTTGTTGTGGCCGTCTCTTGGCCTGTCTGTGTGCGTTCGTGCTTGCCAAATAGCCTGCCAAATGTCCATCTCATCCGATTCTCATCAATATTCTGCGTTCTACATGTATAATGCCCAAATCTGTCATCATGATCGTTCGCATTTTTCTGTCCTTCCAACGGTGTATCACGTTTTAGTGGCGCCACATGGCGGAATTACATCCTACTGCGTAGATAAACCCATCTCTCAGGTTGAGATGATCCCTTCGGGTAAATATTATTGAATGCGAGGCCTCAATAAATACGGGGAACAACGCTGATCGATACTATAAGCCGCCACTGTGATAATTAATATTGGAGTTATACATAATTTAAAATTAGTGAGTAATCGTCCCATTGCAGGCAAGCTGGTGCTTTCAAGGCACCCACAGTTATGTAAAAGGTACGTGGATTACGAGCGTGTTTTCGTTGCTTTTGTCCGGACCCGTTCGTTGTCATGTGGGTGATAATAGAGTATAGACTTAAGTTGTCCGTTCTTGGATTACTGACAGTGGTGTTGTTGCTTGTATCCTGCCCATAAGAGACTAATGTGATTAATTATTCATTGTCCTAGTGTAATTTGGACATTTCGGGGATTGATGGGTGGAAATTAACAGATGTAAACAAAACACCCGTGGTGGCCTGGACTGGAGACTGCGCGGATGATGGAGTCTGCGTTCAGTTTCAAAAACACAATAATGTGTGAATTGTTTTGAACTGAATGATGATTTGGCATTTGTGTAATATCTGACTCTACATCGATTTCGTCGTTATAACATGTTATTTTAATTTTTGCATAAACTTGATATTCCAGTGCATTGAACCGTAATAAACATCTAAGTTTAATATAAGTATACGAATGCCATAAGTATAATGCATGCCTGGTGCCATTGGAATATCAAGTTAATTGCATACATTTAGTTAGGGCCTATATACTTAACTAAGTCTTAGTTAGTTCCATCATTCAACATTGTTTCACGCACGATCATGACTAAGTCATAAGCATTGTAGGCACCTTTTGGCTTCCACATTTTTATGAGTTTTGGGGTCCAAACGCGATCCAGTTTGCATTAAGACAAAGTTAACATAAGCAGCTATGGTATATTGCTCACAGAGTCTGAGGTAATACAAGCCACCAGCGACACAGACCGATGTTTGCTAGGTTGCTCTTCCTACTTCAAAAATGTCCTATGATGCAATGTTTTCGTGACACAAATATTTTCCTGGGAATATGTGGAAGGATGGAGCTCAAATATTGAGGTATCAGTATTTTAAGGTATCTTAGTGGCACATTGGGAACACTTTAGTCACAGCCATGAAAATCATTCATCAGAGTGAAAAGTAAGTTCTTTTGTAGCCTACCGGTAGTATCCAATTCTCGGGACTGCTCAAAGCGCTTTATACTTTACTTCCCCAACATTGTAACAGACCTGTTCAATCAAACACCATCTCAATGTCTCTGGGAAGCATCCAGCCATGCTGCAATTAATGCGCAACGGTTGCTCATACAAATATCCACCACTGTCTATAGCCAGGTGCTTATTCATACAGCTGAGTGAACTGGAGCAATGCAATGTAGAGTGAAAAAACTTGGCCAAGGTTTAACACCACAGCAGCGGATTCGAACCTATGTTCTCTTAGTTGAGGGCTCAAAGCTTTACCCATGAGCCACTGCTCTTTACACTCAGCTGTAAACAACTGATGCAGTACAACAGCAAATACCCCCACTCCCCCAGTTTATTGTTTGGTTGCCCACAAAAGTTAAATTAATAAGCGACCTTTTGGCAGGGTCAACCATTGAATAAATAAGTTTAATGTTGAGGGCTTGAATTGTTTATGTTCTTAAAACAGGGTAGCAATAAGGGGTGGGATGGTTGCATAATGTCCCAAATCCCCCAAACATTTGTCTTGTGGTTTATCCTTCACCACGTATCCCTGAGGGATAAATTTATGCAGTGGCACTACACATTGGGTGGAAAACAATTAAATTATTAATGTACCTTGAGCCACGCCCAGTTATTATAAACAGAACCTGAGTGAAGATCAACGTACTGGTAGTTCTTGTAATTAATCTGCAAAGCCTGAGCAAGAACATCTAAACTGGAAATATGGCACATGTAGCACCTTAAGTACTAACTACAGTCTAGTTTGGTCTCTAAATATGGTTGCAACTTGAACTTTGACCTGAACCAACCTCTTCTGTCCCTCTGTTGATGATTGGCCAGTAGTGACTAATGAATTACTTTCTCGGGCCTGGGACTAATCTGGATTGCGTATAGTGAGATTATTATAATCAGACTTGCTAATCCCCAAATGTTAAATGTCAATATGGCACCACTTGCACCAGGGTAAATATTTATAGAATCACATCAGTTGTTTTAAAATAAAAATTTTAAACAATAAATATCAATATTAATGTACCATAAAGACAGTGCGTGTATAACATTCTAAGCTATGAAAATATATAGTGTTTGAATACATGCAGTAATTGTGAACTTTATGTTTGTAAATTGGACATGAACATAATATATTTCTTGAACATATAGCAGTACAGAAAATAATTATAAATATTTATATTTTTTATTTTGATTAGTTTTAAATGATTTACAAAAATCCTACTACATCTTGTTATGGATTGTTCAGCAAACTAGCGTTATTGTTGTATGTGAAAATTTAAAATAGTTTTTGGTCTACCAACCATGTCACTACTGAGTAGTGACATGGTTGGTAGACCAAAAACTGACTACTGAGTTTTATTATTTATGATAGTGTATTAACTCTCCACTTATAGTTATTATGGTGGGTAGCCATTATAATGTATGTTGTGTCTATAACAATTTAGTCTCGCATTATTAATGGTTGGCAGCAACCAGTAAGTTAAGTGTTGTTCCTGGTATGCATTGTATGCCCATATTTATTGGTAACAGACATTGGTCTAATGCCGACCATTAGTTGTACAGTTTATTATATACACTATTATTCAGTTCTAAAATAAACAGCTAACCTAACCTAACCTAACCTAACCGTTAATACAGCAGTCATGAAAATAATATGCTAACATATTATACGATTGTTGATTATTTTTGGTATAACAATTATTGCAATATGTACAGACGTTTATATGTACATTTGGTATATTGTATTGGTTAATACTAGTGCGTGAACGTGAAATAATATGTGTGTATGTATAAATATACTGGAACTGATGTATTTACAACATATCTTGGGGTCAATAAATATTATTTTACATACGTAAAGTTAGAATAGCAATTGAAAATCACAATATACAACGTGACGTGGTTAGCATCACAAAATAAAATATTTAGTACTATTACTACAGGCAAATTGCAACTACCGGTAATCGACATGAAATTGTGATTGTAAATAACATTCCAGACCATATTTATATACCATCACATGCCCGTTCGTGGGTAAACATGTTAGTGTTAAATGATTTTTAATATAAAAAAATAAAAAGCCTCCTGATATGTAGATATAAGTTAATACTATATTAATTAACCCACTCTATGTTTCCTTTAAATGTATGACCCCATTTAAATAATATTACACATCTGTTCATCCTAAATGTCATTATATGTAGTCTATGCACTGACTTTGTTGAAAATTATACACTCTTCATAAGTTATATAAATAATAGATCAACATAATTACCATTCTCCTGAACATAATCACTCACCAAATCAAGGATGTTAATTGACAGTTCCTTTGTAGTTCCTTGCCCCAATTAGACCCCCACATGATAGTAGCCCAATCACCACTGCCTTTGTTCTAGTTCTAATACACAGCACTGCATTTCATATCACCTGTCACAGGTATTGTCAGTGTACCTTCATCTAAATGCTCTGTTTGTTGTAATCATTGACACTGAGATTACAACAGACCCAGCCAGAGTACTGCAGATTAAATCGAGTCGCTGACAGGTGACCAACGTGTCCAGTCCTGTCTGACTGCTTCTGGCTGAGACCCAATGTTGACAATGCTGCTCACTACGCCTTCCTGTTTAGACTTGTCCCTGTGTAGCGCAGTCACCGGATACTCCTGCTAACTACGGCTTGTTTTACTCCGACAATTTACTGTTTCAGGTTCGACGTTTCTAGGAGTATGTGGTAAGTAACAAACCAGGACAGTTCCTTTGTTGTGTGTTCTGAAGTTGGCTGTGATGGTTTCAAATTTGTGTACATGATTGTACTTATGGTGCTAGTGAAATGACATTGACTGAGCAGTAATATGGTGAGATAGTTATCATTATGCCTATAGCTTTCATATACAATATATTATAATGATTACAGTATTTTTACAACACTTCGTGATGATTGCTGTAGTTTTCTGACATTGTGATGATATTTGGTAAAGACTGGATATGTTATGATATTTCTGGATGACAGATTATGTGCTAAAATTATGATAATATATGTGGTTGCTTGGCTGTATGATAATAATGTATGGTGACTGGCATTATAGTGATCTGTTTTGATGAGTACAGTAGTTGTGTGACAGATTGTTGTGATATTATAGCCATATGACACTAAGATAACAATATGTGATGACTATTCTGGTCACTAAGGTCTTTGTTTGTTATTTAAATAGTATTACTACTTCCTGGAAATGAAACTTAGCGTACCAATTTTGACAGTATTATTTATTACTGACATTGTGATTTATGGCTGCATTAATTGACAGTTAATACGGATGCTCACTCATTTTGCATATAGTAGTATAATAGCTGTTTTGGCACATAAATCCTTGGAAACCAACGTGAGACATACCTAACGGTTAAGTCTGTTATCAAATGTTACTTGTTTTAAAGTTGTCTACTCATAAACATTGACGACCCCTGCTTTAATGATGGTTTGTGCATGTCCCTTTTCGGGAAATAGGATATCATAATAAATTAAGTATTCTTATTAATTAATTAAACATTTGCCAGTGATTAGCCAATGTCTTGCTGTGTTCAAATGCATATAAATAGTAACTTGTACATTGTAGAATCTTTCATTTCATCCGGGCATCTCTGTGTTCTAGGCGACTGGATTATCATCACTAGTGGCTGTCATATCAATAAATGGTTCATCTTATGTGACACCGATGTATGACGCGTGATGTGACACCTCTACCAAGTGTGTCAACTGACTTACACAGGTGTCACAATGACAGACCATGACACAGATGACTTTGAATTTGACGAAGATGGAATATACAGAGAGAAGCATCACTTTTGTGGATCTCAACCTGGTTAGTACTACAGTGAATCTATAGTTAATTCTACGCAAATATTACTCATGTATACACACTCGTCTTTGTTGGAGTTGGTGATAAGGCCTCTGTTGTCATTGCCTGTCATTTGGCATCGTGCATAGTCAGTGATGCAGAGTCCATCATAGTTTTCATAGTTGGCAAATCCATGACAGGTTTTTTCCATCATTTCCCAGTGTGTAATATTTTACTTCCCCTGGTATATCCACCAGGCATAAGGGCCAGGCATCTCTTCCCAAAGACACATGATAAGTGGGTGAATAACATTGCTTCAAGACTGTGTTCTAGTCATGGACATTGTTGTTCTAACCATACTGCCACAGTGTCCCGCTCTGGCCATTGGTCGATATTTACTGCCCCGTAATCTTCTACTAAACACAGATGCCAAATATTTATATAGATGATTAGATGTTATCTGATCTTCAACTATTTTATGGTTTCAAAGGTATGTGCTCCCGTACTACGAAGCATACGCCTTCTAAGTTGTCTGGGTATTGATTGCACATTTCAATATACCTGTATTATTGACATTTAGTTCGTTAAGAACCCTCCATAGTGATCATTAATACATCGTTAGTCTTCCTGAAGGCATTTTGGTAACACTACAATCACATGTACTGGGATTATTGGAAACAATGCATTCTTCAACGTGGATCTCAGAGTAAATAAACAGCGTGTCTTGAAACGCCTCCACCTGTTGATACAGACTTATCATTGTTTGATCAGGTGGGAAGTACTCGTGGGAATAAGGAATAGTCACATCATGACCTGTTCAAGACATCAATATCAGTCAGAGAGTGAATTTTATATTCAAAAAGACACATGATAGTATGCGTAAAATTGTCAGTTATTATGCATTTTATGAGTTGATCATATTCATATTGAATCGGGTGGCTGTGTGAGCCTGTATGGTATGGCTACCACCAGGCCAATATGAACGCAATACTAATACATATCTGTGCTGAAGACTCATCTTTTATAAAAGCTGATCATGTTTATTTTATTTATTTATTTTTCATTACACTAAAATTTTACTTTATTATTTTTTTATACATAATATCCGTTTAATTTTTAGTATAAATAATAATAATATGATTTATATTTTATATTTATAAATATATATATATATATATATATATATATATATATATATATATATATATTTTATAATTGTTAAACCACCATTGTTTTTATTCAAACTATTATTTTATTTATTTAGCTCAACAAAATAAATATTATTATTATTATAACATATATGTTAATATAACAATATTTATTTTGTTGAAAACCTCACATGGCTCTATATATAATTATATAACAGCACACAGTGATTATAAGAGAAAAAACACTTAATTAAATTAACTAAATAAAAAAATACTACATCTTGATAAAAACAATGGTGTTATAATATGATCTTAATTATTTTATTTGGCAATTTCATACATACACTGTATATTATATGTATGAAATTGCCAAATAAAATAATTAAGATCATTAGTATTATCTTACCACAAAATAATAAACTAAGATTAATGTAAACACCAGCACTAGGCTAAAATATATACGAAATAAATAATAAAATAAAATACACATTAAACATGATCATCTATTGTAACAGAATGTAATTGTGTTATTATTTGCCGCAGACATCCTGTTGGACGAGCAGGGGATCTGGAGGGAGGACCCTCCCAGCTCCTGCCCACTCTACACCTCAGACTCCGGACTCGGCACCACCTGTCACAAGTCCACCTCCTCCCTACTCTATCGGGTGGACGACGAGTCCGTCTCCAATGACCAGCACAACTTAGATGACCACCGGTCAGCACCCGGAGACTGGGCGTCATCGGTCAACCCGCTGGACTCTGAGGTGTACAATATAAGCGAGCTGGAGGCGTCAGACGTTGGAGCCGATGAGTTGGTGTCTGATGGCAGTGACGTTGAGTTTCATGACGAACACGCCAGCAGTGTGACCCCAGAGGTACTGGTTACGTTGTGACAAACATAGAGAATTAAATTGTAGACAGCTGTAGGGTAAGAATTCATACAATTAATTTATATGGTCTGTTGTATTCACACAATCTGGCTGTATTTCTCGTCATCTCATATGAATAACGGATTAACCAGCGAAAATGTCAATTAGGTGATTACAGGCTAGGCATTGACTATAATCCACCAAAACATATTTTATTCATAATTACCCATTCACCACGTAGTCCAAAGGACTTCAGGGCCATTTGGTTCATTTTTTATTTTTTGTTGCTCACATAGATATGATCCTTGTTTAGTTGGGGGTGAGGTTGGCCAGGAATCTAGCCCTCAGTTTTCTCAGTTGTTTTGTTTTTGTTTTTATCTCCGTTCCCGTGTTGTGTTTGTGTTTGTGTGTGTATTTGTGTGTGTGTTTGTGTGTGTGTGTGTGTGTGTGTGTGTGTGTGTAGTGTGTGTGTGTGTGTGTGTGTGTGTGTGTGTGTGTGTGTGTGTGTGTGTGTGTGTGTGTGTGTGTGTGTGTGTGTGTGTGTGTGTGTGTGTGTGTGTGTGTGTGTGTGTGTGTGTGTGTGTGTGTGTGTGTGTGTGTGTGTGTGTGTGTGTGTGTGTGTGTGTGTGTGTGTGTATTTGTGGTGTGTGTGTATTTGTGTGTGCAGTAGGGTCCCTAAACTAAATAAACAACCAGTGTGTAAATTGTTACACAGTGTAGGCTCGTGTGTTGTGTTTATTCAGTGTTTATGCTTGCATGCCTCAGTAAATGTATACTTAGTGTAAATGTCTTCAATTGATCAATCGCAGTGTTTATTCTAGCAAATCAAGTAAACATCCACAGTACTAGTTAAGTAAAGTACATGTGAAGTGTACAAAGCAGTTGTTGAACTGTATGAAGTGGGTAGCATTGAAGTAGAACTATTTGTATAGTTGTTTTATTCCTTTATTGACAATGGAACTTTTTTACTTAATGGGAATTAAAAAACATACAAATGTTGTCACAGTTTAAAACTTTGAAGACATGATAGTACAGTAGGCATGTTGTTAGTGTCTCTTGTAATAATGTTAATTGATACCATTTTGTTATTGTACTGTTATGTAATAATGTTAATTGTTACTGTTTTGTTACTATACTGTTATGTAATTTTTGATATTTTTAGCTCATTGTACATGTATTTTGAGTTTTATTTTAATATAATTCTAGCTACTTTATGCAATTAATTAGCTTAACCAGCCTAATATTTTAATAATTTATTTATTGATATGTTATTGCTTATTATTATTTGTATATTTTCTTATTTGTTATTTTTTATATGTGCCGTGTCTTGAACCTTTTTGCTGCGTTTCTTTAGTACATGGAGTTCAAGGGACCATTTCACTAATGTTGTTAAGACCTCTTAAACCTGATTTCAGATTTTAAAATCAATTATCATCTTTAACAGTAATCTTGATTACCTGAAACTGTCAACACCACAAAGTGCCAGTGGGACATTGTCGCTGGTGTGTCATAGAAATAGTGTCCTCTGTAATATGGCAATGGATATGTGCATTTTGAAAAAATCATTAAATTTTACAACAGATTTTGCTTAAAGATGAATTGTCCATAAGAGTTCTTTATCTTAGTGAAATGGCCCCTGGTCTTTTTATATGTTTAATCGTATTATTTTCATTTTAGTCAAGACTACATGTAAACATGATTGAACTGAGTTCTACTATGAATATGAGCTTAAAAATAATACGTATTAATGTTATTGTAGAACTATGATGGCCAACTGAACGATAGCGGTGACAGCAGTGACAGTGACAGGTTCGTCAACCACCAGCACCTGTCCCTCCCCCATCAGTCCCTGGCAGAGTTTGAGGAGTTCGAGATGGCCATTGATCACCGCGGATCCACGGAGCGTAGTCATGACGATGCCGATCTCATCGGTGCTTATCTGCAGCGACTGTCCGAACAAGACTCGGTCGAGGAAGATGGAGTATGTCGACAAGATGCCACCTCTGATTGGCTGGATCAGCAGATGTGCGCTTCGCAGCAATCGGCTCGAACGAAGTCCCGACCACATGACGTGTCACATGATCGCAGTCAGTTGAATTCAGCAAGAGAAGGTGAGTTGGTTTGAATGATGTGAGCAGAGACTTTACAGGTGCATATTTGTTGTTGTTTGTTTTCTTTATATTTCTGATTTTCGATGTGTATGGAATAAAAATTAAAAGAATTAGGTAGAGTAAGAACCAGAATCAAAGAAAACATTAAGATCAAAATAAAAACATTGGTTGGAATCGGAATTGGAATTGTGTTACACTGGACAGTTGCTGCCTGCATGTTTTCAGCTTCATTTAAACCACTGATTTTAAATGCAAGTTGTGTTTATTTTGATGTTTGTTTAATTACCTTTAAAATGTTGTGACTTTGGTGACTACTGGTTAAATATATAATATTTCTTATTGTCACCTGCAAGAGACAGTTGTCAAAGATAGAAAATTAATATTCTAGACAACTATGGAGTGGAAATTCATACACTTTATTGATATTGTCTGCTGCATTCACACAACATCGCTGCATTTCTGGTCATCGCATATGAATAACCAGAGAAAATGCCAGTTAGGTGATTATTCTGAAGATACCACAATTTGTGTTTGATTGCCTGTTTTTAAGGGCACCTAGTATATTGTCACCTGTAGGTGACAAACATGTCAAATTAATATTCTGAACAACTATATGATGGAGTGGTTGGAGGTAGATAACTCCATCTTGACTAAAGACCACTAATGACCAGTCCTGTTACTGCAGTCACGCAATTTGGCTGTGTTTCTGGGCATCTAATATGACTAACCAAAGAAATTATCTGTAAAATGATGTGATTGTGGTATCTGCTGGTTAAAGATATACTGTCACATGGAAGTGACAATTGACAAATATAGAACATTAATATTGTAGACAACAATAGAGTGAAAAATCAGACACTTTACTGATATTGTCTGCTGTTTGCGCACAAAATGGCTGTGTTTCTGGTCATGTCAGATGAATAACCAGAGAAAATGCCAATTGGGTGATTACGATGAAGAGACTAGGTGGTGACTATGACTCACCAGAACACATTTCATTCATAATTACCAACTCACTATATAGTCCAAAGGACTTCAGGGACACTTGTTTGATGTGAAAACCTACCTTTTCTCCTCCAGAGGGCGCCCTCGAGAGATCTGCGAGTTCGCCATCGTACCAGGGATCCACTCAACTCACCCAGATCCCGATGTTGTCGATGTCCCAGTCCCCAAGGAAGACTGACAGCCCTCGCACCCCCTTCATCCCCAACTCCCACCGGTCTGTCAGCTCCACGGAGGGAGGGAGATGTCTACCCTCCACCCCTCTAAGGAACTCCTCTGTCCCCCCTCAGATTGTCATCCGACAACAAAGCCAGGGTTCGGAAGACGGAGCGGCGAGGGAGATGGATGTGGCTGCCTCCTTGTTGCTAGGGGAAGAGGCCTTCTTTGCGGCATTCTCCGGGGATATCTTTGGGACGATTGCGGAAGTCGACAGGGCGTCACATGATTCCGAGAAGGATGACAATGACATGGAATTTGACGGTCAACAAAATCGTGACAGTCAAATCAGACAGGTGTGTTTACTTTCACTTTCAAAACTGTTCTAGTGCTGTCATATTCTTCAAAGGATTCCCTCTAGTCCGATCATTTTTCATGCATGTGCATGCGACGTGGGATTTATTTTGTAAAGTGGTATTTAAGGTAAAGCTGTTCAATTGTCACATCACATTGTAACTCTCACATTACAATCACTATCACTTTTATGTGACTGCAATTATATGTGACAACAGTTACTGTGACTTCATAGGCACATGACCTTGTAATAAAATATGATTATACTGTAATAATAAACATGTACTGAAATTGAATCCTGTAACAAATTATAAATAAAACGTTGATCAATTGTTATTAAACTTAACAAGATACTTTGATTTAACTAATTAGGTTAATGTAGCACAGTACTCAGAGGAAGTTGGTTTTTATTATTTATTTACTTATTTCTTATGCATTAGTAAAACTCTGAGTTACTTTCGAAACTGGTTTTAACACCTTATTATATAGTTATATTATTTATTTATCTCTTTATTAATTAATGTAAAAAAACTGTCATGATACATTTTGTGGCATAAGCAAATAACAACACAAATAACAGTTGAGATGTGTTTTATCAGGCCGAGGAATCGACCAACCATGAAACTCACACCTCAACTAGGGAAGACCCGGGGATGCAAAAGTCACATGACCAGGCTCCACCGGCTGGCAACATGGCAACACACAGCAGACAATCGATGCCACCAGGGGGCAGTGCGAATTTGAGAAGCCCGAAGGATTTGGCAAAACACGTGGAGAATGAGGAGACTTTGACTCAACTACAGAAGGAATACAACGCACTACTGCGGAAGTACGCTGAAGCAGAGAACACCATCGATGAACTGCGTCTGGGGGCAAAGGTCAATCTCTATTCAGATTCGCCAACGCCGCAGCAGGGTCAACTGGGGT
>JAODUO010000949.1:155000-184699 GCA_025642075.2 Ridgeia piscesae
ACGTAGACCCAGTAAGCGGGTGCCCTTTCAAGGGACACCGGTCAAGGCTGACCACAGCATCGATGTCCAAGCGATGCAGACTAGCGGACGGGGTAAATCGGCGGATGGCGGAGAGGGGGCAAGTTTAGGGGGTGTAGGGGGCGTGGTGGGTATTGACGGGCGCCTCCAGGAGTTGGAGGAGAGTTATGAGAGTCTGATGGAGAGATACGAGCGACTGAAGAGGATGAGTAAGACCCCCAGCAGAGACGCGGAGCTGAGTCAACTGTTGAAGGTGAGTGGTGTAGTAGTGGTGGTGATTATAGTAGTTGTTGTACCACAGCTGTTAGTTGTAGTTACTGTGGTGCTCAGTGGCATAGTGGGTGAGTCATTGGGTTCAAATATTGTGCTGCCATGTTGAACCTTGGGCAGGTCTGCTCCAGTCCAGTATGGATGAATACCTGGTTGTAAACAGTGGTGGATATTTCTGCATGAATAATCTTTGTGCATTTATGGCTTAACGGTTTCCTGGGAAATTGAGATGGCGTTCAATTGAACAAGTCTGCCACGGAGTAAAGTACATTTTGAAAAGTCCTGAAGACTAGAGACTGTGCTATATCAGTAATTGGTAGTAAAACATTGCTGTATAGATAGTAAATATATATATATATATATATATATATATATATATATATATATATATATATATATATATATATATATATATATATATATATATATATATAGTGTGTTTGTAATATATAAATACATATATAAAGTAATAACAAGACTGTTTTGTAAAAAAAAATTGACAACAAACACAACTGCAGCTGTTAGATGATACAGTAAAGTGCTCATGACAACACGACAAGAACTGTTTAACGTGAGGGAGCCAACTCCTAGGTTTTCATTTAATATTACATTCTTATGACAACAACATGCATGTTGAATGTTTATTGCCAGCCAACTTGTGTTTACCTGGTAGTTACTGTATTAAGCTTAGAAAAATATTTGCAGTTTGAAAGATTCCACTTGTATATGTGTACAAATGGTAAACAAAACATCCAGATTCAAAACAAAATTGACTGGTAATAATGCAGAAGTGAGCAGAGTTAACCATAATACCAGCTGATGTTAAATGTTCCCATGTTCTAGACAGAGACTTCCCACTACAAAATAATTCTCTGCCAATTTTGATCAGACGAGCTGGCACCTTCCCTTTTGGTGTTTCTGTTGAGTGGGTGTGACTGGTGTGGTGACTGTGGTCCTTAACAGAATTCTAACTAGTGTTTGTTAATCATCTGCAGAAGCTGTGTGACATTCACGAAGGCAAGTTGGACACAGCTGACATGTCCACGTCACATCCAAGGTGAGTAGCAAGTCTTGTCAAGTGTGTCATCTATCCTGGTGTGTTACACAGTGGTTAGAAGCAAAGTGTGTTACACCGTGGTTAGAAATGAAGTGTGTTACACGGTGGTTAGAAATTAAGTGTGTTATGCAGTGGTTAGAAATGAAGTGTGTTACACAGTGGTTAGAAATTAAGTTTGTTATGCAGTGGTTAGAAGCGAAGTGTGTTACACAGTGGTTAGAAGCAAAGTGTTTTACACCAGGTTTATCGGCAATGTTGAATGATTATTTTAATGAGTGCCCCCTAGTGAATGTTTTTGTTAATGTGCTTTTGTAGTCTCGGCACTCTTTGATAGATGCTGAAATATTCTGTTGAAAGCTTTAGTTAAAAAAATGTTGGATTCTTTTCATATAATTATGTGTTGTGAGTTACACAAACTTGCGTGAAAAAAATATTTCAAGTAATGGTGGAATTTTTCACATGAAGCCAGTTTACCAAAATATGTTACAGATAATTGCATCTGCCAATAATACACCTGGTATTGTTGTGGTATCTACTTTTTGTGACAACTCAAAGTGGACACATGGGTATGCTAATACTGCGTTTAACTTCTCAGACAAGGCAGCAACCACAGGGGCAGTCGTCACAGCCAGCGGCCAGCAAGTTCTTCATCAACGGGGCAGGTGAGTGTGTTACCCAGACGTCTCAATTCCAAGTGAAAGTTAACCCTTTCAGTGCTACAGTCCTCAGATACTGTAATCACTGAATACTGTATTCCCAGTGACATGACGTGAAAATCAACTGCATCACTTCAACTCAAGATTTTGGCTACAATAATGCATAATTTTATTATCAATTGGAACATGATATATTCTGAAGGTTGAATACTCAATAAGTAATGTAGTTAGGATATATTTTTAATTTCATAATCGTAAACCTGACAAATGTGTCATTCACAATTAGTGACTGGATATACTGCTATTAGTTGCAAGTTTGCCTCTATCGGTAATATTTACAAAGTCCACATTGCCACGATTATTTACTTACAAAACTCATCACCACCTGTATCCAACATATGACATTGCTAATATTATAAAACAATCTGTCTGAGTAAGTTGTTACTTGGTAAATAGCCATCAATGACAGAAGTAAAGTCATCTGCCATTACTGGGGTGGAATATTTTTGCAACAGTAAAGACAATTTGAATAGCAGATATTGGCAATGCCCCAATAGGAGTCTATCTGAATGGGCTTATAGTACTGAAATGGTTAAATGAACTAATCAAAATAAGTTAGTGAAGGAACAGTGTAGATTAAATGAAGGAAAGCATTCAATCTCACAGGAGACTGTAGACAAATCGATCAAATTACCTACTGGTTATATAAATTCTATGAATTGTTTAAAAACTAAAATTCATAAGAGTGAGTTGCGTGTAGAACAAATTGACGAAGTTCTCGATAATCCAAGGATTTCCGGAAATTTGTGCTTTCTTCATATTATTGTGGTCACCTAAATAGAAAGAAACGATTCACAGTGATTCTTTCAGTGACAACCCTGTCAAAGCAAGGGTGACAATTCCTGGGTTTTAGTTTTGTGTTCAGTTAATATTACATTCTTAAAACGTGCATGTTGAAGGTTCACTACCGGCAATTGGTGCTTAAATACTTTATTAAGCTCGGAAGATTGTTCTAAGTTTTAAAAGATTCCACCTGCAACATGTTCAAATGCTAAACAAAGCATCACGTTTCAAAATAAAATTGATCTGCAATAATGCAGAGGCGAGCAGAGCAATTTGATAGTTAAGTTTCCCCTGTTCTAGACTGCAGACTTTCCGTTACAAATTAATGCTCAGCCAATTCTGGGCAGAGGAGATGGCACCCTCCCTTATGCTGGTGAAATCATGTTTGTTTGTAGGATGACCAGACTGAGTTGGACTCAAGTGATGAATCAGGAAACCAAACTAGAGGTGAGTGGGAATGTAAACACTGCACTACCCTGTAATAACAATAATAATAACAATAATAACAATAATAGTGCCATAAATCTACAAAAAAATCCTTTCACAGCTGCTGAAATTCATGAAAAACAGAATTCCTAAAACTGGTCAGTTAAATATTTTGACAATCCGTATTATATTTAAATAACTAAAAAGTGGCACGTGTATACCTATACATACACATGTAGGTATTTGTGCAAACTATGGAATAAATTATGATCAAACTTATATTATACATGACATTGAAAGGTTGGTTTAACAAATGTAATGCCACACTAGCAATATGATGTACTAAATGTTGTATAATATAGTTAACAGGGATCTGTACCTGGACACGTTTAAGCTGAATGGGTGACGTGTGAAAGGGCGCTGTGAGTCCGACTGATTAAACAGGCTACAGCATCTGTCATATACTTGTAATGTCCACAACATAAACACATATATTATTCATCTAAACATTGTTGAGGAAGAAACGATTGACAGAAGTCACGTGCATAATTTTCAGGGCAACCTACACAAACAGAAACATCCACATTCATCAATCGAATGGGATTCATCTGAGATTCTTTGGATTAATTATGTTTTTATCATCCAGATCATCGCCGCAGTTATCTTGACAAGAATCGCCACCAGGTGGCTGAACCAGGACGGAAGGGGCGACAACAGCCTCAACCCCCAGTTGGGGCAAGGGTAAGTAAGCAGTGAAATGGCGTCTAGTTAGCCTCCTTATAAATCTTAATAATTATACGCGGTCTGTATATGCATACAGACAATAAAGCTTTAGATAATGCTAATATAATAATAGTAATAAATAAATAAGAAAAGTGTAATTAAACTAATTATAAAAAACATAATAAAAAATTGATATAGATATATATGTGACACTGTTTGGTACTATATTGAAACTAAAATCAAAAGTATAAATAATTAAAAATACACTAAGCCTACAGTTAAAAATCTATAATTACAATGACATCATCGAAAGATTATCATTCATCTTTGTGAATCTTCCCGCAGCGCTGGGGTACGGGCGGAGGCGGACACAATGGGGCAGGCAGTCGTAGGCTGAGGCCGCCCGAGAGTGCTAAGCAACTGTTCAAAGGTCATCTCCATGGCGACCGAGACGACAAAGACAGTGGCTACATGGGCTCGGAGACAAGTCGGAGAACGCAACAAAGCAGGTGGGACAATGTACTGAGTCATCAGTTACTTTTGGGGTCGTGCAAAATTGTTGTCATTTCCCAAAGCGTGGATTGTGGAAGTGGAGGTCCCCATGTGCTTTTTGTCTAATAATTAATATAGCCACCTACCGACATAATTTGTAATTTAACGAAATAATATTAACATATTATGTTAATTCCGTTTTTTTTTAATACTATGTCTGCTTATAGATGCTTCTACTCAGATAAATTTAAATTTGTCCCATTTGCCAGACAGATCTTACCCTGTTACCATTGCAAGGGTTGTCTTTTACAGAGGTGTTGACCCACGTCTACTGGCGCCATCTGGTGTGTCTAGTCGCCAAGACAATGACGACTCACTGGACTCGGAGTCTGAGTCAGATGCCAGTACCGTGACAGAACGAGTGCGACCACATAGACCTAAGTCTGCATCCACCAGGGGTCAGTACTGTATGCTTACCTTTGCTATTAGGGTCACCTCCAGGATTGACCTGAATAGCAAGGGGCTGTACCAGCAGGTGTTCTATATGTGACTGTTAGAAAAATTATCTGAAACTGTTGTGTGGTGACCTTAATTGCAGGGTGGCTGTATTACCCAGGTGATAATAAAGTGAGGTTCTACTGTGTCTAACATCGGTAAAAAAAATAATAAACTGAATTTACCGAAAATTATTTACAGATTTACTGAAAATCTTTCAAAATTTAATCATCTCAAATGGCCACCACAATGTTTTAATGAATTGAGAAAATGGAATTGTCGAGACTATGATGGATTCTTTCGTGCCTGTAGGTGGAGTCACTGGTACATCACCACAAAAAAGCCGCAGTCGAAGAGGAATGTTAGCTGTGTCAGAAGCTCCTCCTGTTGGGCACTCTGAGAGTGAGGAAGTCAGTCGGATCTCAGGGGCCGTTGCGACTCAAGCCATTCACAACCAGGGAGCGTCTCAAAGGTAAGGTGTCTTCCACACAGGGGTCATCTCAAACTGTGACATATAAGTTACTTTTGTAGTATCAACACTGACATAATTATGTATGTTATCAATGTGTAATTGTTAGAATGTGGATATAGCAAAAATAATGTTACCAGGTGAGATGAAAAAGACTTTCAGTGGGCATTTTTTTATTTGTTTCAACAACGAATATTTTAAAAGAATTATCATATTCACTGGTGTTGTTGTTCTCGTGGCATCATGAGTTGGCGTCCCTGTCATCAGGGATGATGTTGGCCGTGGCTTCCATCTCCATCATCTATTTCTTCCTCTTCTTCTTCCTCATATTGATTGATGAGATGAATTATTTTTTGGTAAAGTAATTTCCAGTAACATTAGTCTCATGACAAATCAGACTAATAATTATCTGTGGTATTGAATATATTTATTGAATAGGATGCTGTATTTTATTTATAATATTATTTGTTTAATATAATATATTATAATTAATTATCCTTAGTTAACGTATACATCTACACGTGGAAATATGCTAGAGGTAATTTGTGATGCATCTATGTTTAGAAATCACATATTCCGAAAACTTGTCACATGACTTTATACTTGAGGTTTATATTGCAGAGGTCAAGGTCAACTCAATGGTCAGGTGACATCATCTATGGTCAGTCAACACATAGCCGGTGTGAATAATGTCCAGACATGGCCCACAACTGCTGACCCACTTGTGCAGTCACACAGTCGTCACGGCAACCAGTCACATGGTCTCCATGGCAACCATGGACTGCAACCTCACAGTTCTCATGGCACCCAGGGATTTCAGCAAACTGCCAGTCAGTCATCCCTACCTCATGGTAACCATAGCAACCACATGTTGCCACCACAGAGTCTCTATAGCAACCAAGTCTTGCAGCCAAATGCTCTTCTTGGCAACCAGATGCCACAGGTATGTATAGAAATGTCAGTATTTCTACAAGACAAAATCTTTGTCATTGGTGATTAAGCATCTTTGTGTCTCCTATGAATTTTATTTCATCTATAGTAACAGCCACATTTGTCTAAGGTGTATTTTCCAGAAAATGTTGTCCAAAATAATACAATACATGAATTAATGTAGTTACCAGTTAAGAAATAATAGACAATGTTGTTCAAAATGGCCTTTTTCTATTATAAAAATGAAATGTTTAGAAAGTTAGCAATTGAAGTATCAGCATCACCAATGGAGCGCAAAAATGTGTAAAATGTAATTGAACAATTCTGTTCAAATCACATATGGCTGAGCAAACCTTTACATCTAACGGCTAATCTCAAGAGTTTGCAATGTAGAAACAATTATTTATCATTGGTTCACCCTTGTCACCAGTATGTTGTGCAGGAGTTGTTATTTTACAATCCAAAACTTGTTTATTTACCGTCATGTTCCACTCACTAGATGGTGCCACTACAGCAATATATTTCCCTGCGACACACAGTGACAATCAAATCCCCTGTATGTAATGGCTACATCTTGGGATTTGGCAGCCATATACAACTGCCCCGTACTTGACGACACTGCCTAGTGACAGTTTCCCGTGCCTTCTTCAATGAGATATCTGAAGTTGTTTGCAAATTTTATTCCAGAACATGACTGGGGCCAACAACCCCGTCCACCAAGACCCAAGAACACGTGTAGACCACCCAGGCGCAACTCACCCCGCGTCCGGCATGGCCGCCTCGTCACTCAGGCCGCAGTCTCGTGCTGCCACCTATGGGACGACAGTGTCATCAATGCGGCCAACGGATGAATTCATGAACGGAGCCTCGGTGAACCCATATTTGGAGGCGGCCCGGGATTTCTTCCACCAGTTGAATGATGGGAGGGACGTGAGGGAACCGGAGGATCGATACGTCGATCAGAAATACGAGAGGCGAAACAATGGAAATTGTGCCCGCGAGTTTATCCGCAGTCCGTATCGACGACAACACCGACAGTTGTATGACTTTGACGGCGATGACTCAACCTACAGCCCCGCCCCCTATAGGGAGCCTGCCCCCTATAGGGAGCCTGCCCCCTATAGGGACAGTAGCCACTATGATAGGACGACTAGAGGATCAGGGTTCTTGTCAGAGCCGGAGTTACCCGCCTCGGAACATAATCCGTATTATAGTCCCAGGGATGGATCGAGACGATCAAGGATTGGGAGGGATGTTGAGGATGGTGGGCGATATCCAGGGGGGAGGACAGGGACACGGAGGGGTGAATCCCCAGGGAGAGTGCCCCCAACAGATGCAGGGTTTGAGGAGCAGGGGAATGTAGCCGGGGCAGTTTACCAGTTGAAGGCTGCACCCTGCCCCACGTGTGGAGGGGTTGGTTACCACACACATGGAGAGTACGTTTACGCCCCGCCCCCTGCGGCCGTACAACCCGCTGTGGTTTTACAATCCACTGTCGTACCCCCTCCGCCCCCTGTACCAGCTCCTGTCGCAGGCACAAACATTGTCGGTACATTCGTACCAGCGGGGCGTCCCCCTACTCCCTCCGCTGCATTCACGCCGGCCACGTGGAACCCTGCTGGTCAAGCAGTCAGCAATGGTCAGCTGGCCACATTCGTCGTTGCAACGCCACCAAACGGGACTCAAACCACTCCACTGAAGTGAGTATCAAGTCTCAACTACCGGGAAGTGTCTGGGCCGGGCCGGGGGGTTAAATGAATGAATTTTATTTCAAGATATTTCATTTTGTCTGTAGAGAGAAAAAGTAATATCACATCTCATGGACACAGACACAATGCCACACATACACTGTGTCACACACAATCACACGCACAAAACACGCAATCACAAACACACACACAATCACACGCACACACAATATCACACATAACAGTGTCACACACAATCACACACACACACACAATGTCACATACACAGTGTCACACACAATCACACACAAACACACAAAATACCTAGTTTTACATACACATGTATTATATATGTCTAACAACAGATATAACTGTTTATCATTATTATAGTTATGCCAATATCTCCATAATGTTTAATATTATATATGGACGTAACAATTTGCATCATATTAGAAATTCTGACAATAAAATTATACACATATTTAACAATATTTATTTATTTTCTACCAAGAAGTCCTATCTATCTATTCAGCGTCGTAAACGTACGCAATTTCACCACAAAGAAATGCAAACATGTCAGTAATAATTACAATAAACTAAACAACTGAGCTCTCCTAGAACTTGCAAGTTACTGTCGCCATCGTATGTCAACAGTGGCGCCACCTACATTCCATGCCAGTTGATGACTCCGCCTCCACAACAGCAGCACAAGAGGACGCCACCAGTCTCCCCTAGTGTTCGCTACTACGTGCGACAGTATGGTGCCAAGAGTAAGACAAGGTTGGTGCACCGATGTTTTGGTTAGGCCTGGCTGTGTGAGTCCACAAAGTGAAAAGGACATTTTGCATTGCCCGCTACTGCAAAATTTGAGGCAGGTCAAAAATTGAGACCCTGAAATATTATATTCTGCTGCTGTTAGGTACAGTACCCCTGGCTGATCACCTCCGCAAATCATTGGAAGTTAGCGGAGTCAAACTATAAAATTATAGCAATTGATTTCGCCAGTCGCTACTGTGTCAGCCGTGGGAACAGCCCAAGACGTATACATGACTGGTGGTAATACCAATATAATGACCCGTTCATGTCCTGAACATTGCATGTAACAGGAGCTGTGTACGGCTGCAAATCACATGACCAGAGGCTGACCACACACCTTGTGGGCGACATAGCTTTATGTAGAGGCCCGTCCACCCATCGTTTGGACGGGTAAAACAAATATGGACGGATAGAAATATGTTGAACGGGTAGTGGACGGGTAAAAAATTTAAGGAGCAAAAAAGGTCTTCCAAAACCATAGATATTGTTAGTTATGCCTTGAAAGTGAGTGAAAATGGTGTCACATGTGTGTTTGTAGTCCATTTCAGGTCATCAGACACATTTAAAAGTATGCAAACTGTCTTAACAATTCACATCCACGTGTCTACCAAAATGTGTGACTGGCAATAATTTTATCCTGCATAAAGCCCTGGTGGGCAATGTCATTGGTAGACATTAAGAGGATTTTTGAACTGGATATGCCAGGAGTAGAGAAGGGCTGATACTGAAGTATTCAGCCACAGAGACCCGGGGTCACTACGATGGTATCATTTGTAGTCTGGTGGCTGACATCACTGATTTTGAATAAGAATGCAATTGACCAGTTGACCCAAGAGAATTATTTTCTCGATTCGGACAGAATTTGAAGTAAAAAGTACAGGTCTGAACCAAGTGACAAATTGGTCGTTGTTACGTTCTTTCAGGTCGCCTCGGCCTGGTCACAGACACCACCACGAGTCAACCAGCAGCGACGAGGAGGTGAGGTCTTCCTTCCCTCCTGGTTCCCATTTGCTCCCACCGAACCCACTTTCCTGCTTTTTGTGTAATGACAAGATTTTTAAATAAAAATATGTATTGAATGTTAACATAGTCGTTGTGTTACCCACCAAAGAAATGGTATGTGCTGATACAGCTCAGGACCCAGTCTGTTCAAACAAACACCATATCGGCTTCTCTGGGGAGTATTCAGCCACACCGCAAATACTGCAGATGACTATTCATACACAAATATCTAGGCTAGCACTGGGCCTAAAATGTGTTTAGCCAATTTGGTTAATGGTGAGAAATCTCTTTAGCCAAATGAGATTTTCTTTATCTAATTTTTAGCCATCGTTGCCTGATATAAAAATTGAGGACATTATATACACCACTGTCTATAAGCAGGTACTCACTGTTTCACCAACAACGTTTACGTACATAGTGTATGTTTATTACTTTATTGCCACAATCAGTTTTCACTTAAGCAACTTTCCCATATTTGCTTACCACAATAAAAACATTTCAGGTAAGAATTTCAACAGAAGATAGGATAGAGTAACCGAATGCATCACTTGTTTGGCATCCAGTTCTGATGGCTTAATGACCCTTGTTGCTAAGCAACAGGTCATGTGATGGATAGGTAACTTATTTGTGTTTTGTGTGTTCACCTGTAGGACACCGTTGAGTTGGACGAGTCTTTGTCTGGTGCACTCCGTACGGCCAAACAACTCAAGAGGATGTCTCGCAAGATGAAGAAAAACCTCAGTGTTGAACTCTCGCGGTCTTACTTCGAGACGTCCCTCGTTAGTGGGTACTAAGTGTACGACGCCAAAGATGACACTTGTGTGTACATACAAGTCCTGAAACAGCTCTTAGGGAAAATGCATCCTTAAACAAGAGATGTTGTTAAATTTAATAATTTAAAAAAATCAAATATCCATTGCTGTATTACCAAGGACACTATTTCCATGACACACCAGTGACAATGTCCCAATTGGTGTTGACAATTTTTAGACAAATTCCAGATTTCTGTTAAGGATCAAAATTGATTTTAAAGTGCAAAATCGGGTTTAAGAGTTACTGAAATGGGGCCCGGAGGATTATTTCACTAATGTTGTCACGATACAACAGTCTATACCATCTTAAGTGTGTGATATTTTGGTCTAAAGGTCCATGTACAGGACCAGTTTCATGCCAGTTCCTATCAGATTATGTGTACAACAATAGACGGGAATTTCTCTTGTAAATATCTTCATCCAAGACCAGTTAGTTGGGAGAGTCTGTGACTGGGTTAGAATTGATGCCTACATCAAAATCAAACATGTGCATGACCTCTGTTGAGATTTGCCACATGAACAATGTTACACATGAGTAATATATTTACGTGCATTATATTTTAGGTGGCATGATGCTAAAACAATCATAAAGATTTGTCATAAAGAAAAACATATCTAGCCAAAATATCAAACAAATATACGACAGAATATTATAAATGTTCCATGTGTTTGGCATCCATGTCTGGTGGTTTAAATGTAAATGATAAGTTAAGTTCTATAAGTCAGGTATGATTTTTTTGTGCATTAGCCAATATCTGTGGGATTTTCCGTGACCTTTCAGTGTGGGATTTATCGTGACATTTCAATACATTCAAATGGAATGTAGGACATAATTGGACCGAAATTGGGTGAGCTTTGTTAAGGTCATCATGGTATGTTGAGCTCATGTTATATGTTAAAATGTATCCGTGAGATACAGCATATTTATTGTTAAACATACATTGTGATGAATTGTTGACGTAATTTATTTAATATAATTATTTTTCATTGCGTTTGTTTGGTTTCACATGTTAGCACAGATTTGCACGGCACCTATTTATTAAGCTAGTGTTATTATTTTATTTTAGTTATACAAGTTTTTATTATGTTTATGCAAATGTTGTAGGTGATTAGTAGGTGATTATTTTCCAGAGTATCTGATCTTACTCTTTTGAGATGAATGTTGTTAATTGTTGACACCCTTGAATCAAAAGTTGTGGTAATGAGATTAATCCAATTGAGATTGTACCAACTGAAATGCTATGATAACTCATAATGTAAAGTATGTAATATCTTTGCCAATAGAGCTGTTTTAATGATGATATGACAGGTTTCAGACTTTACTTTGCTTGTGGCAAGATAAGTATATTCATTCTTCATTGGTCATACTCGATCTTTTTGACATATTGCTTACAACTCCAGATGCCAAAATATATACATTTGTGGTTTCTGTATACAAAATATATACTAATGTACATATTTTATATGAAAATGAGTATACACGTGATGCTAACTAATCAGTATAAAATGATTTATTAACTTGTAAAAAGTATGTTTATGTGGACTTCTGTTGTGCAGCACCTGTCACTGAAGATGTAAAAATCAAAAGTACGGAATAACAGACTTGATCGTAGATAGTGCCAAATACGTTGTTATTTCAGTGATTTTTCTCTACTAGTAATAACAAAGAAAACTATTCAACAGCATCAGGATCTATAAATAGCAGGTAGTCAGTCATATTGTAATTTTCACTTTGTATAATGGTGATATTTACGTAACCAATGCTTAAATATGCTTACCGGTATAACTTACATTAAAAGTACATTTATCAGTGTAACTACATGTACATGTGCAAAACTTGTGTGTGCCAATAACTTTACATGTGTTGTATACATTTGGTGAGTTTTAAAGATTGCATTATTTATACACATACATAATACTATGGGCTTGTTATAGAAATGATCGTAGCTTTACAAAATCACTATTTTTGTAAACAAATTGACGATACAGTAATGAACTGTACAATTATTCTTGGTTGACAGAAGTGTAGTGTGTCTTGTATATTGGACAGTGTTAATCTCCAGTGGGTGTGAACAACTTAATAAAATCTCATACTGATTATATTCCCATGTTGTTGTGTCTTGATCAAAAATTTTACACCTGTCGCCATCTGCAATAATTTATTTAATAAAACTTTAAAACCATATAAAATTGCATTACAACAATAATAAAGTCTGCAGTGAACACAACATCCAATCACCATTTGATGCAATATAAATCCTCCTGATTGTGAATGTGTAACTTTGATTTCAGTTTTGAAGTTCCTTTTGCGAGAAATATCTCACCTTACTGGCTATATATCGGCAGTTGCAGTCAAAAGGTATTAGGATAAAATACCTAGTTATATTTTAAATAATTTAAAAAGAATTTTTTGAAACTATAAAATCATGCAAGACACTTTAAAATCCCCTATCACAGTCACCCACATGATTTGGCAAAAGTGAACTTAATAAGTCGCCATATTAACCTATACCTATATTTTACAGATGCCCATAATGTGGGGCTTGACTATGTCTCCCCACACTGCTCAATAATATCCATTAAAGATAACCTAAATTGTAAATGTGTTTTACTTTATGGACCAGGTAGAGAATAAATAACAAATGTCAACATATGCATATTTGTTTTGCTCCACAATCTTGATAATTCTGCGAGTCAAAATAAATACAATTAGACTACACCAACAATAGTGGGTGCTATGTTACTGCAACCTCACACAAGATAAAACTCACATTCTTGATTTTGTGAAAATAAGTTATCTCCCCCTGAGTACAAATTTATAATTCCTAAATTATAAATTAATATTTAACCAGCAACACAGTAGTTATATTGATATCTAAGATCACAGATGCATTTGTGTGAAGATGAGCGAGGCACATTTTGGAAGACAGAAACCCAAAGCATACATATGTAAGTTACAAAATATCTTGAGAATAACCAAAACCACATTTTATCGATCTGCTGCCGTGAATCATTTTGGTTTGAAGCTAAGGAAAATGCAGGCACAAATTTCTAAACACTTCCTAATAAATCATGTCACTGAATTCTGGCGCAAACTTCTGCAGTCATGTAAGCATCAAATAATGAATGATCCATTTACATTTTACTGGCACTATAAAAATATCATATTGATTATTGAAATTACACAATTATCTGTTTCTATACAGGAGTCCCTATAGATGTTCCCATACCTGCATCCTCCTCATCTTCCGCATCTGAGAACTGGCCACAAACAGGGCCCAAAACCTCAAAGTTAAGTCTGTCAGCCCGGGCACAGCATCCCCGTTTAAGAAACTCGTTTTCGACGGGATCGTGCGTGTCTTCATCAGGGATCCAAGTGTCTTCCTCCAACTCATCCCAAGTCCCAGATTCACATCCCAGTCTCTCCTCCGTTCGTTCCGAAACAGTTTCCATTGTTTCCTGCGTTTCATCTCGACCGCCTTCATCAAGCGACCACGTCTCGCCCTCGGCGGAAATCTGACGCACTTCGTCGAGCATCCAATCATCGACTATGTCAGATGTCATTTCCTGGTTTGCCGCATGAGGGCAGAGGTCAGCCTGGTCAGTAATTCTGGTGCAATAGGTGGCATCTTCTGACAAATCGTTTTCATCATCATCTTCATCTTCCGCTTCAGTAAACAGCACTGACTCGTGGTCCGTGGAGAACTTGTAGTTTGCTCTCTCCAGCACCTTTCTGAAACGTTCAACTTGGTCATTGTTTGTGTAGTGTAAGATAAAGCCAAAGTACGGCAACACAAACGTTAAATGTACATTCTCATAGGATCATTGCATGCAGCGTAACTGATATACAAATCTATCAGGCATCGGGTTAATTTCAGTTGTCAATTTTTATTTAATTAATTAACTTACCAATTAACTTAACTGAAAAATACAATCAAATTTCAATATGATACTGCCATTGGTGTACTGCCAGAAGATAACTTTAACACAGTGTCTAGTTCTGTCTATGCATATCAAATCAAAATACCTCTATTTGTCCCTCATACGGGAAATTCTCTTGTGGTGTGCAACAGTTTGAGATACAACTGATCAATAAGTAAAGTATGTTGTACAAGAGAGAACAGTAAAAACAATTAAGAATTATATATATATATATATATATATATATATATATATATATACAGTGGAACCCCTCACGAGCGACCACCCTCATTCTTTTTACGACCGTTTTTTCATTGACGGAATGTCTACGCTGTATAAATGTTCCCTCACCAACGACCACCCGGCAGACGCGACCAACGACCATGGCAATTTGAATTTTACCCCTGACGAACGACCAATCCGATAGGTGGCCAAGCACATTTGTTAACCTAAATATCGCAATGAACTCTCATTAAACGCATGACTAACGCGCATGGACGCGCATAATGCCATAAAAACAATAAATCGCCTGATGACGACCATTCATTTTGGCGATCTTTTACTTTCTGTCCGAATTATGAAAACGACATCTAACAGCCGCTAGACTTTCCTCACATATCTTATATATTCATAAACACACACTATGTTATAAAATTTAATCACTTACATTATTGAAACAAATAAAATTCACGAAACAAAGTCGCGCAAGAACTCGCCGGCAAGACATCATGGCGGACATGGTCACCGTCGGTGGAGCCCTACGCGTAACTCTGCGATTAAATATCCATATTGTGTATGACTACAGTTTAGAAACTTGTGTATGATTAAAGTTTAGAAACTTAGGCTAAGTTTTAGGTTAGTTTATGATAAAACCGGAATCCAGATTTAGCGACACCGCGATAAAATATCGACGTAACGCCACGGTAATCGCAGGCGATGTTGACTTTAGTTTAGCTCGATTTAGATTTGTGAATTTTATTCTTCACAGCAATTTAAATGATTTAATTGTATGATCTAGCGTATGTATATGTAACATGAGTTATTAGAGAGGAAGTTTCGCGGCTGTAAGAGGTCATTTTCATGATTAGATCAGAAAGTAAATGATCGTTTTGCGGCGGTGGAAAGAACAACAAAATGGCGACCGCGGTGCGATTACCCAGACGCCGTGAGGTGGCAGCACTTTTTAGCCCCTCAGACCGAATTTAAATAAATTAAATGAGAATACTTTTATCAGATATAATTAAAAAACGATTCAAAATGAGGATACTTTTGATCAGATATTATTTAGAAAGAAAACCGATTCAAAATTAAACTCATACTGAAACGTGTCACACACAAAATAAAGAGAATAAATAATTTTGTTGTTGTTAATGTTATCTCATTTTTTATGTCCTACTTTATTTTGTGTATTTTACTTAGTGGTTGTAAGCGCCCCCTAGTGTTGATGTTAGTCGTTATAAGCGCCCCCTAGTGTTGAATGTTGCAAACCCCTCACGAGAGACCACCCCTCTTTTAAGACCGCCCACTCTGATTTGGGGGGGCGGTCTTAAACGAGGGGTTCCACTGTATGATTAAAAAGGTATAAAAGCAGTTCATCATCTCATATCTAAGGGACTCCAGTGGGAGCAATAACAGCAGCCAGACATGCACTGGGAGGGAGGGGGAGAGAGAGAGCGAGAGACAGAGAGAGGAAGGGAGGGGAGGGGGAAGGCAGATCCTTCATTTAGAAGATGGATAGAGGAAGGGATAAAGGAAACTTGACAGTGACTGAGTCTTGGCTGAGGCAGCTGAAAATGATAGTGAAATGGTAACATATTGTAACAGCGTAACACATATTGTAACAGCGTAACACGGCAGCCAGAGCCAGTCAGTGAATCAGCTGAACTGTAACTGGTCGGAGCAAGAGTACTCACTATTACAACATGTTATCACGTTTCCAAGGGGATGCAATAAAAACTGTATGGATTATTTCTAAACATGCTCTGACTACAGAAAGTTACAAGGGAAAAAAGTTGCGGTTTCAACTTTCGGAGATTACTGCAATGTGACTATACTTCACTAGCTGAGTTACTCAGCAATGCCTGAGGTAAACAGCAGTCTCCATCGCTAAAACATTTAAAACTTGCACTACACTGCTTCAGAGGGTCAGAGAAATACCTGCAAGGTGCAACAGAAAGCTAATTGTATAACGTATTCCTACCTGAGAGACTTCACATCAGGACAAACGTCCTTAAGATCGGGATAGCCCATCAACTTGTGGAGACTGATAGAGACAGGATCTCCTGATCCATCTCCATCTGGTCGATCGCGAGCAAACATCTTCATATAAAATCTGGCCCCCATTAGAATCATCTCCTCCTTAGAAAATTTGTCTTCCTTCAGTGGAAAGTGACCCTCTGAAATCTAGAAATAACAATGATCAGAGTCAAAGAAATTGAAAAGTTAATTTCACTTAATCTTTAAAGATATCAAATGGCAAGACAGTCATCAACACGTTACTGGTGAACAGGACAAACTAAACAAGAAATAAATACTACAGCGTAAATGGACCTGGCGCCGACTATACACTGCAAAAAAGACAGAAGCAGATTTATAAGACAATTCATAGAATGAAATTTTCGAGGAAAAAGAAAGCGAGTCCACCTTAAAAACAGTCTTGAGAAGATCAACAACTGAAGAATCAAAGAAAACTAAACCAAACCCATGTTTTATGACATCCATTCTTGGATGAACTGTTACTAACCTATCTGATCATTTCACATGGCAGAAATGAGAGTACAATGGAGGAGGTTTTGTCGGCGATGTATTCCAACCAGAGCGAAGAGGCTCAAGTAAGTAATCTTTAAACAAACAGTTCATCCGTGTTTGAGCAAAATTTCAAAAATGGCATTTATAGCTTTTCCCCATGAAACCCTACACATGTTAATGTAAACCAATGTCAACAGCAATTCCAGATCAACAGAATCACATGCGCCACACCCTGTATTGTAGGGACAAGTGTTAAACTAATATTAAATAAATAACTTTTTTAATTTGTAAATTGATGACATCAAACTACAGTGGCCGATATAAGATTTATGGAATTGTTCTTAATAGCAGGGTCCGTACACTTCTGAAGATTTGAATTTCAAGGTTATTCAAGATATTTTAAAGGCTATTTAAAAAAAAGGAAAATCCAGACTATTTTAACAACAGATGTAATTTTAATCCACTTTTAATCACCACCTTTACAGTTAAAAGTGAGCATGAGAACTATTTTATACATTGGTTTTCCCAATGCCGATAATAACGTAGTGCTAAGATTTGCCACCCGCCTGGCTGCAGCTTTCTGGCTGATACTTGTCGTGTCAGACGGGCCAATAACAATGTTAATTTCTGACAGTAAAATTCAAGGGTTTTCAAAATTGCTGCATAAAATTCAAGGAGATCAAGTCTTGAATTAGGTCCCATTAAAATCCAGGCATTTCAAGAGCTTTGAGGCCCGGTATAGACACTGTAATGGTCACATTCATTGACCAGTTTGTAAAATTTCAAAGACTTCAAAGTAATACTAAAAACGTTTTTTTAATTTATGACTTCAAACTAGTGGCCGTTATGGGATATACAGAATTGTTCTTATCCCTTTACTGCATGAATTAGAGGGATTTTTTTTGGTATGCTGCATACATATTCATGCAACACTAAAAAACATATATTTGAATAAAACAAATATTGGGGCCTCAAATAAAAATAATTGATTTGTGACTTTGAAGTCATTTTGTTTGTATCCAACTACTTTAGTTATGCCGATATCAGGGAATAATTGGTTTGTGACTTGAGATTTAAATAAACTGACCAGTTCGTAAGCATGGTTCTCTTCGGAGCCTGAGGTGTCCTCATCAGCCTGCTTTAGTCGGTGGAAGACGGCGAGTTGGGAGCAGTGGCCAACGTCCTTGCGGCCTCCAGGGTCCTCTCCCACTCCATCAAACTCCACGGAGAAGCCATATTCCTCGGCCTGCACTCTGCACCTGCACAAATTTGCCATGCTAATATCTAGTATGATAAAATATATAATACTAAACTTTATTTAGACACTAAAATCCACAGTAAGACTGTTTGGTTGTGTTTACAACAGTAGTTAAAAATTATAAGAAATATAATAAAAGTACATGTAAAACATACGAATACTAGAAATATAGCTAAATCATTGTTGTACAGACTGAACTAGAGAAACTAAAACAAAAAACTAGTATGGTATGAATAGTTTTAGATCCCAGCAGGAGTGAACGATGACATTACTGTTGTCTACACTACACATGACCTGCCTAGTGCCTGTCACACCCAGAAAGAAGTTATCAACATTACAATGTTTTGATCATGAAATCATTCCCATGACTATTTAACTTTTTACTAATATGTTATTGCATGAGTAGATCGTTTGTTGATCAATCATAACAGCACAGTGATGATGCCTGAGTGATGGTGTCTGAAATGCTTCATCAGTTTGTATATCACAGGCAAATTGTGTAAAGATGTGACTGAACAGACGGCTGAACTTCCAGGTGTTTCGAAATTATGATATTAATGTCTATAGATGGTCTGTCTGTGTAACATTTCATGCAGTGTTAAGAAACCACACACACACACACACACACACACACACACACACAACCCCACAAACACACACACACACACACACACACACACACACACACACACACACACACACACACACACACACACACACACACACACACACACACACACACACACACACACACACACACACACACACACACACACACACACACACACACACACACACACACACACACACACACACACACACACACACACACACACACACACACACACACACACACACACACACACACACACACACACACACACACACACACACACACACACACACACACACACACACACACACACACACACACACACACACACACACACACACACACACACACACACACACACACACACATCGACAATCATAACACACATCATCATCACTATCATTTCAACATCTTCATCATTTCAACCACACACACACACACACACACACACACACCACACTACACACAACACATACACTTACACACACACACACACACACACACACACACACACACACACACACACACACACACACACACACACACACACACACACACACACACACACACACACACACACACACACACACACACTACACACACACACACACACACACACACACACACACACACACCACATGCTACACACACACACCACACACACACACACACCACAGCTACACACACACCACACATGCTACACAACACACACACACACACACACACACACACAACACACATGCAACACACACACCACACACACACACACACACACACACACACACACACACACACACACACCCATACAACATGCACAAGGACATCACATACAACACTCAACACAACACGAACATACAACATGCACACCGACACCACACACACAAATGATAAAACATAACACATTTACAAACTGACTGTGTACCATTGCTGGAATTCATCTCTTGTCCACTCAAATTTGTGATCATCATGACGCATGCCTGAGAAATTAGGAAACAAGACATTAAATTCTTCATTTGGTGTCGTGATGACGATTAACCTGGGCCGAACTTCACCAAAGATTACCTTTGGCATCGCCGTTAGTTCCTCCGGATGCAAGTGTTCAATTCTGTCGGGGGAAAAAGCAATGTGACACACACACAAATATATATAACTACACGTACATGCATACTGTGTCAATTTGTATCAAGATGTGTTATAAGAAACCCAGAAAGTCACCAGAAATACTGCCAATAGTTATTATAATATGTAAGCTACACATTTTAAATGATCATGCAAAGAAACTTTTGCCATTAGGAATATGCTTTCAATTTGATAATTTCAATATTATTAAAACTACTGCAAGTATGGATTATAAGTAATAAAATCAATGAATGTTTTAAAATGATTATGGTAATACTTAAACAATTCCTTTGCATAAGTTGCACATCCTGAAAGCTGGTTGTCAATGTGCCTGTCTTTCTACTTACACTTCTATGAGAATAGCTGCGTCACAGTTGTAAAGTCTACTGTCGTACTGCGCAAGACTCCCATGGAACAGTCGTATTGAGAGTGGGTTCTTGCGACGATACTGTTGCTGATACTCACACAACATAGGCTTAGCCATATACCGCTTTATCTCAAGTTGTGTCAGGTCACAATCCACACCTGTGATGTCTTCGATGGTGGAAACTTCCTTGAGTTTCGGAATCATCTGACATCCTCCACATCCAAAGTCAACTACCTGATACAAAAAAATAGTCTTGACTCCAGAAGACACAATGAAAGTTGAGCCACAGCCCAGGCATATATCATAGCATTTAGTAAAACTAATTCCTTTAAAACTGTTGGGTCATTCAAGAATGTAAAAAGTTAAAAGGAACATGCGAAAATTAATGTTTTTATAGACCCATACATAAATGAAGCAACAATGCTTGATTAGAACTATTAACAAACTACAGTTTTACATATTCGTGATTAAATCTGATACCTTAATTTTATCATAACAAAGTTATACCCCAGGATTCAACAGGTCCTCGGGAAACGGAATGTCTCATATTGTAGATTTTTATGTGCAGATGGTGGGTTATAAATAGCCTCGGTAGACACAGACACAGGTGCAGTTGAAGGTTTAGAATCAGCATCACTGAAGTGTCAGTGAGCAAATTGGACACCCCAAGCGGTAAGTTTACAGGCACCAGTGGGGTATGGGGAGTTTGTCAGACCTTTAATGTCCTTAACATAAGTCATACTCAACAATTGAATTTGAGGCTAGGCATAAGACAGGACAGGCTAGGGCTAGGCATGAACAAGTAACAAAGTTTTGCGGGTTGCGTTTTCAAGGTTTTGTTGTAAAATTTAGCAAAATTGTGTTGTGATAATTTTTTCACTGTTCAATATGACATGTAGTATACTGTAATTATATTCGACAGGGGAATTGTATTCGAAACCCCAAGATCTGGACTCAGGATTCTGGAAGCCGCACGCACCCGCTTTACGTTCTCCGAGCGGAGAATTTCTGCTACACGCATATAGCGTTGTTTCGACAGCGGAGGGTCAAACATAGTGCGTGGCTCCTCGGTGTCAGGGCAGTCTTTTCCAGCGGCATCTGGACAAGGATCGCCCATGTTTCATCGGGTTTTAATTGCCTAGAAAGTGTAATAATAGCGAGGTCCCCGAAAGTCGTCAACAAATGTTTACAGCGTCGCCAACTTCCGGTATATTAAAACGGCAAAGAACACAACCGCTGCATGCCGTCATGTCTATAATCCGTTTTAACGGAAGGCCAAGTCTCGTCTGCCGGCCGCCATATCGTTTTAGTGCTACATTGCCATGTTCATTCATGATCCGGTTCCCACGATTCGAACGAGCTATGTATTCTTTTGCACATGGCTTACAGCTGAAATCTTCAAAAATATATAACGTGACCGGAGACTGACCACACTCCTCGTGAGCAATGCACAAACGCAGGGGGGCCGGGGCAAAGCCTCCACCAGCGAGAAGCTCGAGCGTGCCAAAGGAACCCGCTCTGCTTCCTAGAATTTCGTTGGCAGATATGTTGTGTCCCTCCCCAGTAAATCAGAACTGATGATGAGACGGCAGCAAAAATGTGTCAACAGTACGTATGCGCT
This sequence comes from Ridgeia piscesae, assembly GCA_025642075.2. NCBI lineage: Eukaryota > Metazoa > Annelida > Polychaeta > Sabellida > Siboglinidae > Ridgeia > Ridgeia piscesae. Next base: position 177,345 of record JAODUO010000949.1, read on the forward strand.
CGCGACGCTCTCTCTCTCTCTCTCTCTCTCTCTCTCTCTCTCTCTCTCTCTCTCTCTCTCTCTCTCGTCTATCTCTCGATCCCTCTTCCTGACTCTCTTTCTCAATCATTACATTCTGTGTTCAAATCCACCGATGCCCGAGTCGGCCTTACCAGCCACATCCGGGCACATCGTCTACGTGCGACAGACCAGTGATGTCATGGACACCACCTCCCGACGGATGGGCGACAAGAATAGTGCTGGTTCGATACCAGGTTTTGTTCGATACAGATCGATACCTGAATTTTGTACGATACTCGATACTTACGCTGTATGTCTAATATTCACATACACACACAGTTCACAGTAGAAGCACAGTATGCAACAGAAGTAGTGCTGGTTCGATACCAGAATTCTTCGATATCAATCGATACCAGATTTTTATTCGGTACTCGAAATTTACCTTGTAATAGTGACTGACAAGGTAAATTTCGAGTACCGAATAAAAATCTGGTATCGATTCAGTACAGTAGAGATCTCCAAAGAAACACACCATCCACTTATTGCCAGAGCAGAAAACGACGCGCCCCTAGCGGATGTTCAGGGCAAATCCTCAGAGCAGCTCCGGCAATAAGGAAAAAAAATTCTTATTGCCAAAGCAGAAATAAATTGATGGTAATGTGCATGCGCGTCCGTTTGGCGATATATTTAGCGTCGACATAGTAATTGTTTCAGATACACATGACGCCCTGGTATCGTTTTTTGACTGATTTAGGCGATCGTGGCGCGGAAACTGCGGTAAGATCGAACCGCAGAGCTGCTCTGGCAATAAGGGCGGAACAAATTCTTATTGCCAGAGCAGAAAATGACGCGCCCCTAGCGGATGTTCAGGGCAAATCTCAGAGCAGCTCTGGCAATAAGGGAAAACAAATTCTTATTGCCAGAGCAGAAATGGATTGATGGTAATGATGAGGATATACAACGGCCAAGCAGGAGTAGCCTTTTTCATAATTAAGAAATGGAAAGACAATATAGCGAAAGTAATTAGCTTCAGTTCCTGTCTAGCAGTTTGATTACTATGCATGCACAACGCTGCAAGAACATTGCATAGGCCTACACCAGCCGGAAGAAGTTTGAAAAAGTCTTAATCCATTGACTACTAGCGGTCAGCACAAATACATCCTAAACTGAAGGAGATATGGTTTCACAAACAAACGAAAAACAAATAAACAAACAACAAAAATCAAGCAAACAAACATACGTGCATACACATAAACACTGTTTTATAACATATAATTTGTATTAGTCCTGACCTTTTAAAAGTAGCTAATTCCATTATTATATTCTCCTGAAAGAAATTAATTTCGGGGGCTAAGAACCCCCGCCCCGCTTCAGCACCACCCCTACCCCGCCTATCCCCTGACTCGCGCTCGAGGAAAGAATGACCGGACGGGATGGTTGTATTGGTCGGAGGAAGGGGTCGGGTGTCGTTGGAAAGTATTGGTCGCCTGAAAATATTGGTCGCTGTTTTGTCACATCCGTTGGCTGACAAAATAGTGTTTATGATTTAATAACACTGAAAAGACCGAAACAGATACAAGATTTCTATATAGAGTACTAGTTATCATAATCTTACCTCGGAATGTGGATGCGCCGACCGTGGAGTACTGTGTCAACGGCTGCACTCCATACTCATCCAATTTTTTGAGCGTCGACAACGGGGTGTTTTGCGAAATTATATATATATGGCAACCGGAAACATGTCAAAACATAACCATAGCCATCCTATCCAGGGAGGCTTGGTGAGTGAACACCACCTCTTTTGCAAAGGGCAGCATCAAGGTCTCTTTTCTCATAAAGATGATTCGGTAGTCTTAAGTCAAGTATGTTGCAAATTTTCTATTCTATGGCGTCATCATACTTTGTTAGGGTGTATTACCGAATTTCACTGAAATTCACTCAATATAACAGAAACATTGTTTGCATAATTGCTAAACAAACGTGCGATCACTACTAAGATATGAACAGATACAAGAACTAAAGTATAAATTTACCGAGAACATATTACAAACTGACCACCTATTAGACCATTCCAGGACATACAACGGCCAAGCAGGAGTAGCCTTTCTCATAATTAAGAAATGGAAAGACAATATAGCGAAAGTAATTAGCTTCAGTCCCTTTCTAGCAGAACTACAAAGCGACACAAACTGAATATTATAAAATATATGCACCAATGTTATATTAATAAATATATGCACCAATACAGAGCATGTTACAGCCGTGCAAAAGAAGTCTCGGCAGCAACTGCACTCTTCGAAAGTCGTAAAACGCCTCTTCTCTATGTACGACACCCGTCAATATTTAGAACTGGACGCAAGCAACAATCCTGGAAATCTGACTCCTCAAATGGACTGAACTCACAGCAGGTGAATGTCGAGAAAAAACTAATTTCTAAAAAACAAATTACACATTCCCATCCGGGAAGTGTAACTGTGGCATAATCGGCCACACAACCAAGTTGACAGCGCGCCCTCCATTAGTAGAGGCGTTTGGACGAGCACCGTTGTGTATGTTGGCGCATGCGTACACTGGCACGACAGTGACGTTACCACGAAGTTGTGCTTTGCGCAGCTGCGGATTGACATAATCAGTGATCACGTCATTGCCGCTTCCGCCGGTCAACGTGATCAAAGGTAGAAGTGGATCATTGATAAGCCATTTTATTAAAAATAAATTCTCGTTTTTCACTTCTTCGATCGCTGATCGTCTTATTATTTATAATTACTAATACGCCGTTTCATTGCTGTTGCAGAAAACATCCACGATGACAACGAGATATGGACTACGAACTCTTCAATGCTTGCGTCACGGCGACGGGAACTCGAGGAAGCATTGTTCGCGAACTTCGAGCAAAACAGACGAAACGTCAGACACCATTCAAGATGATGAAGCGGCTGCTAAGCCTTAGAGACGGTGACACTATTCATAATATCGTATGTTGCATTTCAAGAGTAAACATGTACAGATCATCGTAATTTATTTTAGGTAACTATGGTCGGGAGGAGAGTAAACTCATTTCGCTGTTGAAGCACTATGAAATCACACCGCTTCCTCCCCGACAGGGGTTGGAGGTTGGCTGGACGGCTTGCATATTCTTTCAACTGCAGGTATTTTAACAAGATGTAATTTTTATCTAACCTAAATGACTGGTTGATTGCTGACGGTGCTTTTACACCAGTTCACGTACCATTTCGTAAAATACTCAAACTGAAAAGCAATGAAATCGTGTACCGTTTGTTTCTAAATGTCGTGCAAACAATGTAGGGGTAGGAAGATTATAATAGACACGAACGAAGGTATTGACGTCTCACAAAACGCACCGCACCAAACTTGATAAACGTTTTCACTTCCACAATATAACATATGAGTTGTGCTAACATGCACCCCATTGATATGTTTAAGTTCGGCGCAGTTTGATAGTCATCGTGAATCGTCATCCATTCATTATTTTTTTCAACATAACGATGTCCGAGAAAGGATCAGACAAGATTTTTATACAATATTCCCGGATTGGTTGAAAGAAGTGTCTTAAACGTGTTTAATGTACAATCACTGCATTCGTATGTAAAGGTTAAACAATAATATACGCTGGACACAATAATGGACATGGTGGTCAATTACTATGGGCAGAAATATGCTGAGCGTTCATGTGGGTGTATACACATCTACTTCACAAGCAGGTCCCTAATCCATTGAAATTCAGGCGTTCAAAGTCTGGTTTAGAAAACCGCGCCATGACGCGTTTTGAATCTGAAGTGACACCCCCTCCGCATAGATATTCCGCCCTACAAGTCTTGAAGTTGTGAACGTCGTCGTGATCATATTTCAATAGCAATTCCCACTCCCCGTCTTGTCTTCCGATATGAGTAAGGGCCGACAGCGAAAATGTAAACATCACCGCAATTTTCTTTAACAATACCCCGTAATTGTTACCCTCCCTCGCCATTCCGATATCGCATCGTGAAGACGCTCCGGGACAGTCCACCCAATTTCAAGTAAATGTCTCCTCCATATATAATACACTGTCTTGTGTATTCAAGAAGATGGTCGTCCCTCCATAAAACTTCTCAAGACCCGCCCCTGTAACCCGTGTATATAACAACTTTAAAGTATTCTGGCTCCAAATATAAAGTATTCTGGTTCCTATGGTTGGGAGGAGAGCAAACTCCTTTCACTATTGAAGCACTGGGAAATCACATCTCCTCCTTCCCGAAATAGGTTGGAAGTGTGTGTGTGTGTGTGTGTGTGTGTGTGTGTGTGTGTGTGTGTGTGTGTGTGTGTGTGTGTGTGTGTGTGTGTGTGTGTGTGTGTGTGTGTGTGTGTGTGTGTGTGTGTGTGTGTGTGTGTGTGTGTGTGTGTGTGTGTGTGTGTGTGTGTGTGTGTGTGTGTGTGTGTGTGTGTGTGTGTGTGTGTGTGTGTGTGTGTGTGTGTGTGTGTGTGTGTGTGTCTGTGTGTGTGTTGTGTGTGCGTGCGCGTGCTGTGTGTGTGTGCGCGTTTGTGTGTGCGTGCGCGCGTGCGCGCGTGTGTGTGTTTGTGTGTTTATATGATTTTGAGCTGTTTATTATTAATTCTTGATTGTTGGTCCTAATCCCCATACCAGTGGAGTGATAGAAAATGTACTTTGTAAATTGTACGCATGTAGTCAACTTCTTATATGGCCAACCCTTCAAGCAAACCCAAAGTGACCTTATAAGGCAGATGGCCTCTGGTGAGGGGAACCGTCGATAAATGCCCCTGTTTCAAGGCAAACTGGTCGCTCCTTTTTAATCACACACATACGCTGTCAACATTTGAGATATCTAACATTGCAACAATACCGTCTATGTGATGTTTTGTCAAGAACGACGAGTGTGTATGGTAGGACTTCTTAATTTGTTTTTGACTTTGACTTTTGACTTGGTTAAAGATTGGAGAATTTGACTAGCGTTTGGCTGAAGAGGGGAAGATTCTTCACCCAACCCTGATCATTGGCCACATTACCCGGGTGGCCGCTGGTGAGACGTAGTTTGTATTAGAAAATGCTATTGCAATGAAAATGTGGCCGTATAATCCTGGTGGCCGATGGCGAGGGGGCCGTATAAGAAGGGGACTACTGTATATGCGTCAAGTTGCAGAGTGTATAAAGTATCTGCAAAGTTCAATATGTACACATCGCGCTCTGTATTCATAATATATAGTATATATATATATTTGTGTGTGTGTGTGTGTGTGTGTGTGTGTGTGTGTGTGTGTGTGTGTGTGTGTGTGTGTGTGTGTGTGTGTGTGTGTGTGTGTGTGTGTGTGTGTGTGTGTGTGTGTGTGTGTGTGTGTGTGTGTGTGTGTGTGTGTGTGTGTGTGTGTGTGTGTGTGTGTGTGTGTGTGTGTGTGTGTGTGTGTGTGTGTGTGTGTGTGTGTGTGTGTGTGTGTGTGTGTGTGTGTATGCAACTGCCGTCACATACACCCTCCTATGTAAAGCAATAATGCAAGACCAAGTTTGATTGAAATTGGCCAACTGAATGACTTTAATATATACACATTATTATAAACAACAACAGTTACATAAGTATAGTATCAGCAAACATGCCGGCTTCAAAGGCATTGGAAATCAACACCTACATGCATTGTACATATGTACAACCAACACCAACAATATCATTACACATTATTTACGGTTGACACCAAATTGGTGGGGGTCAACACGCAATACTGCCAACGTTAATTTACCGCACTAAAAACCCTGAGTACACCATAAGAGGAAAACAAAATGAGGCTAAAACCTCGTGCACCTAGACAGGGAAAAGCGTCAAGAAACTATAATGCATACAGTACATACAGTGTGGAACAGGGAGGTGGGTGGGATACAAAATTTCCCAACAGCAAACAACTATAAATTTGCAAACACGAATAAATTAAATTGAACTCTGCAATAAATGACGATGCTGCTTCTCGAACTCAAAGTGGCGAATGGGACGAGTACTGGTTTGAACTGGATTTATAAAGACTCAGGCTGATTACTACGGACGCCGCTAGGGTATTACTGTGATTACTACTGGCCTAATCCACCAGATGTCGCCACTTGAATTATCACCTCACATAGGATTATTGTATGCAACTGCTGTCACATACACCCTCCTATGTAAAGCAATAATGCAAGACCAAGTTTGATTGAAATTGGCCAACTGAATGACTTTAATATGTACACATTATTATAAACAACAGTTACATAAGTATAGTATCAGCAAACATGCCGGCTTCAAAGGCATTGGAAATCAACACCTACATGCATTATACATATGTACAACCAACACCAACAAAATCATTACACATTATTTACGGTTAACACCCAACTAGGTCACCCACAAATCAAATGTGACCGACCCCTACAAACTAATGTATACTATATATATATGTGTGTGTGTGTGTGTGTGTGTGTGTGTGTGTGTGTGTGTGTGTGTGTGTGTGTGTGTGTGTGTGTGTGTGTGTGTGTGTGTGTGTGTGTGTGTGTGTCTGTGTGTGTGTGTGTGTATGTGTGTGCGCGCGTGCGTGCGTGCGTGTGTGTGTGTGCGCGTTTGTGTGTGCGTGCACATCGGTCGCTGGCGCTACAATACATGTTGCGTAATTTTGTACCGGGCGACGGTCATGGGGCGTGGCAGAGACTGGCTGTCCACGCACGTGTGACTGTCTGTCGAACGATCATGGGATATGCTGATTATGTTGCGCGGAGCAAGTCAAACTCGAAAGAAGCGTCTTTAACATGTTCTAAGCTGATACAGTTCTAAGCACTAGTTTAATTTGAAAGAAATTATCTTACTAATAACATTGAAAGTCTTCGAAAAGGCACCGATTGATGGCTTGTCTCTCCCACTAGATTACCCGTAAACCAGTACCATGACATTTAAGGTGGGTAAAGGCGGAGCAGAACTATATACTCTTTAAGGTGTATACCCAGCCAATACACTGCTAAGAAGGTCTACTTGGCTCTATGCTCTTTAATTAATTGCAGAACTTGTTTGACAAATAGAGATTATATTTTAGTTCTAATATCTACAATGTTAAGACCTCCGTCAGCAAATGTGTTTAATAGTGATTCCATTTTCAAAGCTTTCGGTTAACTGTGCCAAATAAATGGATATGCCATTGTTTTCAAAGTTTCCACCTTGTTTTGTAGTGAGGTAAGACTCCCTGTGTACCAAATGGAGCCGCACAGCACAGATTGCAGGGTGATACTTTATAAGTTGACACATTTTTCTGAGGAATGGATACTGCGCTATATAAGAAGTTACCTTTACCTTTTTTAACTGAACACCCACGCCAACGTCCAAGCCACACCCCAA
>JAODUO010000950.1:0-145000 GCA_025642075.2 Ridgeia piscesae
GCCCCCTAGTGACAAACATGTGTCACCACTCCGAATGACGTTTGCGACCTTGTTGGAGATCTGCAGAGATAAATCTGACATTTCACTAACAAGCTGAATGTTTCACTGACCATATAAGGAAAATATATATTTTAAAAAATCCATTGTTAAATTCACTGATGACACTATTTTGCAACACACAGGCGACCATGTCCTAAGACCACATCCCAATGATGACAGTTTTCATGCGAGGGGAATATGGAGGAATAATATACTTTTATTGTTGAAGTCCTATTTCAGTATTTGTAATTTACTGAGAGGTTTTACTAACCATTTACTGATCTATGTCAATTTCAGTCACGAGAAGAAGACTGAGTTAACTTTCTATGTTTGTGCTTGCTGGAGCTTGTATAACCTTCATGATTAGTTTTTCAGCATCACTGCTCCATTTTCCATTGTCAGGTCAATGACCCCCGAACATTAATTTCACAATCAGTTTGATGCTGAATAAACCACATAATATATGATCAATACCAATGTGGGTCAATATTTGACAACTAGACATACCAGTATTGCCAACACTCAACATTTGTACTGCATTGAACATATACAAATATCAAAATGATGTATTGTATTCATTTCCCCATGTCTATGTTATCATTGGATGGTTTTGTGTTTTGGAAATTGTCACGTTCAAAGAAAAGATTCAACTGACAGTTGTACACCCGACTTACTGAAGGTATGTTTGTCACCAATGACATAGCAGCAAAGTTACCAATTATTATCTGATCTATTATGTATTGAGATCTAATAATACATATATGTAGATAAGATCCATCATGAATTTGTTTAGATATATATATATATATATATATATAAATGTTGGATATAATATAATTTTATTATATATATATAATATATATATAAATGGCTAATAACACCAGGAGAAGTGGATGTATTTTCCAAACTGTATAAACACTCACAAAAATAATACTACATTTTATGCAGGTACAATATAGAGTAAGGTTTAAGGAGACTCCTGCTAAGACTTATAGAAAGTAAGACCCACCAGTCATAATTGTTCTATTGTGTCTTAGTTGAGTGGAAATAAAATTTAAACATTGTTATATAGTGGTGCGATACATCTGCCTGAACCCTGAGGTTTCACTACCCCGTATGTACCACTGCACCTGAATAGTAGCAAAATGTCATGATATCTTCTGAAGAAAAGAAAGCAGACTATTTAAATGTCTGGTGCAGACAACTGACAGGGTTGAGTGAGTTACGGGAATGGGTCTGTGACCTGGTTAGTGACATATAGGCTGACAAGAATGAGCTACTAGTAAACTATGTAAATAGGGTGTACAATAAATATGTCTGTGTTTTATTCTCTGCCATTGCCAGCACACATATAATATATAGTTACTTGGGTCTTTGGTATTTAAATGTCACAGAGATCTCTTGAAAGTTTCTCAATATATAACTATGACTTGACATCATTAGGTTGTCAGACGTCAGTTAACATAAGTTATGGGTGACAATGGCCTAAATTATCTTGTATATTATCTTTATATACCTGGTATTTAAATTTTAAAGAGATCCTTTAAAGGTTATGCAATACAACCATTTACTGATGAGAATGGGGTGCACCTATACTACTGGGTTGTTAAAATATATCGACATGATAAATATGTACAATAAGTCTTAGCCACATTGCCTCCTAAAGCATCCTTATTTATGGTGTTTTAATTTAAAAGTTGTCTGGGTCTGAAGGGTTTGTAAATGTTACAGATGCTGCTGTTAACTTTACATCTGAATGTCTGTTACCAATGTGTTCGTTGTGAACAAATGGTTTCCCAAGTAAACATGTTTTAAAATAGGTTTGTAAGAAAATTCAACGTCATAGTCACAAAGTGCCTGGGGCAAAATGAAAGTTGGGTTTAGATGTCCACATGACATACTTTCAGACATACCAACTTTGTTAGGTTTAAATAAAAACTTTACTTTTGATTCTGTGTTAATGTAGTATTTTTCAATTGGTTAATTAAATTTGTATTTTCAATTACTGTTGGTTAACACATATACCTATATAAAACATCCACTAAATTTGACCAGCATTGCATCAATTAATGTGAAAGACCAGGAAACTAATACCAAACTAATTCCTGTAGGTCGTCTGCTTTGCATCAGTGTTCAATATTATCTGTTCCCAAAGCAATATGCTTACAATATCTCTTTGTAGCAAATAATTCTTTAAACATTGTATTACCATACACCTCTGAACAGAAGTAAATTCTTGATATATGGTGCTTTATAAATAAGGTTATTATTATTATTTATTCTTCCACAAATCTCCATGTGATATCCTACGTAACTTTTTGTGTGCACAGTTCAGCAACAATATAAAAGTATGAGCTAAACCTCATGAAAAGAACAGAATAGTTTTACCACCAAATACCATGAATCAAATTAAATATTTAATTGATTTTAATTGATGTTCAAAACAATACCTTGTGGACGGCGGCGCCTATTGTTCTTGGCCCTTTGATGTTAAACGATGGAGGGTCTGTGGTGGTTGTTTCAAACTGGAGGTCACCATGGTCGTTTACTTTGTAACCTACAACAAATACGGTGGCATTTTAATTAACTGTTTCACAGGTACAATAAAGCTATAAGTAGAAATATTGCACTGTTGATTGGTGGGAGGAGTGTCAACTCGTAAATGCATAAAAAACTCCAGCTACACCCTCCTTTGATACCTCTAAATGCTGGCCGTCCGTCTGTCCGTCCACTCGTTCTTTGCCTCAACTGAACTCCCCCACTCAATATCTCCCTACCCTGAGGTAGGGAGATATTGCGAAACATTTCCACGAATAAGCCTACAGTGATCAAGTGCTCATGTTTAGTGATTCCATCTAAAGACATCTATTACACATGATGCCTGACATATGTGACACTGGTCACCAGCTGACCCTTAGTTGGGTAAATACAAAAAGCGGTCAAGCAGAACGTTATCCAGGAATAAGACTGCAGTGGTCACATGCTCGTGTTTAGCACATGAAAAACATCACCACAACAGGCCTTTATGCAGGATAACATTTTGCCAGTCATAAATTTTTTCATAGTCACGTGCATGTTAACTAAGCCGGTCAAAAAGTGTTTTACGATTTATGACCTGAAATAAACTACAAACACACGTGACACCTATTTGCAAAGCATAACTGACAACATTTATGATTCTGACAACCTGTTTTTGCTCGTGTTGTTTTACCCAGCCAGTGATAATTCTACTGTCCAAATGACAGGTGGAAGGGTTTCTAAGTAACACTGCATCACAATAATGTCACACGCCCATGGTTACTGCCCACTGTCCAGTCATTTTTTCTCAAGAACCTAGCCACTCCCAGTAATGATCTAACTATAAATAAAACTAACCTTCACTCACCCACAAGGTAACAAACAACCTATTTACATTGGTCCCATGTGATGTACTAATAACCAATAAACTATCTCAGGTAGGAGAAACACGTACACTCCAGCAAAAGGATATCATAATAAAAATGTCAAAATTAAGAAATTAACTAAAAAACCTGTGGTTGTTTTACGCAATATTGTTTTAATAAATCAATTTTTTTTTAATTTATATAAATATATTACTTTTAATAAAGAAAAACAGAAAATATATGGACACCCAAAAACTGCTATGTTAATGGTTGCCCCAAAACTATCTGTGTTTAATGCATTCTTAATTACAAACAAGCCGCCATATATACTGTAATTGTATTAAGGCACTACCAAGAATCAGTCACCAGATCTGTGCCACCTTTATGTACCTAATCACTATACCTATCCCCTGGTCCTATCTCAAGTCAATCTATGAGCTCATTGTGTGAACCAGGTCCAGCCACTCCAGTCTCCAGTCAGTGATCACTCAGACATGAAGCCGATGAGAAACAGATAACATGGTCATCGAACCCGTGACAAACCTTCTTTTTAGAGTATTTATTCAAGAACGCATCCAGTGGAAAGGATCGACAACATATTTTAATAATTTAATATGCACAGTTAAATTTGCTACAAAACATATTAATGCCAAATATTAAACAAAATGACAAAGAATGAAAGTATCAACGTAATGACTGCTGTGTCTTACCCATCGTTTCCAGCTTCTGCACAAGCCCAGCTCCCCGCAGTTTCTGTGGTGCATCCTCCACCCCTGCCAGCCGCTGAAACAGAACAAGAGGTCTTGTACACGGGAAACCAACATAATCTCAAGAAAATCCTCCCCGAGATAATCAATGACTCACTCAGATTTTGTCTAAGTATAGCTAATTCCATGCTAAGGTGTAATAGTGAAAAAGATATGTAAAACAACAAATGACCAAGTGTAGGCTACGACTAATTACCAGGCTCAATACCTGTGTTCTAAATATAGACAGCGAGTCAACAACAAAGGAGAACAGAGGACCCGGGTAACTGGAGCCAGTGCCCCAAACTGGTCAAGACTAGAGAGAATAACATGACTCAGCTTCGCCTGGCTGGGCTGTTTACAAGTGTGGTTGTATGAATGAAAAGACGCATGAATGAAACTCTCTTTATGGGTGTGTATTATGTATTCATTTATAGTTTTTATAAACAAGATTTCAATATTATTGGTACACATGATCGAGTTGTATGTGTACAACCAGAAGTGAGATTAATACTGCCATTAGTATATATGCCTGTTATAAGTAATGGTTCTGTACTCTATTTTCATGCTGTTTATATTATGGTAGTCTGCTTTATTCAGACACATCTCCTATAAGCAAAGTATGACTGTAAATAATTTACATAAGCATTGGAATCAAGCGGTTGAACCCCTTATGTTTTTGGATCGGGTAGTAATTTAATTGTAGTATATCATAAGTGTTTTTGGTGAGGAGTTGAAGCTGCACATGGCACCCCAACATCTATGGTGTGAGATGCTTATTTTAGTTCACAAATTTAAGAATCAAGAGTTTGATGAGCTCTGAAATAACTTGTAACATTTCCTTAAAAAAAATATTTTTGTTTTGTTTTTAATTATCTGTTCTGGAAACTTATATTTTGCACCAAAGCAGGCATGTGTCCACTTCTCTAAGATGCATGTTCTCTAAATACTGAGGGTTGAATTCTATCTACAGCCCCCTACAACACAACTAAATTAGTTAGAATTAATTGGCAGCTTGACATATTTGAGGACTAAGCCCCACCTCATATAGTATGGGTTCATATACCCCAATTAAGCCACCCGTCACTTTCAACACCTTTTGTGTATAAACTAAAGAAGACGAGGTTTAAATGATTACAATTGTGATCAGTTATTTAATATGAGTCAACAACAATAATGTTGCACATTTTTAAATAGTACACATATAAAAATCACTGAGTCATCAAGAGAATAAAAGAGCTTAAATTAATTGTAATAACATTATTTAACTAATATAAACACACAATTTAACTAGTATGACAAGCATATAGTATAACGTAGTGTAAAATTATGAACTTTTCTGGTTGCAGATTCATACATACTAAAAAGCTGATACCCGCACAATCTCTTCAAACATTAATTACTTGGTCGTCTCATTGCCATGAATAGCTTAATTAAAACACAATCATAGATACATTAGGGGTACAGTACGTTTATAGTGGTGGAATGGGGTAGAGTTATATTAGGGATAGAGTTATTGTGGTGGAATGGGGTAGAGTCGTATAAGGGGTACACTTATTATGGTGGAATGGGGCCCGGGTAGCGGCGTAAACCCTAGCCTACGGCAGTACGGGTATAACTATAGGACGGGATAATAATACTGTCTTAATTACAAGTTTACGCGGACTAGAACTTACCTGTCCTTTTCCAAATGGAATTCCGACGACAGCCACATTTCTGTGAATACCACATCTCTTTGAGTTATACATTGGCTTCGTTAAACGGGAGAGAATTCGACTGCAATTCACACTTATAGCGCTCATCAGTAGAAACGTGTGTGACGTTTGTTGCTCGTTTGTTTACACGCGTGGCTTTTATTTGGAGCGGAGGGCACGACGTCAGGGTCCATAGTGCGCAGTCATAGAGGCGTGCCCCTCGTCATCCAATCAAATTGAGCACGTCGCATTTTTACTTCTGTTTTTACGTACTCACAAATTAAAAAGCGTATTTACAATAATAATAACTAAAAAAATTATTATCATCTTTACCAGTACAAGGGCACATTTGTGTATTAGAACAATCTAGAAAATACTTCCCATGAGCCAATGGGAGTTTCCCGCCTTTTGACAGTCGTTGCGGGAAATCACAAAGCACAGAGAAACGTCATGGCTGGGTTTGATGATGCCGGTGTTTTCTTTAGTGACAACTTTGGGTCGGAAGACCAGGGAGATGATCCGGACAGGGTTAATCGCCAGCAGGTTAAGAATAGACTTAGGGACTTCATCCGGCAATTCCACGAGGGAAATTTCTCGTACCGCTATCGGTAAGAAGCTGTCAGTCACGACACCTGTCGTATAAATCTGGACATTTAAAGGCATGCTAGCATTTAAATGCCAAACCATTTTTAGCCTGCTCATATAAAGTAGGGTTTGTTGTTTTCAGGGCGCCATATTTATTACGCTTACCTAGTAAATCATGCATCGGCAGTACCCAGTGACAGATGTGTTGCTCATATATGACATATTCTTCGATATTGCTTAATTTTTTACTTTGAATTCAACACTTACTTGTATTGACTGTTGTGACGTTCTGAATCTGAGTTGTGTAAGGAATATTTTTCTTTGCCTTCTAAATTCTAGTTGTTTACTAACTAGTTAGTTAACTCGACGGCATTACCACTACTTTTTACTATATAATATGATACATATTATAAAGAGCACCATTGTGACTCATTTACCAACCACACTACAAGAAGCCTTATTTAACGTCGGTTAACATGTGAATTTGATAACATTACCTCATCTGAGCAATTTCCCGACAAATCATCACTGTGTCAGTATGATGAGTATGTGTCTATTCTCTCCATAAATGACAGATAAACTTTCATCTTAGACTTGGCAAAAGCCCAAAGTGCATCACTCTCCATCATACTTCACTGCACCCACCTTACTGTCCACAATGTCACTGTTGCACATAAATATGGCAATACACGTTTAGACTGTGAGTAGAAGAAAGTTACTTCTGTAGCATGTATAGGCACCTATTTCAGTTTTGTTGTTCTATTTACAATTACAGACTGTGACGTGTTAAATACAGTACTGTGTCACAAAATAGCTAGATTAACTTAATAAATCTATTTTTTGTCATGTGTGAGGAAACTTCGATTTTTAAAAAGTCAATCTAAGCAATTACCTCTACAATAATTGGTTTCCACCTAGGTGCATGCAGTCAGTCAAGGCTTTGATCACTGCCACAGAGAACAATAAAAGTTCATGTGTAATCTCTGACAGTTGTGCTAAAATATTAACTTGAGGTTTGGAATTGAATTATAAAAATTACCAGATAAATCATGAGATAATTTGGCATGTACATACACCTCATATTGGAATAAGTATTTTATTCAAGTCACATTGTCATGATATAATACTGGGATATAAAAATGTCTGTGTGATAGACATCAACAATCCAAAAAAATTATCACAGCAAAACTCCATGGATACAAAACATTGCTTATGTGTTGGGTAGAGTGTTTTTTAAGTTATGTGAGAATTTACTGCTTGGTTAGTTACTAAAATAAAATGGGCTGCCAATAAGTCATAGTTTAAATTGAAAATTGGACTTTATGGTGAGCATTCTAATTAACCTGTAGTTTGCTATTGCAGGGACCAACTGAAACGGCACTACAATCTCCACCAGTACTGGCTTGAAGTAGACCTGGACGATGTGTCCAGCTTTGATGAACAACTGGCGGAGAAGCTCACAAAACAGCCGACTGACCACCTGCCTTTGGTAAATGTCTTTCCCACCTTCCCAAGTCGTCTTTACATTGATGTGCTCCAATTCCAAAACAGCCCTTTGTCTAGGATCAAATTCTTATCAATGAAATGTCCTGGTTATATATATGCATCTAGTGCAACACAGTGCAAATGTTAATGGGCCCTAATAGTGAGAATCAGTGATATCTAATGTTTTGCTTATCTATTTTCCACCTGTCCTAAACAATAGACGCCACCCTAGTTGTTTACAGTGAGTAAATAGACCCCCACTTAGTAGTTTACAGTGACTAAATAGACCCCACCCTAGTAGTTTACAGTGAGTAAATAGACCCCACCCTAGTAGTTTACAGTGAGTAAATAGACCCCCACTTAGTAGTTTACAGTGAGTAAATAGACCCCACCCTAGTAGTTTACAGTGAGTAAATAGACCCCACCCTAGTAGTTTACAGTGAGTAAATAGACCCCACCCTAGTAGTTTACAGTGAGTAAATAGCCCCCACCCTAGTAGTTTACAGTGAGTAAATAGACCCCACCCTAGTAGTTTACAGTGAGTAAATAGACCCCCACTTAGTAGTTTACAGTGACTAAATAGACCCCACCCTAGTAGTTTACAGTGAGTAAATAGACCCCCACTTAGTAGTTTACAGTGACTAAATAGACCCCACCCTAGTAGTTTACAGTGAGTAAATAGACCCCACCCTAGTAGTTTACAGTGACTAAATAGACCCCACCCTAGTAGTTACAGTGAGTAAATAGACCCCACCCTAGTAGTTTACAGTGACTAAATAGACCCCACCCTAGTAGTTTACAGTGAGTAAATAGACCCCACCCTAGTAGTTTACAGTGAGTAAATAGACCCCACCCTAGTAGCTTACAGTGAGTAAATAGACCCCACCCTAGTAGTTTACAGTGAGTAAATAGACCCCACCCTAGTAGTTTACAGTGACTAAATAGACCCCACCCTAGTAGTTTACAGTGAGTAAATAGACCCCACCCTAGTAGTTTACAGTGAGTAAATAGACCCCACCCTAGTAGTTTACAGTGAGTAAATAGACCCCACGCTAATAGTTTACAGTGAATAAAGTAATACATTTATAGGTCAAGTGTTTTTGTTACCACGTAACTTGTAGTAAACTCTTCATGCAAGCCATCTTTGTTGATCAAATTTGTCCATTTAATGTGTTTTTTTGGTTACCTTTTTATAAGTACTAATTACTTTCTTTTTTCCCTTAGTTTGAGGAGGCAGCAAAGGAGATTGCGGATGAGGTCACACGCCCTCGACCTGAGGGTGAGGAAGAGCTGCAGGACATCCAGATCATGCTCAAGTGCAGCGCCAACGCAGAGACGCTGCGGAACATGAAGGTACACACAACCTGGGCAATATTCATTTCAAGCATAAATCGGCATAATGCTTGTAAATTGAACATTGCATCTGATTTTTTTAATAAAAAAATTATTGTAGAAATTCCCTACGAAATGTCTCGTGATATTTTGGGAGCGTGAATTTGGCAAGTTTTCTTGAGAGCAAATTGGATCATCTTTGGAGGCGATACTTGAATATAATAGGCAACATTAGTTTGTAAATTCATGTATGTACAGTAGAACCCCTGATTTTGGACACCCCCCCCAAATCAGAGTGGAGCGGTCTTAAAAGATGGGTGGTCTTTCGTGACGGGTTTGGATATTTTGATGTTTTGTATTAATTCAAACATTTATGCATATCATAATAAGTAATGTCCATATAGCATGTATGCCTGTGATAAAAAAGCTAAGTAGTAAAATACACAAAATAGAAAGTAAAAAACTAGACAACACATTAACAACAAAAACATTATCTATTCTGTTTATTTTATGTGTGACATGTTTCACTATACGTTTAATATCTGATAAAAAAATATCCTCATTTTGAATGGTAAAAGTATTCTCATTTAATTTGTTATTTCAAATTCGGTCTGAGGGGGCTAAAAAGTGCTGCCACCTTACAGCGGTAATCGCACCACAGTCGCCATTTTGTTGGTCTTTCCAGCGGTGCAAAACTGTCTTTTACTTTCTGATCTAATCGTGAAAATGACCTCTTACAGCCACGAAACTGCCCCTCTAATAACTCATATTACATATACACATGCTAGGTCATAAAAGAAAGTCATTTAAATTTCTGTGAAGAATAAAATTCACAAATCAAAATAGTGGTAAACTAAAGTTGACATCGCTGGCACAAGCCGTAGATTACCGTGGCATAACGTCGATGTTTTATCACAGTATTGCTAAATAAATCACCGTCTGGATTCCGGTTTTATCCTAAGCTAACCTAACACTTAGCCTAAGTTTCTAAACTTTAATCATACACAATATGGATATTACAGTAATCACAGAGCTACACTGTCGATGTCTGCCATGATGTCTTGCTGGCGAGTTCTTGCGCGAGTTTGTTTTGCGAATTGTATTTTCAATAATGTAAGTGATTAAATTTTATAACATAGTGTGTGTTTATATATATAAGATATGTGAAGAAAGTCTAGCGACTGTTGGTTGTCGTTTTCATAGTTCGGCTAGAAAGTAAAAGATCGCCAAAATTTATGGTGGTCATCATGCGTTTAATGAGAGTTCATTACGACATTTAGGCTAAAATATGTGCTGGCCACCTATCTATCGGATGGTCATTCCTCGGGTAAATGACAAATTGTCATGGTCGCTGGTCACGTTTGCCGGGTGGTCGTTGATGAGGGGTCGTTTATACAGCGTAGATAATCCGCCAGTGAAAAACGGTTGTAAAAAGCGGGTGGTCGTTAATGAGGAATTCTACTGTAATAAGAATGGTCTATGATATCCTGCATAATTAAAAAGTTTATTGAACATGGGTACAAACAGTACAAATTGAACTGGTTTCATGCATGTTTGCATTGCCTTTTGGAATAAAAATTTATATCACCATTTGATCTATGCTTTTGTGTTCCTCCACACTATTGTGGCTACTAAAGACATAATTTTGTTCTTGTAAGTTAATTTATATGTCATGATTAGATAAGCATAGAAATGACAGATGTACCTAATTTACCATTCACTGGTTCATTCTAGTCGGAGAGAATGTCAAAGATTGTGAAGATACCAGGCATTGTCATCGCTGCATCCGCAATCCGGGCCAAAGCCACACGTATCAGCATCCAGTGTCGAAGTTGTCGTAATGTCATCAACGACATTGCTGTCAAACCTGGCCTTGAAGGGTATGCCCTGCCAAGAAAGTGTCCCACGTAAGTTCTGTTTTCTGAAGCGGGTTCTTAAATGAAGGGTGTCTGGTTTAATTTTTTTGTGATAATATATTTATGTTCTATTGACACTCGTGTTGAAGGTATATTTGGCCTGTGAAATTGTGTTCAGTTACTTTATTAAACTTGTAACAATGTTTGCAATTTTAAATGTTAAAATATCCAGTTTCTAAACATGCTTTATTGGCAGTAATGTTGAGCTGAGTTAATCACAATACTTTTAGGTGTGTAATTTAATAATATTTTGTTGGTATCCGGTAAACTAGCCACATGTCAGTATTGTAGATAATTTTGCTAGCTACGGCAACTTTACTCTGTGTACAATGAATAACGTCTTGTGTCCAGGGAGCAGGCGGGGCGACCAAAGTGTCCCATTGACCCGTTCTTCATTGTCCCCGACAAGTGCCGGTGTGTAGACTTCCAAGTCCTCAAACTACAGGAGGCTCCGGAGGCTGTCCCTCATGGTGAGATGCCAAGACATCTGCAGATGTACGCGGACCGGTACCTCTGCGAGAAGGTCGTCCCGGGCAACAGGGTCCTGGTCGTCGGAATCTACTCGATACGCAAGTCGGGCAAACCAAAGGTACTTGTATTTGCAACTACGTGGTAATGTTTGAAGGGCTGTGGTTAGATTGAAGTTTTTCAGTTGGTATGAGAACGTTGCATCAGCATGTTATTGTGTATAATAGTTGTTTCAAGTTTTCATTCCGTGTCAGATCACCGGCCACCAATGACTCGTCTCCACCAGACACGGCTTTGGGCATTCAGTGCCAGATTATTCCATTTCTGTCCTGCTTGTGTCATCTCCATCTTCATTCCACTCCACCACATGTTTCTTGGCTTTCCTCTGTTCCATCTGCCCTGTTGATCCCATCTTAGTCCTTTCTCGGGGGGTTTGTGGTATTTTGGCTTACCCAGTTCCAATTTCACTTTCTTGTTTGAGTTTCGATAACTGTTGTTTCATACCTAAATAATGTACACATTGTAAGATTGGAAAACGTCTATGTTTTCTAAAGCACCTGCCTGTGGTTTTCATATTCTTTTGCCTTAAGAAAAATCACAATAACCTTGCTTTATTTAACTTCCCCTGTCTCAACGTACCCACATGTCTGTCACATCCTTGGACCCTAAAATGTATCGTTTTTCTTCCGTTCATAGCAAGGTGCCCGAGAAAAAGTGAATGTCGGAATTCGTCAGCCCTACATCCGAGTGATTGGGATTGAGGTAGTGAACGAGGGCTCTGGTCGCTCGTCAGCCGGAACTCTCCTCAATCGGGGGGAAGAAGAAGAGTTGCGCCACCTGGCGGCTGTTCCCAATGTCTTCCAGAAGATCGCAAAGAGCATCGCTCCGTCGATATTTGGCAGCATCGATATCAAAAAGGCAATCGCCTGTCTTCTTTTCGGTGGATCACGCAAGAGGTGTGTTTAGTCTGAGGCTCTTGTGGAAGTTTCTTTGAATTTTCACTGCAATGAAAATTCAGTTCTATCTATAAAAGATTTTTTTACTTACTGTCATATGATTGAGGCATACTCCTATACCGCCTTTATCATCAAGAACCCGAGCTCAGAATCTCAAATTACAAAATCATTTAACATGTTTATTTATGAGTGTGGACAGTCATTGGTAATGATGTGACAGTGCCGTATACATGTAACTTTTGTGTGCTCAGACTGCCGGATGGTCTCACTCGGAGGGGAGACATCAATCTGTTGCTGCTGGGAGATCCCGGCACAGCCAAGAGTCAGCTGCTCAAGTTTGTCGAGAACTGCTCACCGATTGGTGTAAGTCATATCAAACAATGTTGCCAAAAAAAACTGATTGAAACAATAACTAACAATTATTATTTCTTTTGCAGTAACAAGATTTAAGAAAAAATCTCCCAAGTTCATATTGTCTCATTACAAGTTTAAAATGTTTTATTGCAGGGTGTGTTTGATGTAATTTTCCTGTGTTGTTATGAGCATAACTTAATAATTAATAAATAGTAATCTATACTAATTGTTTAGTCTAATATATAATTATGAATATGTTAGGATTATGTTGTTGCATCGCCTTTGTCTGTCATCAGGTGTATACGTCTGGCAAGGGCAGCAGTGCAGCAGGTTTGACAGTGTCAGTCACAAGGGATCCTGTGACGGTAGGTCCACGCATACACAATGCTGTCATGCCAGTCTCACAGACTTAAAGGAACATGCAACCCAAAAAGTAAAAATTTCTTCTGAAATGATTTATGCACTTTTAAGGATAATTAGTGAACCTCCCTGGAGGCTGACATTTTGGACATTTCGCCTGTCGGTGTGTGACGTCACACTTCCACAACCACTAGCGCCTCGGGTGGGCAAAACAAAACGAACTCTTCACCCATTTAATTACACTTACATAGCGTTATATATACAAACACGGCATCCCTTACAATATAAATATTCATAAAGAATAGGATAAAGAATAACGATGCTCAAGTAGAGACTGCAACAAAGGCAGTCGTGCATTCCTACTTGGACTTGGTCGGTTCGACGGAGCTTAATAACTGTTCTTATCACCCACTTTCACATGTAAACAAATCGTTTATCTAACTAATTATTCCAGTCGACCGTCGCGCAGTGAAAATCTTACTAATCATAGATTTATATTATTATAAAGGAAATACATTGAATGATATTATAGTATCCCATTTATAATATTTGCATACATTATGTTCGTCCCTTTTGCGAAACCGCTCTTCGCGTGCCATAACAACACCGACCCTTCGGCCCTGGACTTTTCGTTCTGGAACAATATACGTTTCAAGATTAATTTTATGATGTATAACATGCTTATAAAATAAAAAATACATATTTACAACATTCTATCTTGAATGGCATGTGGGAATTTGAGGGATTTTAACGCATTTTCAACACTATGGTTGCATGTTCCTTTAATCTATCCCATCTACACTTGCAATGCTTACACGTGATTCCAGCTAAAAAATATTAAGTAATTTAGAGTTATCATATATAATTACCTCTCAAAAAACTAAATTAACTGTTGTTGGTTAGTGAACCAAATGTTTCTATCCATTCAAGGATAATTTGGCGTTATATTTGATTGAGCTGGTCTACTCTACTATGTGACACTAATTAATGTTGCTAGCTTACAATGTTTGATTGAACACATGTGGGTGTCTGTTCTATATCATAAACTCTCTGTTTCAGCATGGTTTTGTTGTGGAGGGTGGAGCCATGGTGCTAGCTGACGGAGGTGTTGTTTGTATTGATGAGTTTGACAAGATGCGAGAGAACGACCGGGTGGCCATCCATGAAGCCATGGAACAACAGACCATCTCCATAGCAAAGGTGTGACATTTTCAATGGTAACAAACTCATTCACTGGTCACCTCATCAAGTGTTGCAGATTATTCTGTGTCTATATCTTTATCGTGTCTTAAAGGCATTTCTTTATCATATGTACTCAATAGTTAGTATCTTTGGAGTGGAGAGTTTATATAGGAGGTAGCCGTGTAAATGGTGGTTGGAACATTTGAGATCAGTTCCAGTCTTGCCCAAGACATGCAGGAAAAGAAGAATATAAACTTTTTGTCATTGAATTCTACATGTCACTGCCCAGTTGCAGTCGGATTGAAAAAAAATTGTGATGCACCAGTTGTGGTTTTCTGCACAGTCATGTTAGATTTTGCATCATTCTGGAAGGTTTTCTAGTCGGATACACGTACACATGACGTTAATTTTTTATTTTAAGTCAAATACAATGTGTGGCTTAGAGCAAGCCGTTAACACAGCACTCATGCCACTGTAGGCTAATGTCTTCTGCGACTTACATTTGTTATATTAAAACAAGATCATAACTGATACATTTATCACATCTACATTTTTACTACCATAGATGTGAGTCGAAATGTATTAGTTGTGTAATCAGGAATCTTCTTTTAACATAGTATTCCTCCAACTCGATGAACATTTTCTCAAATGACTTACATTTGATGTTTCCCGTCCTACCCAGGCTGGGATCACAACAACCCTCAACTCCCGCTGCTCCGTGCTGGCGGCTGCCAACAGTGTCTTCGGACGTTGGGACGACACAAAGGCAGAGGAAAACATCGACTTCATGCCCACAATCCTCTCTCGGTTTGACATGATCTTCATCGTGAAGGACGTTCACGACGAACAACGCGACATAGTAAGAGCCTGTGTTCATTACTCAGTAGCGTCGATATTACTCTTAAATACCGAATCATTTACGTAGATACCAATACCTTTACACTAGATACAGGTGTAAACAACGATGACATGATTTGATAAATTTTTGGCTTTGAAGAATGTAATAAATGTTAGGTTATTGTAATGCGCGATGTGTTGGCTTTAGTTGTTACATTGTCTGATTTAGTTGTGACATAACGTTATACAATATTCAGTGCTAGGTTTTAACGATATTATCAGCTCTGTGTAAATGACCTGTCGAGAAATGTTATCAATAAAGCAGCATATTTACTTGATAGAAGCCCCACTTAGATAAAAAAAATCTATTTATGAGTCTCAGGCTCATTCTTTCAAGATACATTTCCTGTTGACCGCAGAGACAACCTGACCTAGAGTGACCAATCGGTCATGTGGTCCGGTTTTAGTTCTTAACCATGAAATCGTTTCTCGTAGACGCTGGCGAAACATGTGATGGGCATTCACATGAACGCCATCAAAACTGCGGAGGAAGAGAGCAGGGGGGAACTCGACTTGAACACACTCAAGAAATACATCTCCTTCTGTCGATCGTTAGTACAATTCTGTACCTAAGTTTCCTTTCCCTGTGATTGATCTGTTTTGTGCATGAGCAGTCACTGCTGTGGGTAGCGTCACTAAAACTGTCTTTATTACTGTTTATTCAACAGTAATAGATGGTGGATTATCAGTAAGTTAGTAACAATATGTCCAGACGCTGTTATAGATCAAGAAGATGGTTACTTGAAGTGTTTATAAATATTGTAATTTCAGTAATTTGTTGCATTAAAGCAAATGATGCAAAATCTTCCAAGGTCAGCTTTGGTCCTCGGAATAATCTTGGAAGAAGAAAAAACTTTACACTCAGGATTTGGTTGTTCCTATATTGAAATAAATTCCGAAAATGATGTTATTCAATGAGAGAACCGTGTTTTATAGAACTAAAGCGCTGTCTCGCTTTATATTAAGAAAGTGTGGAGTTGAACCAGCACTAAACTATAAAGAGTGACCTATGACCCCCTCCCTTAAAGAGTGACCTATGACCCCCTCCCTTACATGTGATGACTGTTCCCAGGCGATGTGGGCCGCGCCTGTCTGCAGAGGCAGCTGAGAAACTCAAGAACCGCTACGTGCTGATGCGCAATGGAGCGATGGAACATGAGACAGCCACTGGGAAGAGAACCTCAATTCCAATCACTGTCAGGTACGTGGAGCGAAAAGCACTTGAGTAAAAGTACAACTAACATGCCTCAAATCTACTTGCGTAAAAGAAGTAGTTGAAATAAAACTACAATTTAACGTTTTAACCAGTTCTGTACAACAGGCCAATATTGTAGCCGCACAGCACAGCACTTGAATACAACAGGCTGCTATTGCAGTATTGACAATGTCTGCTATTCAAATAATTTTTACATACAAATATCTGCCATGTGGACGCATGTGTAAAATATCAACTTTTAGGTTGATACTTTAGCATGGCAATTGTGCTAATCATGGATTGTCACCAGTTTTTCAAGATTTGTGCAGTTTTTATGTAGCTAACTGGAAAAGACCACATTAATGACAGTATATTTGGTTATTATGCTAGTTGTGAATAAAATATTTGTCAGATTTATGATGATGAAATTAATGTATTTCCTAAAAACGTTGCATGACAAATATTCACTTTTAGAATATATGTATGATGTTTGTATTCATAAAATGTGTAACATGCCACTATGACGTGTGAACGAACATATGCAGAAGTTACAACATTGATAAACACCTCTTTAGGTCTTTGAATGACAGATTTGCCCAAGTGACATAAATACATTGAGCTACCTAGCAGTATTAATTTTTTATTTATGGTACATTTCTCCTAAATGCGAACCAGTAGCATTGTATAACTGTTAAAGATGAAGGTCATGTTTGTAGGCAGCTCGAGGCGATCATTCGTATCTCCGAGTCGCTGGCCAAGATGAGGTTGGCTCCGTTTGCGACCGAAGTAGACGTGGACGAAGCCCTCAGACTCTTCCAGGTGTCCACGTTAGACGCTGCCATGTCAGGAAGTCTCTCGGGTCAGTGCCGTCTCGGTGCCAAGTTCTCACGATTCCATGTCAGTGCTGACCACGAATCCATTTGTCAATTCTGGTCTGAGTTAACTTGAAACAACAGCAACATCTAAATTAGTTAGTAAAACTTAACAGTTCACTATAATAACCTTGTTGACGACATCGTTTTAATTGCACAGACGCCACTCGATTGTGACATCACCAATGCCTGCTTTTGGCAGTTTACCACTCCCAGAACTGAGAACATAAAAATTTCATTGCAAACTTTTCTTTGTCACTAATTTATATGTGAAAGGTATGTAGATTTCTGAACTGCCTCTTTAATTACCTACATTTTCACACATGATATGTAACATTTAGTCTGAGTTGTTGACGTTGGGTTGAACAAGGGAGCATCAATGTGAAAACTGTTTACAATATGGAAAACAGGTGTATTTCAGATATGCAGTTATCTCCACGTTAATTGACTAACATTTGGTTGGTTAACCGTTACAGGGGCAGAGGGCTTCACTACGGAAGACGACCAGGAAATGCTGAGTCATATCGAGAAGCAACTGAAACGCCGCTTTGTGATTGGCTCACAGGTTTCTGAACATGCCATTGTTCAGGACTTCCTCAAACAGGTTTGTCAAACATCTCTCTTTCGGTGATTATGTTTGCTCCTCCCAAAACGAATGCGGAATACTAAACTCCATGGTATGCACATGGCAGTATTCCATGTATTTGAGAAAATACATTTGTTACAATATATCAATCAGAACACGTGAACTCAGCAGGGTATGGCATTTCTATAAATTCTCATAGCACAGTCTGGGTACTTGTGTTTAGCAAAATACTCCATTTAATGCCAGGTTGCATTCACCCGTTTTACCGAAGAAACTGCGCACAAACACAATATTTGTGTGACCAATGAAGCATGGCATTTTGGAAGAAAAAACAAATTACTTGTTAGACTACTCTGAATCTGAGGAAGTTAATTTCAATTTTTTTAGTTCAGAAACTGCCTTTGTTTTATGTTTTGCTGCTAAATACAAGTTTTTGTTTTAAAATAATATACTCTGTGATGATGAAATACTGCATTATTATTAGTATAGCGAAACTTTGTCCGTGTCTAAATCCTTAGAAACCAAGCTCAGTGGACGAAATGATGATTGATCGGGTGGAATTATGGAGAATGTCGGTTAACTTTTCACACATGCATTTTAGTTCAATATATTTCTGTGCAGTCATTTAATGGTCTGTTTTGATTGTGCAGAAATATCAGGAGCGTGCGATCTACAAAGTGCTTCACTTCATGATGCGTCGGGGGGAGCTGCAGCATCGCATGCAGAGGAAGATGCTTTATCGTCTCAAGTGACCGGCTGTAACAGACATGTCACTAAAGTGACGACACAGACACTCTGTTGGCAGTGGAATGACAATAACAATGTCATTAGTGACTTATCAGTGACACAAATGCAAGAAAAAACAGACTGACTAGTCCACTGCCATCATATATATATATTGCCATAGTACATGTATTTGGCACTCTGAAATGTGGTTATATTAAAATGGACCTTTGACTAACAATTTATCTTACCTGCACTGATGGAAATGATCGTTGCATGCTTTTATGTCATGTATACCTTCCATACTACATCAACTGTTGGGTAGAATACGCATTTAAGTGTAAAACAGTGTTTACAAAAGTTACCCCAAAATTATTACTCATTGATACTCTTCTGTTAGAAGAAATTTTGACAGCGCTGCAAAACTATTCTCGTGTGTACGAATTGATGCTAATGGTTGCATTATATTGTGTATTTTTCTATAATATAGTATACTATGTACTGGTTGGTAATGGATGCACTGATAATGTGGATATTAATAAAAAAAAAAATTATTATCTTTTTGCTTGCGAATTATTATGTATCGTGTGTGTTTGATGTAGCTAAGGTGCAGGTATTTCTGTGTTTTCAAACCTTTCTCGTATTTACCTGATAATTGTGAACATGTGTATGTTTTATTGTGATTCATCACTAAAATATTCCACCAGTTGCACCTTGTAAGTTATATCCAGTTTGCAAACGTGCCGAGTTAATGCGGGAAAATAGCAAGGTGATAATTTCTGCCAACTAGACTCGGTAGATGGCGCCACTAAAATATCGCTCGTAGATTTCTTATGAAAATGTAAATAATTGAACAAAACGACATTGTGTGATGCTCATTCGTCAACTGGTTGTAAACAAATATTTTGAAGTTTTCGGATAATTTGTTCAATCAAAATGCAAAAAAGCGTTTTTGCCCCGTGCTTAACAATAATTATTGTTCTTCGTTTTCATTTTAATGAGGAACCTGGTTGATCGCAAGAAAGAAGCATCCAGCGAACATCTAGTATCATAAATCGTTCCTTCCTATAAATAGATAAATCTGCTAACACGGAAATGTGACAACAAACGCACACGTTGTGACGTCATTAGAGTCACGTCACAACCGAAATACGCCAAGCACTCGTAATCAATATTAGTGCACCTATGACGTAGATAGCGACAAAACCATTATTGTATATAGTTGCGGAAATGATCTAGTACAACATGATACCTAGTCTACTGTGGATCCTGCTGCTGCTTAAAATAATCAGTGAGTGGGAGAGAGAACACGTTTATGGAACGATATGGTGCGCCTCTATTATTTCGTGACAACTGAATAGTATAGGTTTTTATCGTCAGCTCGAGAGTCGGTGAGTCAAGAGGCCCTGCAAACCGCTCCGTCGTTGGTTGTTCTCTAGTTCTGCGCTCATTCCAGGTCAAGCCGACAGACTATCCACTTTTATTCGCTTGCTTCCTCTCGATCGCATCCCTTCAATCTTTCCAGTTGAACAGTAACATTACTAAATATTCACGATGTGCCCTATAAATCCGGTCCGTCTTGTTCTAATTGTGATAATCATCTTTATTTTTGTAGTTGGCTTTCCTAACTGACCTAAGGATTTCATTTGTTTTCTGTCCACAAAACTCACAATTCTTCTTAAAAGCCATATTTTCATTTGCTTTGATGGTGTGTTGTGTGCGTTTATTTGAAGTCCAGAATTCTAGTTTTTAGTAACGACGTAACGTGGGCTCGATTAACACTAATACTCGTGTTCTTACCTCAAACGATGTGTTCCTTGTTAAAATGTTTTTCATGTTATATATCACGATCTATGGAACTATAGGTCTAAAATATTCCAAGGCGTCGGAACCGGCGAGGGCTGTAAATATACCCTTTCACAAATCTTCGGCGTTGACACACCTAGCTCTTTCTGCAGTAATTCGTCACTCCGTCCAATTTACGATTTATTTTGAAGAAAAACACGCAGCATTTATTGTTTCAGTGACGCAAGGAGTTGTAATTTCTGTCCCCTGTTAGCCCCAACCACCGAATGAGTTAACATTATAGTATTATGCATGCAATACCGTGGTGGATGTAGAAATTAAATGGTGATGTGGAAGATTAATTAATTCAAACCACTATTCTGTTTGATGGTGCCAACTGCTTGCCCTCTCACGTGTGGGGTCCCTCAAGCTTCTGTAAGTATTCGGTCAGCAATTGTTCTATATTTATGCAGCACAGTATTCGGAACAACTTGATGTCACATTTTTATGCTGACACGCAAATTAACATCACAGTGAAACCCCGTCAGGAGGACATTGACGCGACTGTTGAGTGCATTGAACGGTGTGCAACATAAATCAGGATATGGATGAAAACAAACTCCTTGAAGTTGAAAGACTCAAAAACAGAAGTAATAGTATTAGGTTCAGCTCAACAGCTAATGAAAACCAAGCTGCATGCGTTGCGTGTGGGTGACTGCTTGGTCAGGGTGACTCACAGTGTTCGTAATCTTGGTGTTCAGTTTGTTGCTGAGATGACGATGGAGTCGAGTCGCATGTGACTGCTGTGTGCAAGTCAGCAATATTCCACCTCCGCAACACCTCGAGGATCAGACGGTATCTGACAGCGACAGAGCAAGTCATACTCGCATTTGTTACAAGCAGACTCGATGTTGGCTTTGCATTGCTATATCGACTGCCTCTGGCCAGCCCGCTTGATCGACGGCGCCATGAAATATAGCCATGCTACACCCCTGCTGATGAAGTTGCCCTGGCTGCCGATAGCAGTGCGAGTGGAATTCAAGATCCTGCGCTACTCTCTCATCGAGCACTGACTGGCCATGCGCCTGGATACATTGAACAATGTGTAAGCCGACGTCAACCGGTCAGGTCGCTGCGCTCCGGCGGAATTTTTATTTTGTGTGCCACGCACAAGGCGTCACTGGGGTGACAGAGCTTTCAGCGTGGCAGCCTCGTGTCTGTGGAATGCGTTACCGCAGCATCTGACAAACTATGACCACTGCTGCTTTTAAAGTTAAACAAAAGATCTATCTATTTTTAAGAACTTTTTGTACAGCCCTGTGAGCAACGGATGTTGGAACAGCGCTATACACATTTCACGATTATAAATGTCACGATTAACTGCTTGCTGCCTCTAGTTTGTGTCGCCGCTGGGTGGGTGTTGGCTAGATAATGCAAACATCCTTGACATACTTGAGGAAGCGACACCAATACGATACCCTGCTAGTGAGTACAAGGGACAAGGAACGGATGCCACTGACAGGTTGATTCCTAGTCGTATTTGGCTTGGTCGAAACGATGTCCAACGGGCGTCGTTAATTAGTTATTATGACGCACGTCAGACGCACAGTGTTCGTCATAATGATGCTGCCGAGAAAATGTGGCTGTCTACAGTAATTGATCATGTTCTCGCGTTGTAAACAGCGACCGCCGCAGATGGTTGACAAATCGAGTCACATAATGTCATTATCACATACATGGTTATATAACTGGTTAACTATTACATGCAACGACCTTCACACATACGCACATGCACACGATTGTATTACATATTAGTGCATTCACGCCCATTACATTCACCGTCAGTCGAAGTCGACCAAGTCGAGGCCACAGAAACGGTCATAGACAAGCCGGGAGTCCCGGTTTACGTAGATGCCGTAGAGAGCGTCGTTGACGGCTGACGGGAACTCGGGGTCTGTCCGGTCGACGATGCCTCCCTCCGTCACGGCTATCATGTTGATGATGGCCCGAAACAGGCTCAGTCTGCCGTCGGAGCCTGTCGCTGCTTTGCGCGGTGGAGCAGCAGGACCGGCTTCCGTGTTTGTTACCTGCAAGAAGGCACGTTTGTTATAAAAATTAGTTGATTAACACGTTTCAAAAATATAATAGTAGTAGTTCTTATATCGCGCGATATCTAACTAAATGTTAATCAATAACGCAAGACAAAGCATTAACGACCGGTCGACAACGCTTTGTATTTGTTTCTGTGAGTATCACGTCATAATAACGTTACGTCATAAATAATCGGTCTAGAATTTTTTTAATATAATTTTTTTTAATTATCAGGCGGTCTGTGGCTTTGTGAAGAATGGTTGAAGTTCGTTTGTGCAGAAGTTATGACTGTGGAAAATGTGTGAATGTTCGGTTATTCCAAAGGAAAGACAAACGTGCGCATAGCCATAGGCTCTGACTATAGCCTATTGCATAGTCCATAAGCCATAGCCAAAACATAATGCTTTATGAAGACTGAGATCATTCGCACATATAACTGTGTAGTTTACTCATCTCCTTATTAGTCTACGACGTAGAAAATATAATATGATGGTTAGTTTAGTCTTCACAGTGATACATTAGACACAAATTTTAATTGTCCTATTGTGCACTTTATTTTCCCGTCACAAGGTGGCAGCACCCACAGGCGGTAGTGGTCACTGGTCTTAAGAGCTGATATATCTGCCTATTTTTCTTTTGAAACGACGAATCGGTGTTGTTTCCTGATGGCTCTACGTCTACGTTACACTATCATGATATCACAATGCCAATGGCGACTTGTCAATGCTATGCCTATGCATGCCCATGCCCCATGCCCATGGTGGTAAATTTAACTGCGTATGCAGTTATGGATTTATGCCTATAATCACAAATCCATACGCAGATTAAATTAATCGTTGAAAGCGACAACAATACAATGCCATGTAGCAAGTTTGTTACGACCTTGTCCTTGTTTGCATACGTCACAGCAGGTACAGGCGAAGAGGCGTGGAATGTCGATGAAGTTGATGACGTTGACGTCAGCAGTTCCTGGTCCGATGTCGTCACGCCAACGCTAGTATTGTCCTCTTGGGAAACAGTTGGTTTTATATCGATCACGTGAGCCTGCGGGGCGGCCAGTTCTGGTGCCAGTTCATCGTTTCCATTCTTCTCAAATTGTTCGGAAGTAGTCACACTCTCCGAGATCGAGTCATCGGACATGCTTGCCATATCGTTGGCCGCTGACATCGCGGTCATTGAGCTCGTTTTCTCGTGATCGGCATTAAAATCGTTAACGTTCTTCTGTGTTTCCGAAATCATGAAACATTTGTCAGTCAGCTGCATCTTCGCTAGTTCCTCTTCCCGTTTCACCCGAGCACGTTTGTTCTGAAACCAGATGCTCACAAACTGTTCGCTTGATCCGAGTTCGAAGGCGAGTCTTTCTTTGCGCAGCTTGTTTGGCCATTGTTCCTGTTTGAATGTCTTTTCCAGCTTCTCCAGTTGTTCTGCCGTAATGATTGTCCTCTTTCTACGTTTCCGCATACGCACGTCAGTTGAATGTTGCCTTGGAAGAGACATTTCTTTTAAAACGTGCAGTTTTAGAAAACGAATTTCCGTCGTCTGCTAGAACGGTGTATGAGTTAATGTGATCCGCCTAAAAATCTTGCTTGCCAGTAGAAACGACTGTCTAGATTCCCAAACTCCGTGAGGTGGCAGCACTTTCTAGCCTTCAAATCCGCCTGGTATAAATATTCTGCATATGATAATTTGTATGTATGTATGTATGTATGTATGTATGTATGTATGTATGTATGTATGTATGTATGTATGTATGTATGTATGTATGTATGTATGCATGCATGCATGCATGCATGCATGCATGCATGTACGCCGCACGCACGCACACATACATACGCACGCACGCGCACAAACGCGCATATTGCAAGAACCACCACTCACAAAAGTTGACCCATCTAAAATAAATAGATGATTGTGAACTATAGTCTAAACTAGCTGTAGTTCTAACCACTTCACACAGAGCTAGTAGATTATAGAGCTGGTGCTCGAGGTATGTGGCATCTTGTACATTGACGCCGCCCTCACTCGAATCGACCGAGCCAATTTGTTTGTCCATTAATACGAAAGAGTAAACTATATGTTTAACACCGTATTACTTTCGATGAGTTTTGCGAATAAGTTAGCTTATGATCACTGCAAAAGGAACATCAGTAGGAGATAAAAGATGTGCCCCGGATAGGCAGGCTGATGACGTCGCGGTTTACATCACAATCAAAATTATTCGCGAGGCCTGCGTGAAACTTTGCCTTTTGCTATAAATTTTGATAACGGTTAAATATATGAATATTTTATATTACTCCTGCGATATAGCATGTCCTACAACAAACATTTATTAACGCAAAATCAAATAAATGCATATAACTCTAAGTGCATATAATAATAACACACCTTTGGTGGGACTAAAATAAAGAATATATATCCTACGACCAAAATTTAGATACACTCCGTGTGACATAAAATTATATTCGATGTAGAAACGCACACCTGTGAATACATTGGACCGAAGGTTTATTCCTCGCAAACATCGAATTAAACATCATTAGTTGAAGTGATCCTCAGGCTCATACGGTTATGAATCATTGCCGCTGACATCAACACCCGATAAAACAAGGATAGGGTCTGCTACGCAGAGTTTACAATGACGGTTTAAATTGTGCATCGTCGTTTACGTCTAGCAGGACAAAGGAGTGCACTACGATGAAGTAATTAACAGAGTTCTCACGTGGAAACCCGAAAGCCCGCGGTGACGATGACGCACGGCTATCACCGCGAGGGACACGCGAATATATACCCGTATAAAAACCGGTCTCGGTGGTTCGTCAGGTCAATTTAATTGTGATAGATCATTCATTCATTGGTTGTATATAACTACAATTCATACTTTCATCATTATTTGGTTGACATGCAAGCATTGCAAGGAATCCACAACACAACTGATTATAACACAATAGACAATTCTGCATGTGGTAATTAATTGATATCTTCAAGTTCTACATAACAGCGCGTGTATTTCCGCCAGTTTGCATAGCGAGTGTGCGTGTGGTTTTGCGTGCATGTAACGTCTTCTTATTTACGGGGGAGAGGACAGAACCATATTTTTATGTATGTCCCCACAAAAACTGAAGGTGGCAGAACTTGCCTCTTGCCATTCTGTTCCCGCGTCTAACTATATGCCTATACACAGACCGAGAGTGATATTATATATAATAGTATTATACTCGCAGCTGGGTTGAGTATTAAAGTCCCGATCGTTTGCTTTGTATGGCATAAATCGCTTCTGTAGCTTCTTTGATTATTCTATTTGACATCTTCCATGCGAATTGCACAACGATGTTAGGCCGCACATACTGTTACGTAAAGACGCTCATGCGCACGCTTCAAACCAACGAGGCGTCAAGAACAAGTTTACGGTATCGAGCCAGGAAGATGTAAACAAACCCGCCCCCGCGTCCATGCGAATCACGTGCTCCCGAATTAATATTTGGCGGCGCCCACGCCAGGGAAGTGGTGTTTACCGACAGTAATTGAACTTTGCCATTCACTTCGAAATGATGAAACATTTGCAATATCGGCCGCATTTAGTATGCCAGAGAACTAATGCGCTACTGAAAGTGCGGGTAGTCTTGTGACGTATCTGGCGACCGGCCAAATTCAGGTCAACATTACACGGAAAGGAAAGCGGTGAATGAGTGATTTTGCTGCTGGCGTTCAGTTCTACGGTATTAATGGCTGGAACACATTCGCAGGACGGATTGAGGACACTGTGGGAAGAGTTCCTGCGAGTGCCTCTGGACTGCGAATCGAGAAAGGTATGTAAAGGCGTGAAGCGGTATAGTAAGTTAGTTTGACAAGGTCAAGGTTCGCGTTGGCACTGTACGTCTCTGACTCTGTGATTGTGACTGAGTGACGCCTTCACTGACAGTGTCAATGAATGTGACCTGCATGTTACGTAACGCTAAGCTCACCACATTTCACCTGAGCTACCGCACCAGTTTCCACCGAGGCCAAATCAAATGCCATGGCCTGGGAGGAAGGCACCACCTCGACCAATAGTAAAAATACCTTCTGCTCTGGATCAGCAAAATTCTGTAAAACCGCAGTGTCGACTCAATGATGGTTGGGAATTGATTCACACTACTGTTCCAGTATCCACACCTGGCCCATACTAAGCCCTTACATATTACGTAACATGACAACAGTAAAAGATTGCTTATTTATTGTTTATATTGATGAATGACCCAAGTTAATATGTTTCACAATTATGCTACTGTGATGAGTTCAGTGAACATAAAGAGACGTTAAAATGATACCAACATTGAATTGTGTAAGCTTTTTATGTATGTCATCGACTCATTG
Organism: Ridgeia piscesae; assembly: GCA_025642075.2. Lineage (NCBI taxonomy): Eukaryota > Metazoa > Annelida > Polychaeta > Sabellida > Siboglinidae > Ridgeia > Ridgeia piscesae. Next base: position 27,003 of record JAODUO010000950.1, read on the forward strand.
ACTTGAAGTTAAAACTGACCACTAGGAACTAGATCATAGTTTCGTTACTAATGTTTTTGTCCCGACCTGTTACCAGTGTGTCTCCTAACAATGGTGTCCAAACTGGGTCTAACATGCAATATATTTTGTCTGATCAACAGATTATGTAGCCTCAAAATGTAGTCTCTATAGATGGGTTGATGTGCTTCTTTCCTAAAGTATCCAGCATGTTGTGTGTGCGTGTGTGTGTGTGTGCATGTGTGTGTGTGTGTGTGTTGTGTGTGTGTGTGTGTGTGTGTATGTGTTGTGTGTGTGTTGTGTGTTGTGTGTGTTGTGTGTGTGTGTGGTGTGTGTGTGTGTGTGGTGTGTGTGTGTGTGTGTGTGTGTGTGTGTGTGTGTGTATGTATAGACTATTCAGGCCTGTGCAATTTGTAAGAGAACATGTTATTTTAAAACATTAATGATTGCCCTCGGTGCATCTAGCCATCCAGGCCTTTAACATTTTAATTGTTTGCACTCAGTTGGTGATTTCAACAACGCATATGTTATGGTAGTCATTTAATTTTGAAAGGATTGGAAAATAAATATATGGTAATTCTACGTGCTTTTTCTATCTAAGTGGCTGTATCACAACAATAGACCGATGACTGAAGTTCTGGTTAATTTAGGTAATTTTAACAACACAATAGCTTTCTGATAGATGGAGCCACTGAATGGGTGCACACTGCATAGGAACAGTAGTTGAAATTGCCAGTTTTGTGTAGTCAGACATGTTGAGCTCTAGGATAACTCCAGGAATACATATAAGTGGGTGAGTTTCCAGCTGTAGCTAGTAAGTAACGTGGACTGGTCCATTCCAGTCTGCCAAATTGTTGACATAACATGTGCTTTACATTTTTCCTCAGCATGATGCAATATTTAAATTGGTCTGTTGTTTTCTTTACATTTTAAGCAATAATGATGGCTTTGATATGATACCATTTAATAACATTGTGTATAGGAATGATAACATATGTATATATAATAATAGATTATATATATTTATATATTTAGCTACAAAAATAGTCACTACCGGACCCAGGTGATTACAGTGTGTATGACTCTGAGTGTCCACCAGAACTCATAGACGATGATGTGATCTTATCGCTTATAGTAGCAGCCAGAAGGCATTGCAAACAATAACACCGGTAATCAGTATGTACAGTGTATTTGTATTTATGTCCCAGGCCTGTAGACAGTATTAGCGGGCATGATTTGTTATCATATGATCCCAGACATTAGTATCCGTGGCACAATGATAGCATGCAATTTACACTTGGGTCAAGGAATATACCTTAGAAGATGTATTATATATTTATTGTGTTAAAAGTAGTTCTGAAGAATTGTATTGAAAATATCACAACACCAGTGGTCTAGCTTTTCCCTGGATCATTATTATCAGAATATGACAAGTAAAACATTACTGCAGGGATGAGATGTTTCCGTTTTTTGCCGATTTTCCGGCATTTTGTAGTCAGAAAACGCACCCGTGAGAAACGTGTAAATCCGGGAGAAATTTTTAGGGGGGGCATATGGGAGTTTGTATGAAAAAAATGCTTCCCTTGGGTCGGAAACATTAAAATGCATATTTAAAAAATGACAATTTTTGCACTTTTGGTACACCCCAGAGGGCTTACCTTCTGAGAGACTGCAAAAATTAAAATGTTTCTCGGGAGGCTTACGCCGCCCCCCGAACCCCCAGACCACTCACTCATATCACACCCTTATTTGCCCCATGTAAATTGTTCCTTTATTTTTCTCTCTCCCCTGTCTCATCCCTGATTACTGGCAATATAATTATACATGTCGTTGTAGGCATTTAATATATTTACAGTTTACATACTTAGCTACAGATAATAATATTTATTGTTATTATCAGTACTTAATATTTTTATTGGATTTACCGTTAATTATTTCGAGCTGGTGAATATTTAGCCAACCATTAACAATGACTTGCTGGTAATATTGATATTACAGATATAAATTACTTTGTGTGTAATGATAACTGTTATAAATCATTTGACCACTTGAAACAACACATTGTAATTACTGGAAACATGCTTTGTCACAAACCGTGAAGCACAATGTTGCTGTGTCATCAAAGGTTTCTAGTGCTCAAACATTGCATAACATTACAGTTGAATAGACACATTATATAGGTTTCAAGGCTGTCAAAGTTCTGAGCTATATAATGGATTGATCCAGGGTAATCCAATGTTAATCTACTTGGTGCCAAATCGAATAGGTAACTACCACTTAGCATGCACCCCACTGTTTGTGGGTGTTTACCATTAATTAATCAAATATATTGGAATGACCAGTAAGTAAAACATACATAAATTTATTATTATTTAATTATAATGATTATTTTAAGCAAAAAGTGTAACCAAAGTTGTAATGAATACAAAAAATCTGCCATATATGGATTTTTTTCCGTTAAATAAATATACTCATAATAAACTTGTTAACAAGCACAAGTAAGCAGAGTTTGGGCAGTTCAGGTCATGGTAAATATAATTATTAACATATATACGGGTACAGTATGCTGTAGTGTATTAATTAATTATATAACTTAGATTGTGTTACTAAACAAAGTGGTATTTATATGATGTCAGTATTAATTTGTTCAGTGGTAGTTGTAAACAAATGATTACAGTTGAATGTTTTGTTTCAGACAAAATGTACAAAGTTGGAGAGGTTCCTGTTAGCCCTACTGGACGTGTCGGCAAGGGGTCATGACATACCCAAGTTCAGGTGGGCGTTCATCTGCATAATACAGGTGTTTTAGACTAACCTATCTGGTAGTTACTAAACTTGCCATTTGACGGTAGTTAATTTGATAATTTTCCAGAAGTCGTAAACGTTGACATGATCATTGAATAATATTTCAGAAATGACAATTCAAAGCTCTACATTAATATGTATAAGTTTATGTGTTAAAAATCTACTAAATGAATAAACACATATGGAAATATGATATTTTTTAATGGATTTGTCAGCATTTTATCTGCATATGTGTTGGAAATGTTGAACCAATATGAAAGGTAGTACAGCTGTATAATTGTTCTTGAATATACATAGACGATCTGGTTCACATATATCCCCAATCCTCAACCAAAAAAATGGGAGATGCCCACTGGTCCCAGTGCATGCATAATTTACTAATCTAATTTGATTTTAACATTCAGTTTCATGTACCGGGTATTCTGTATTTACGAAGTGTTGCCCATTGCGTCACTGACTTGTTAATATTCATTGTCCTCACAACTACCGGTTGATTTTGGCGAGTCATGCTGTTACTGCACTGATAACTCAATAGAATCAGTAATGTTATTGAGTGTCCAGTAAACATGGACACAGTTGGACGGTGCTGTGTGTATGTGTAGTGTACACACTACACACCCAAGGCCATATTCACTGAAGAGTGTATATGAAGTAGGATTTATGAAGTAGAATTATTCCAGACAGCCACTTCTTGGACACGGGGGAGAGAGAGAGAGAGAGCACGGAGAGAGTGGAGAGAGAGTGGAGAGAGAGCGGAGAGGGAGAGAGAGAGAGCGGAGAGGGAGAGAGAGAGAGAGCGGAGAGAGAGAAAGCGGAGAGAGAGAGAGCGGAGAGAGAGAGACAGCAGAGAGAGAGAACGGAGAGAGAGAGAGAGAGAGCGGAGAGAGAGTGGAGAGAGAGTGGAGAGAGAGAGAACAAATTATTATAGTGTTTGTGTTACTTAAATGTACATGCAGTTAATATGCAGTTAATTTTCAAACTTTACACTGAGGTAAAATCTTGCAAATATGAAGAAAATAATAATGAATTGAATGTTTTTTAAATTATGATAAACTTGACAGCTGAGTTATTTCAGTTGTTAAACTGTTTCATATTTTTACACCTCTGATGGTCAGTGACCGTAGATGATATTTTAAAGAATAGATAAATATATAATTATTTTTTCATTACTTTTTCATTGTAACACAGATGTTGCTCATATTTCTGTAGACATTGCTAATTAGTTAAACATGTATGTTATTTTGTGGGCAAATGAGGTAATATTGGAGCCACACTGAATGAACAGACTTGTCCACAATTGTAAATGACAGCAGCACGTGTCACACATACTGGATTTGAGGCCTGATTGATCCTAACATATAAGAAAAATAAGAGAAATAACATACAACATGGAACCAAATATTTACTGTTACAGTTTGTTTAAATTTACCATTAGTGACTCAAATGAAGATTATATCAATGTATCCTTCCTCATGGCCTCCACAGAATTCGTCCTAATACAGAGGTGAAACCAGCAGTTACATATTATATCAATCGGACTGTACTTGAAGTTCAAAGTTGGTTACATGGTAATCATGAAGTGATGAAAGAGAGAAGTTAACTTTGACCACAGCTGGACTGAGCAGCCTGTTAGAGCACACAAGGGCAGGTGTTAACTGGTAGCTTTGTCCCAGGTGTGTTTGTCTAAATCCTTAGCAGTAATAACAAAGCTGCTAGAAGTCCACCCCAGGGCTTAGTGGATGATGGTCACTCTGTGGTCAGTGGCTGTGATAGCCGTGTTTGCAGTGGACACGGTGTCACTGTCTGGCTTAGATATTTACCTGTTTCATGCACTTTGCTTCATCTCACCTTAATCTTATGTCATTTGTGCCAATGTTTGTGTCTGCAGTACTTTTCATTGACTCCTGTGTATGCCCCTGTGTATGCCTTTTGGAGAACTTCCTCACACAATCAAGTTCTAGAACCATTATTAAATGGCTTGAATATGGTATGCATATCACCATGTGACTTGTTAAATCAAATTTATGCGGATATAATAATGATTACCACAGTATATATAATTATATATATATATATATATATATATATATATATATATATATATATATATATATATATATATATATATATATATATATATATATACATATAATATTATCATATATATATACATGTATATATATATATATATATATATATATATATACAGTGTATATATATATATATATATACAAAATATTATATGTATATACAGTGTATATATATATATATATATAAATATTATATGTATATACAGTGTATATATATATATATATATATATATATATATATATATATATATATACATTGATTTATTTTATTTTATGTCAAACATGAATTTTGGTCATACCTATGAATTCATAGTTTGGATAATGCTGGTTTCATCATAATTTACAGCAGGACCCCAGATTCACAAAGGAGTTGTATTTTTTTTACAAATGTTGGGAGCAGGAAGTATTTGCTTGTCCCAGATAGATGATACAGCAAAATTATTATTACAAAAACCACAAAGTACAATATATTGCATTTGAGTTGACAAAAAACATGGTAAGTATTATGATATATGAAATATAAATCAAGGGTTATGTCATATAACTGTAGTAAGGGAGGAGCGACTCCTGCTAAAATTAGTTAGAATTGCTGTCATGTTAACTAAGACGAAACTATAAAAGAAGACAATTCTACAGTTATGAAAAACAGTAAAATTAGTGCATCTTTAATAAATGTATGAAATAAAAAGGTGTTTATTTTTCAATTAAATGTACAACCAATAATTAGGTGTAAACCATTATTCCAGACAGTGAGTTTGCAAGCTCTATAAATTACACATTACATGAGAAACAAGTTGACACCTGTATTGACTGACCAGTCCAGTCCATTGGTCAGTTAGCACTGATAACATTATCATGCCTTGATGTTTTCTTGCCCAGTCAATCTCTGTCACAGATCTGTGGGTGAATGTTTAGCAATCAAGAAGCCACACACACCACACACACATGGATGGTTGGTCTATTACCTTCAACTGCTCTGTCCACTCAGCCAATTACAGCCTTATGCAAATGTGGCTGGCTATTTATATATTGGTCAGTTGGCTCAAGCCCCTTCAGGTCAGCAGGCCCTGGTCAGCTGGTGGCTGGAGTCTTGGACTGACCACTCTGACCACTGGTTACTGAGATGCTGTAGGGGGAAGCATGCTGATGAGTGAGTGTGTTTAGGATATATCCACAGATGTGTGTGAGGCGATAAACACAGTGCGGCAACTGTCTTCACGCAAATGCCAGTTGCAGATGAAGCATCCTGCAAGAAACCAGCACGTTCCTTTGGGACATTGTCATAGGATGTAATGTCAGCAGTACATTTGCGTGTGCAGTGCAAGGCAAGCGCTGCGTGTCTCTGCCTGCCTAGTGCCTACAGAAGGATCCACAGTAACGCTGGAGAGCAGTCGTTCTTTTTATCCCGTGAAAATGGATTTTCAATGCAGCGTATTTGTACAGAGTGTTGGCGTTGTTAACGAGACATTAGTGGAACGAAGACTGATGTTTCACCAGTGCCAGTGTGTCTGTTTGAGTGAAACCACAATTTGATAAATTTAAGTCTTCGTGTTCATCACCAGTTCTTGTCTGGTATGCTGGGCGTGGGTGCAGGAGTATTCAAGTCACATCAGCATTGAAAATTGACAGACAGGTGAGTCATGTTGCTTGTAAACAATATTTGCCAATGACGGAGAAAAGTGTAGCATGGGAATGATCGGTGCTTGACAAGTTGTGTTGATAACTAACTGGTATTCTTTTTGTGTATTCAGCATAACAAATTATATATTTACAATAACTCAGAACAACCAATGTTCAGATTCAGTATTGCCCCTGCAGAATGATGCTGCATCCTGTTTAAAATGCTTTATTTTCACACCAAAAAAACACCAGATTATTTATGGGGAATTTATCGCCGGAAACATTTCTGAGACACAGTGCAAGAGATGAAGACAGGTGGACAGCCTGGACATGAAATAGTACAGAGTCAATGATGTTTTGGTGACTCCTAGTGCCAGTGACTGTAGGGCCATGGAAGCCAATGAATACGTTTGACAAGTTCATTGTGAGCCAGGACTAGAGCTATTGTCTCCACTAAACTACAGGTCTGTCTTGGACAGCCTCTGGCCACCTGGTAGTGCCAGTGACTCTCCTGTTTCTACACTAGCCTCTAGGGTGACCTACCAGTTCTGGTTGCCCTGTATGTGACATCCTGTCCGAGCAAGTGGTCTTGGAAATGTGGAAACAAGGTGACAGACAACAGCAAGATAATTATTATAACTGCAAATAAGTTTAATGTGAACAATCATTGTATGTGCAATTAATTTACTGAATTGTTTTAATTGACATTTATTGATCTATTTTTGCGTGACAATACCCGGCAGTCATTTTTCGTAACCATAGCACCGGCTGACGTAAAACTGTAAATCTCCTTCCTGGATTCACCATAACATAAAAATATTTGCAAGATCTTATTGGTCTTAGGTGATTACCTCCAAACAGCCCAAACTTGGGCTAACGCAGGAGTTGTTCGTCTCTAGAATTTGTGAGTCCACTACAGGTTACACATTTACCCCCTGTGTGGGATCTTTTACTTCCCCTGGCATAAACACCAGACAGAAGGGACCACCGGCTTTTAGTGTCTCTTCCGAAAGACACAGGCAAATGTGGGGTGAAGAAATTGCCTAAGTTTCGAAACGGCGGTAGGTGGGATTGAACCACCGTCCCCTCGATTGACAGTCCGGCGCTCTACCGCGCGACCACCTACCCCATATATTCATATCTGCAACCATGCTAAGAGTTTAACTTATGTGTTGCTTTCCAGCATATTGGATTAGTGTGGTCATTATGTGGACAGCCTGTAGAGAAATGTCATTTGCAGTTGCCTGGCTTGCACATGAGTGCCATCTTCCCTGGAGGTTGTGGTTTATTGTGTTGTGGATAGTCGATAAATTAAAGCAGTGCCCTATGGGTGCAATTAATGTGAAAGACATCCTTGAAGTGCAAGGGCCCCTGTAGCAGTGGTTGAATGATTGGCTGCTGACACAGGAGAGGTACAGTAGTGGATTATTACAAGGTTCACTGATTATAATAGGCACTGATTATTACCCTGGCCTGCAAATAATGGTCTCATTAGCTCAACACAATGCATGGGGATTGGAAATAATTCCGGAGTAGAAGTCGTCAGAGTTATAATGTTGTAGTAGTGTATCAGGAAAAATCTCCCAAGTAAACTGTTTTAAAAGTAGACAATCAACATAATTGTCAAGCTACAATTTGTCAAGCGAATATTTAGCAATAATGACAAAATATTGTTTCTTTGTTGATGCAATATAAGTAACATAATAACTGACAAAATAGCTTTAAATATTTCAAACAAACCTATTAAACTATCTTTGCAGTAAAACATCACTGCTTGTATAGGAGTGAAACCTGTGACTGAAAGATAGCTAAGATACATATTTGAAGATTGTCTCTCCTGCCCATCAATTCGTTACTGGGTTTTTGTTTTGACAGTGAATTATGTTTACACGCCATGGTCAATATTGACCAAGCTTTAGTATAAAGACCATCTTGTGTGTTGATGTTGTTTTAATGACTAGTTTTCGCTATTGATTTTGGTTCTGTTGTTTACATGTTCCGCCTGGTCAACTTGTAAGTAAACTATCTGTCAGGTCACAGGTCACCATGGCCTCTGTGTGGACATGGGTTGTTGGTCAAGTGTTGTGGTCAAAGTCTGAGGAAATTGGTTCCAAACTTTCACAACTCTTGAGTCTAGAACTGAATTTTTTTTGTCTAAAGTTCATCACTGTATATGACATTTCTCACCTTAGCCTCTTGTTGTGTCATCATGTTTGCTATACATTGAGAAATATAATATACATAGATTATAGAGCCCTTTGGTGATGTTGAACCTTTGGATGATGTCTGCAGTTAATTTTCTCTAGTTGGAGTTTGCATCGGTCATTGTGTAAACATGTAATTATAAACATAATCAACCTTTCACCTATAATGTAAAGTTTTACAGACACCGGGTAGGTTATTGAATATATTGTTCAAGGCTCCAAGAATGATTTATTGTATGATTTGACTTACTTTGGAGCAAATATTTTGGCGGGATAAATATTTGCTCCAATAAACCGGGTATGTTCCAGATACTTGGAGCTGAGAGGGTGGAATACTCACGTAACAGATTCCTGACTGCATAGCCAGAAACCTTGCTTACATTCTTTGTTGTCTCACTTCCAACCAACCATACAGATTCCACCCACTCCATGGCGATTTCGGAATTGGAGTCTGACTCAGGGCCTTTGATTGTGATTCCGCAATCGGAGTCACTCCAGGTCTGATGGGCCAAATTGTTTACAAGCCTAAAGCCTTATAGGTTTGCTCGGTCATCTGTATAGACAGTTCGGGGAGATAGCTTCATCCATCATTGCTTCACAGAATGTCTGAAAAACAAACCACATCAAGTGATAGATGTTTTATTTATGCTGTTTGTTCTCGGCCAATACAGAGAGTTCACCAGATAGTCAGTGAGCTGTGTTTCGAATAGTGTCGTTTGAAATAGCGCCACGACTAACTAAACATCGCCGGACCAAATGTCACGAGTTGTGATATTAATGGCGCCTCCGTATTACCTGCTATTGTTAGCTAGCTGCGTCATTACATCGAGTTAGTGCTCTGGTGACATTTCAGCTTTCTCTTGAAATTGCGCTTCAGCCCAATTTGTGGGACAGCACCTGTAGATTGATGGGTGTTGAGCCCAACGTGTCTGTCATTGTGAGATCTAGAACTGTTTCAGATTCTAGCGAGAACATAATTTTATTCTGAGCGTGAGGACTTTTTTGAGGAGATGGATAGAATGGGTCAATTCAGGCCTTTATGCAGGATAGCATTTTTGCCAGTCCACATATTTTGTGGTCGACATGCAGGGTTGATTTTCTGTGGGGAAAATGTATTTCTGCTCTGCCCAAGAAGTAATTGGGCAGAAAGTATTTCTGTCGAGCAGAAACTGTTTTTGCCCAACAGGAACAGCAACAATAGAAAAAAACATGCCATTGCTAGACAAAGTTGTCCCTTTCATAGAATGTGTTGTCTGTCATTTTCTGCATCTCCAACTCCCTGGATGAATTTTGAAAAAAGTAAACATTACGAACAATCCCAATGCCCAGTGCTAGGTCACATGCAAAACTTCAGCCCAAAACATGCAAAACTGAGAGATGTGTGTGTCCAGAAATAAACAGAAACACTGTTTTATAATAATAATAGAAGTATATTGGTGGAATCATTCTGTCGTTACTGTCCACACGGACTGTTGTGGGAACTTGGTGGACCATGTGTGAGTTGTACTAAGTGTACTAAATGTACTAAGTGCGGCAACATATTCGCTTATGTGTAGACACTGAGTCTACACCTTAACAATGTGTTAATTCTGATTATGTCATCAGTGATAACCTAAGCCCCCTCCTTGTTGCTTAATCAAGTGGTACACAGACTCATACAGACTAATGCTTTGTGTCAACTGCCAGTACAGTGGCTATCTCACTATGTTATGTACGTAAGTGGTTGTTTTCAAATTAGTGTGTTCGGAGTGAGGTCACCTTGATCATTGATGACTCGTCCAATACCTGGAATAGTCCAGGAAGCAGTGGGTCATTGCTGCGCTATTACCCATGGCTGATCACCTCTGTAAAGCTGGGGAGTGAGCGGAGATGAGCTATATAATTATAGCAATTGACTTCTTGTCAGTCGCTACTGCATCAGCCCAAAACAGGTATAATGACTCATTCATGCCCTAAACATTGCATGTATGTAACACGAACAGCATGTGGCTGAAATCACACAAAATATTATCACAAGACCCGAGGTCGACCACACTACACGTGGGCGATTTTGTTGGGTGATGTTAAAAGAAAGGGTTTGTTTGGGAAAAGAAGAACTGGTTCTGATGTAATCAGCTGCAGCAATCCTTGTTTAGGAGGATGCAGGAATCCTTGTTTAGGAGGATGCAGGAATCCTTGTTTAGGAGGATGCAGGAATCCTTGTTTAGGAGGATGCAGGAATCCTTGTTTAGGAGGATGCAGGAATCCTTGTTTAGGAGGATGCAGGAATCCTTGTTTAGGAGGATGCAGGAATCCTTGTTTAGGAGGATGCAGGAATCCTTGTTTAGGAGGATGCAGCAATCCTTGTTTAGGAGGATGCAGGAATCCTTGTTTAGGAGGATGCAGCAATCCTTGTTTAGGAGGATGCAGGAATCCTTGTTTAGGAGGATGCAGGAATCGAGTGTCCCACCAGGTGCTGAGAGATAACCCATATTCTAACAGGTAATCAGCGTGAGACCCTGGGGAGGTTTAAATATTTCACTAAGCATGACGAGAAGAACTGTGCTCTCAGAGGTTTGGTGTGTGAAAAAACTGAAAATAACCATGACTGTTTTTAAGGGACGTCTAATCCTCGTCTATATGTTTACACATGGCACAGTCAGTCAGCCTGTAGGTGGTGTGTGGAAGTCTGTCTTGATCTCGCTACAGGCCTATACTAGATTTGTCACTGACCACATTGGGTGCAACTGTCAGATGAAGTAATGTGAATATATGCATTTATTCTGTGTTAACAACTTCAGCGTTTAAAAATGCCTCCAGGTAGATGGAGTGTTATGTACGAGGGAAAGTGAAGTGATTTGTCTGCAGATAAATGTAGGCATTATGCTAAAAGCAATTTTTCTATAAAAAACATACAGTGAAATTAATAAGTATAACATTTGATGGAGAGTTATGTCTTTCACAAAAAAGGTCTGTTAGATTTTGTATGAAAACAGTGTTTTTCATTTGAGGATTGATTTATGGCTGTCCGGTCTGTGTGAACAACAACTGCATGCATGGCATTGCATGGACAGTAGCGCATGAACGCGCGTGCACACACACACACACACACACACACACAATTGTTGTGGAGTTTTACCCACCACCACCACCACTGTTACTCTGCTCCTCTTGCAGCTCTTTTATTCATCCGCTTGTCATTTAACCTATCTGTCCATCTTTCCGTGCTCCAGTGCTGTGTCCATTTCCTGCTGAGCATGTCAAATGTCCCATCCTGCAAGTAGGTGCCTGTCAGTCCTTTCATCTTCTGGTCTATTTTATCTCCATTAGTGAGCTGATTCCTGTATTCAGCAGGTTATGCACTGAGCCACTGAGCCCTAGTAATCATACAGTAGACACTGGGCATTAAGGTGGCTTCTCCCGGACATCCTTCTGCAGTCAGGGTTCGTCTCATAGATACACGACTGGGGAGACAGAACAAACTGGGCATGTTAATAAGTACATTTTATTTGGGGCTGTGACAAATGCAAATTAAATTTTTTGTGTAGCCCTTCACGGCATACACTTAAGTATTAAAATAATTATGTCTACAATATCAGATTGTTTTATAAAGATAATAGTGATAGTAGTAATGTTATATTTTATTTATATCTATATTGTTAAATTAATATATAACTACACTACATTACTAATAAATAATTACACTAAATCTAGTAATACATTTGTACTAGTTAATATATGTTTATAATACTAATAATGTGTACACAAACGCTAGTCAAGATTAAATTGAATATGGCTACAGAAAATATTCAGTATTATTCAGAAACTAATTATAACGTGCAACATGTACCGCAACTATTGTGTTCATCTGGAAGAGATACGAATATGTGGTTAATAAGAAATGACTCTAGTCGATATTTGAAACAGGAGAGTGTCCGATGGTTAAACGTGGTTGACACACGGACACATATGTGTGTTCTCTCGTCAATTCTGCGGTTTCTCCCACGAGTGGTGCCTTCCACGATGAGCCCACGGGAATGTAGTGTAGTGTACCTAGCCTTAACAATGGCTACAGCTGTAACATCAGCCTACACGCATGTAGCTGAGGTCTCTTAAGGGGACATTACGGCAGTGTTAATCTACAGATGCCATCTACAGCTTATTGATTATTGCGGAGGTGTATACGCTGTACGTGGTCTTCGCTTGATCTTTGTTTCTAAATCAGCTCTCTTATTTCCGCGGTTGATGGCCCTCCCACACACAGAAACACAGCTAAATGTGACCTCATAAACAAAATAGATCGCATCAAGGTAATCTGGACCATGGCAGGCGAGACAGAGTGGTCAAACGGATGACTGATGGGATGATCTGTTATAAAGAGTGATTAGTCCTGCCCCGGGAAACCTGAGGCGTTCTAGGCTGATTCGCTGTTAGCCAACATACCTATAATCTTAAGGTTAGTGGGCGAGTAGATGTTGGCCGCAGGTGGTGGACGTCTCTCGTGACTGGCCAATTAGTGATTGAGAAGGCAATTTAAGCGTTTTCTATATGGATGCACTGGGCACCACTTTTTCCGAATGCAATCATAGAAAATGATACACTGTATTTAAATGTGTAATTTTATGTACGTTTTTTTAGTTTTACATATTTGTTTACATGTTTATATATCTGTGTATGTGTATAACTGTATGCGTGCATGTGTGAAGTGTGCAGGTGAAGTGTGTATGACATGTGTGTGTGCGCGCACGCACGCGTGTGTGACTGAGTGGGTAAATAAATAATTCTATGTTTTATTATTTAAACTTCTTTAGCTTATATAAACTTATTTGGAGGGGGTGCTGTTGACATTTCTTTTTCAGATTCTCTTGTTTCTCAGCTCCACTGATGACATCAGAACATGTGGGCTATGTTGACAGTTTGCCACTGTGACTTTTGTTTTCATTCTAACCTAAACAGGGCCTCACTCCAAAGGGGATAATAGAATGGTACACATTCAAACAGATCCACGGGGCACACCAAGTTGTAAAAGTCTAGGGGGCACATGGATCTGGTTACATACACTGATATGTTCATTTTAGCTCTAGTAAGATATTCCAGTGGTCGCGTGGTTGAGCGTCGGACTGTCAATCGAGGGGATGGTGGTTCAATCCCACCTAACGCCGTTTCAAACTTAGGCAATTTTGCCCACCCCACATTTGCCTGTGTCTTTCGGAAGAGACATTAAAAGCCGGTGGTCCCTTCTGGCTTATGCCAGGGGAAGTAAAAGATCCCAAAAGGGTAAATGTGTAACCTGTAGTGGACTCACTAATTCTTGAGAAGAACAACTCCTGCGTTAGCCCAAGTTTGAGCTGTTTGGAGGAAACCACATAAGAACCTAAATCCAATTTTGTATCTGTCTGCAGAGTATCATTTGGAGTGAGGCAACTAACCAGACATCCAGACAGAGTTGCAGTTATAACAAATATACTGTAATTGTACTAGACAGTTGTCAGGCACTCTGTAAGTGTAATAACCCAACGAAGGAGACATTTCAGTATCATGTCCTTGGTCTACTGCAGGCACCTTAGGTTCTCCTTCTGTCTCATCTAACACACCAGTAGTCCCTTTAGAAGGTCTGTAGGGGCCACTGGCTGACACTAGATTGAAAATATAGATTATTCCATGTCCCTCTTGTGCTGATGAATGAAACTACAGCAGACGGTGGAATACTAACATAACATGACAATGCCGTACATGTAGACGCATCACATGTGAGACGGAAAGATTCCGGAGACGACAAGGGTTAACATATATGTATACAACGGAAAGTAATAGTATTGGGGAATGGCAAAGGTTAACTCAGGCTTAAAGTGATTCGCAACGTGTGACGTTGGCTCAATATCACCGTCGGAGATATTGATTGCATGTCTCCGTCGATTTCATCTTACGGCGAAAACGTCGACGGCTGCATTGATTCTGTCCCACGATGCACTGGTCGAGATTCCAGCCGACAGATATGAGGAAGTGGTGTTTTATTCATAGTGGCATAAGAGGCAGTGTCCCCGTGTGTGTCTGTGGAGGGGTGTTCCACTTGTTTCACAGGCTCTGAGGGAGTCGGTAGTATGAGGAAGGAGCCGGGGTAAATTCTCGCAGCGTCTTCATTGGTGTGTCTTTTAGTAAGGCATTTTGGCTGTTTGTCAGGTCAGAGGACAGTAACGGGGAAACATACTGTGAGTAGGCACTGACAGTGCTCTAGGACAGTAACAGGGAAACATACTGTGAGTAGGCACTGACAGTGCTCTAGGACAGTAACAGGGACACATACCGTGAGTAGGCACTGACAGTGTTCTAGGACAGTTACAGGGAAACATACTGTGAGTAGGCACTGACAGTGCTCTAGGACAGTAACAGGGAAACATACCGTGAGTAGGCACTGACAGTGTTCTAGGACAGTTACAGGGAAACATACTGTGAGTAGGCACTGACAGTGCTCTAGGACGTTTCAAACTAGGTCAGTTATTTCTGTATGTTGATGTAAGGACTTAATTGTTAGCATTGTGAATCGACAAATTATCTAGTCACTGAAAATAGTTATTAAACATGAATATAAACGTAGAAAATATGCTTCCTTGTCTACTTGCTTCCTGGTTTTTTGTTTTGGATGACATCAAGGCAGTATTGCAATTTGCTAAAAGTAAGTACATCATATATACAAAAGATCTGTTCTGTCGCTCAATTCTTCAGACAGTTTCCGCGACAGAATGATTCCACACCGGAGACAATACAAACAGAACATGGTGAACACGCGTGTGGTTGTACAAAATAGAACTCTTGTCAGTCTTGTGTATGTGTTCCTGTTGGGCTACTGGCTAATGTCAGTGAAAGTGATTGATTGTAGACTTGTGGAATTGACGCTTGAGCTCACTTTTTGTTTGTCGCTTGACAAGTGGCATCTTTAATTAAATCTCTTTCGGCTACACGGGAAATGTGCCTCATCTCAGCCATACACCCGGGCTTATTGGTTTAATTGGAGAACTACGCAGTTTTCAAATGTTTTCAAACTCGTGGGAAATTTTACATGCTTATGTTATTTTGGTTTAGCAATGTTTTAGTTATGTAGTATAACATTACAAATCCGCTGCTGTGGGTGGAGAAGTAATTTCTATAATGAATTTGTTGCGTTTTCATTTCAGTGACATGCAGAGTGTCAGCAACATCCTTGCGGGGGAGCTACTGGTCGACGTAGATCGTGTCTGCTCATGCTGTGACGATGATGACATCGCCCCCCTACAAGAATACCTCCTGCGAGGGCGAGGGTGCCTCATTCTCTCTGTCCTCAACACCATTGGGGTGCAGGTGGGTAGTTTCTTCCTCTGTTTGCTGGGGTTCATTATATTCGATCACTCCAGACAAGTTTGAGGGATGTGTGGATGTTTAAAGTTATTAAAGTATATAAATTATAAAGAATATACATTATTTATTTAATGTATTTACTTAATTAACCAATGCATTTGTTTATTTTTTATTTTTAACTTATTTAAAATATAAAATTTTATGATTATTTTTTAAGTTATTTATTTATTTATATGTATATTTATTTTACATCCTGACAGACTAACACTCCAGATTAATTTTTCCTGAGTCATAATAAAGTATTATTGTATTTTATTCTAACAAATATTTTCTTTACAAACCATTAAATTTGATAATAATGAGTATTCTACTAATTTAGTGATCAATTCAGAATGTCGATATCTTATATCAGACAAGACTACTTTCATTTGGGGCGCCAGAGGCAATTTAATTTGGCACTGGATATAGAGATTTTATTTACACTTTGGACGGATACTGCTGATGAATTGATATCATCAATCATCATATCAGTGATTGCAAATTTTCATCTGGGATTGGAGGCTGAGGTGAGATGAAAGTAGTTTATCTTTCATTGTAATGAGTGAACGGGCTGGTCCCGGAGACACAAATGCTTGTAATAATAATCTTATATTGGACTTTGACATTCCGAGATGACCCCTTAGCACATTCATAATTGAATGACTACAATTTATGAGAGATGACATTATGATGGAGCTACGATAATGGAGTTAATGCCATGTGCCTTGTCTGTGCTGCCACCTGTCAACAAAACTGACCACAAGAACTGTACAAAACATTTCACAACTTCATGGACACTGAGAAGCTGTTGATTAAATAATTAAATAATAATAGTGATAATGAAGCTGTTGATTAAATAATTAAATAATAATAGTGATAATGTTTTATTTCTAACATAAGTCCGCATGTACCCTGGTATGTTGAAATAAAATGTTTGTTAAAAATAGATAAGATTAATAGATAAATAAACAAAAAATATGACGATACATAGGTACAGATGAAATAAATAAATAAATCCAAAACATTAGAACAATATGTAAAGTCAACCAACTTCAGACAGCTGCAAGATTAAGTTGTAGATATCAACTCGGGGCATTTAAATATTAAGTATAGTTGCATTTATTTCATCAACAGTTAACTCTGTGATTTGATTCAAAGGGCAGGTGTTAATTATGCTCACGTAGCAAAGGTGTTTTAACCAAAACAACAACATCGCGTATTTCAGCTGGTTCACAGTGTCTCCACACTGCTAATTGCTATGGTATTGAGAACAATAACAACAACAACAGCCACCAGCAGATGTCAGACTGGGCAGGTGTGACAGAGTGACTGCTGTAGACAGGTGGCTGGGTTGTAATTGACAGGGGGACAGTCTCGGCTGTTGGTCTCTCAAGTCTCTACATCACCGTACCAGAGCTGCCAAGTCTCACGCATTTAGCATCCATCTCACGCACTCATGCGTCAACCTGTAAAGCCCATGTATATTTGCCAGTTAAAACGAACACATTAATACAGATAGTCTTATACACTTGTGGAGATGGCACAGATTATATTTATCATCGTCAGTGATGTATGTAAAATGTTTTCTGAAAAAAGTCTGAAAATGCTGCCACCCTATTGAAAATGCCAGTGCTGCAATCTGTTGTCATTTTGTGGAACTACACCTATTGGCTTATTAATTTCTGCAATCATTACTCTCAACTCTGTCAGTTACTCTGAAGTTGTTTTATTCAGTTAACTCATTGCCATAAATCTTATGATGACATAAATGTAAGATTCATGTGTTGTGTTCCTAAGTAGGACTCTATTAGAGCCATAACTAATACTAATGAACATTTATTATTCATGGAGTGTTCATCTGTCTCACGGAGGGACTTGTCGTTGAAGCAGTAAAAATAAAGATAAATGCGGTATCTGTCGGCCACATGTAAAACAAGGCTGGATGCAAAGGATTGTGCAGTGTTTGACTTATTACGCTCATCTAATACATACAAAACATGCACACAGCTTGTGATGATAATATTATTAACATCTCTGTATATTATCAATAAGAAAATATTATGCATGATGTGGTTTAGTTTTTATATTTTTTCACATGTTGTACTTGGAAAATGCATTCATGCATTAATGTGAAACATTGTTAACATGTATGTGGAAGATTACAATTGGAATTTAAGTTTATGTCATTCTTTATTATGTCCCGACTCCAGCCATACAATGACATCACCACAGCACGAACCATTCAGTCTGAGGTTTAGCCAATAAGATTGATTTCATACAGTCCATTGCCACTCATTAGTCTTGCTGGCTCTTTCAAGTTTAGTTGGATTTATACAGATGCCAGGCGAAAATGTCCATCCTATTCCTAAATTGTTGCGAAGAAGCAGAGAAGCAGGGCAAAGGTTTGCTAAAGTATTCATGTTGGACATTTCTCAAAGGTCGTCATTTTCACACAGGCTGCAAATCTGTCTCAGTTTTCCTCAGATTATTGAAATGTGACTTGTCACATGTTCTTTAAGAATACACCTGTGTAATGTCACATCCCACAACCCAGTACACCAAATGTTTCTTCCTCCATTTTTCTTCCCTGCATCCCACAACCCAGTACACCCAATGTTTCTTCTTCCGTGTTTCTTCCCTGCATCCCACAACCCAGTACACCCAGTGTTTCTTCCTCCATTTTTCTTCCCTGCATCCCACAACCCAGTACACCCAGTGTTTCTTCTTCCGTGTTTTTTTCCCTGCATCCCACAACCCAGTACATGAATGTACATCCAGTGTTTCTTCTTCCGGGTTTTTTCCCTGCATCCGACAACCCAGTACACCCAGTGTTTCTTCTTCCGTGTTTCTTCCCTGCATCCCACAACCCAGTACACCCAGTGTTTCTTCCTCCATTTTTCTTCCCTGCATCCCACAACCCAGTACACCCAGTGTTTCTTCTTCCGTGTTTTTTCCCTGCATCCCACAACCCAGTACACCCAGTGTTTCTTCCTCCATTTTTCTTCCCTGCATCCCACAACCCAGTACACCCAGTGTTTCTTCTTCCGTGTTTCTTCCCTGCATCCCACAACCCAGTACATGAATGTACATCCAGTGTTTCTTCTTCCGGGTTTTTTCCCTGCATCCGACAACCCAGTACACCCAGTGTTTCTTCTTCCGTGTTTCTTCCCTGCATCCCACAACCCAGTACACCCAGTGTTTCTTCCTCCATTTTTCTTCCCTGCATCCCACAACCCAGTACACCCAGTGTTTCTTCTTCCGTGTTTCTTCCCTGCATCCCACAACCCAGTACATGAATGTACATCCAGTGTTTCTTCTTCCGGGTTTTTTCCCTGCATCCGACAACCCAGTACACCCAGTGTTTCTTCTTCCGTGTTTCTTCCCTGCATCCCACAACCCAGTACACCCAGTGTTTCTTCCTCCATTTTTCTTCCCTGCATCCCACAACCCAGTACACCCAGTGTTTCTTCTTCCATGTTTCTTCCCTGCATCCCACAACCCAGTACACCCAGTGTTTCTACCCACAGGGAGTCACCTGTTCCCAGGAGCTGGCGGAGGTGCTGGTGTCCATGCTGCCCTACTGCTTCAAGTTCCGTGTGGGAGGCGGGACAGGGACAGGGATAGACCAGGACCAGGCGCGGGAACATAAGGAAGGTGAGGTCAACGACTGTGTCTGTGAGAGAGAATCAATGACCCTCGGAGATAGTCAGGCGGAGACATTCAGGTGGAGTGGAGGCTCCAGGACACTTCAGTTGGGATCAATAGAGCACTGTAACAAGTAGAGTTTGGAGGTGTCTTGGTAAAACATGATTTGTGGTGATGAGGGGCGAGGCTGAGGGTGGGTGTGATGTAGCATTGGTAGGAGGCTGTTTTTTTGTAAAGGTGCTATGTAAAATTGGTAGGAGATTGGTTTTTTCAAATAGGTGTGATGCAGCATTGGTAGGAGGCTAATAAAAAAACAGATGAGAGATAGACTCCCAAGAATGGAGAGGGAAGGTTGGCCTCCCAGATGGTGGGAAGTTGAAGACCCACTCATACCCTGTATTGTCACCATTTCTGTTATAAACGTAATAGTTTTAGGACTGGTATGTATGCAAGGCAGGGTAGTTCACCAGGAGTTCTGACATGATTGTGACAATGTTCTATTAAATATAGAAAGCAAGTTGGTGTTCTCGGACAGTTTCCCAAACACTACTTCAGATAATAAATCACTAGACACTTTTGTATAGTGTTGATACATGGCCATGTTGAGATGATGTAGTATTCCTATGTAACACGTTAAATCTTGTTAAATCTATGTTAAATCTTGTTAAACACATTCACACAGAAGAAACATTGCTAATGAGTCATATTGTGAAGCTAAATAATTCCTTAGTGTGCCCTCTAGTGAAGTGGAACATAGTATTTAGTTTTTGCTGAAATAATTGTATCCCATGCAGCCATTGTTAATTTAACTGTTTCCTTCAACTTTCAGGCCTGTCCCTGTGTAAGATGGAGGCGTGTCTCTTGCGACCTTGGACATGCTGTCCCATGTCACACTCGACCTTCACTGCGAGGTCAAAGGTCAAACACTCTAGCACACATGACAGTCACCTCAGTTTCCGAAAGAGTGCTAGAAATCGATTGCAAAGTGAGAAACAGTCGTCGGACTCAGACACGGACGTCGAGTACACGGAGTCGACGCGTCACAGGCAGCGTCTGACGTCAAAGCCGGAGTTACTCTGTAGTGCCTTTGCTTGTGTCGGAATCACACGCGACGTGCTGCAGCCATGGGTCGTTGACAGTGGTGACTCGGACGGGTCGGAAGACGACTTCAGTGTGTCGAGGACTTTGGAGATGACCCCTCTACAACTGTGTCTACTCATGTTGACCGTGGTCAAGAGTCTGTGCCAGGCCGGTCAGCAACGAGAGGAACACAAGCGACTCATCTCGGCATTCATAGTGCCACACCTCACGCGGTTGCTTAGCAACATGACCAGGGAAAGTAGTCCCTGTGTTGCAAGATGTTCTCGTGATATCACGCCGCGGTCGAACTCTGGCAGGTGTGACGGATGTAGTTCCGGTGAAGAAAGAGGCTGGTCCGACACGACGGGTGACTCGTATCTCGGCACATACGATGAAAGTAGTTCCGGTGAGGAAAGAGGTGAATCGTTTTGTGGTTATGGATGGACGACAGCTGATGTGGTGTTTGTCGAGCGGTACATAGTGCGCATAATGGTGATGCTTGTGTCATATCTATGCACGCAGAGCAACGGAATAGCAGTGGTCAAGGCCAGCGGGTGTCTAACATCATGGCTGGACGTTGCGTATACGTGTGTGTGGTCAGTGACCAGTAAAGAAAAGCCTTGTGACAATGCGGCGTGTTGTATACGCCTCGCATCGGACATTGTCAATGGAGTATTACTTCTCCTGCATACTATCTTCTCCAGTATCCCTCTCAGTCCGTCCATCCTCCACATGGCACGCGACGTCTTCGCAGACTTCCTCGACCACGAAGGCCTCACGCTCAGCGAGAACATCATCGTTTGGTACGAGAGCCACCAAGTGGCGTCCAGCAGAACTAGCATCAAGACGGCTCCAACCGAACTGATTTCTGCCGTTGGTAAAGTGATCTCGTCGTTGAAGCTGGCAAAGATTGACTACATCCACACGGTGCGATGCACAAAACGGAAGCACAGGAAGTGTGACTTTGACCAGTTCTTCCATCACCACAACGACATCTTGAACATTGAGGGCAGGGAGAGGAAGGGGTTCATGGGAAGCGAGGGAGTGGGGATGTCAGACAGCGATTTCGGCACAAAGTCGGCGCCGTCGGATTGCGCCGTTGCAATCCTCGGCCGGTTTCTGCACCGCTTGTTCGAGCGGTGTCAGTCGCGGTGCATGAAACTGTGCATCTTAAGCTGTGTGGAGGACGCGGGGTTGTGTTGCTGTTTATCGCCGCGTTTTGTCCTGTCGATGTTTCTGGGTAACCTTGAGGACCACCCAGCCACGGTGCGGCACCGCATGCTGTACGTCTTCACTAAGGTGGTGCTGCACCAGCTTGGCGGCGCAGCGGCAGTGCAGCAGTCCACCAACTCATGCGTTGTATGCAAGGACGCGTTGGCAAATACACCCGGAGGCGGCCAGTACGCGAAACACGAGACGTCGGACAGTGCGTTTTCCGGCAGTGACGTCAGTCAGCATGAGGACGAAACACACAAGGACATAAGTGAACCTCGTTGGCACTGTCTGAAGCAGCTACAACCTCTTGTCCTCAGCGCAGACCAGTGCATTGGCGTACAGACAATGCAGCATCTGCTGCACCTCGTGCGCTGGGGGAGTCCTGTGATGCTCTATCAACTCTTCCAGCATGTCTTTCTCCCAGTGATGCATGCCTCGAGGGAGACCGACGGGACACAGTTGTCAGGGAAAGTCACCCACTACTGCCTCGTAGCCCTACCACTGCTGCTGCGGACGTCGCAGGCGTACAATCTCTTCCTCAACTACAGCGGTGTTCGACAGCTGTGGCAGCTGGCACAGGTCGCTGAGCTGCGGCCGTGTGTTCTTCGCGTCTTCCAAGTTCTCATCTTACTTGACGATCGCATCTCCGAACATGACAGTGACATCATCGGTGCATTGTCAAGTGAATCGCTCCAGAGTCGTGATTCTGTCGTGCTCGACATGTTCCTACAAATGCTCCTGACCAATCAGGATTCCATGTCGAACACCACCAGCGATAACGATGACACTTCCGCAGATGAAAATTTGAGGCATTCTGATTGGCTGACTGCAAAGTGCGAACAGTGGAGCACATGCGATTCGCTGTTCACGCAGAGTCATAAATTTCGTCACTGCTTCATCGAGCGGAACGGTGCCCAGAGTGCGTATGATATGTTGACACGGACGTTGTCCCTGCTGTCGGAGGCATGTGACGAGGACGTGGTCAACGGGCATTACGAGGGAGTCCAGCGGTGGTTCTGGCAGTGTCTGCTGCTGGTCCAGTCAACGCTCAACGTCTGTCTCGCGTGCTGTCACGAACACGCTCTCTTTGGCAACAGTGTAAGTACTCAAGATGGCCGGGCTGGGGTCTGTACGTCTCTCTAGAGATCTGTCCACAAGTCATTTGGACATGTGAAGGTAAAATTGTTTTAAGGGTAAGTGGATGGGTAAACATTGCACCAGGAAAAAATATGACTGACCTGGCTGGTATGTGTTCCCACATACCAGTTAGATCCAGATAGATGAACTGACTGGATCATTTGAAAGCATGTAATACTTCTTTATGATGGCTTCACTTTTGTGATATATGATTATAAGTAATAATGCTATGACTATAAGTTATGAAAGACCCTGATACCAAACATATTAGACATAATTTTAGCAGTAACTGTGCCCTGTGTTCTATCCCCGCTGTGGTTCTCCTCTACAGGAGATAGGAAAGAAAGACATCCTGGCGCTAGTGAAACAGGCAGTTTCCGAGTGTCACTGGTTCCTGCAGCCAGGGGGCAGCGCGGTGATGAAGGCGGTCACTGACATGTTGGTCAAATCTGCAGTGTTCGTGGGAAAAGGAGCCGATGTTGTGCATGGTCACATGTTCACAGTCACAGTGAGTGTCCATTGGTGGTAACCTAGACGTCACACGGTGTCACGTAGACGCTACCGCCACCGGTATATTTACAGATTGGGAAAAGTAGGCTGTGTATTTTATTAAAGTGTATGAAAAGTTTCCTGTGAAAAATTGACTGATCTGTACATGTACAGTCTGTGTCTTAAATCTGGCTCAGAGAGAGGAATTACAGTCCTAAAACATGGAAAGATTAATAATTAAAACAAATGAAATATCTATATAAATAAGAAAATAATGAATAAGCATTAAGGACCTGACTGCTTAAGGTATCTAATGATAATTGTTATAATAGTATATATATATACTATATATTATATACTATAATATTAATTAATTAGTGCTTATTAATTATTTTCTTATTTATACAGATATTTAATTAATTTTAATATATATATATATAAAATATATATAAAAATTAATTTTTTAATATATATATATATATATTTTTAAATATATCAGTATTAAATAGATAATAATAAATAAACATCCAATACTGTTTAAAACAACAAGTTAACTTATACTAAAGGTAGATGCTAAAATATTAAGAGTTCACAACACCACCCATAAAAAAAAAACATTATTTGCTTCTTTCTCAGCACCTGGGTATTGCCGACCCGGAGTGCGACGATGAGTTGCCGGAGCACTGTAGTGACTCCAGCTGTAGCTCGTACGACTCCTCCACGAGGTCCGGTTACATGGAGCTGGGCTACGAGGCTGACACAGAGTTCACGTCAGACGAGACGGAGAAACAAGGTAGGGCAGCCTCATTCTGAGACTGTGTTGGTTGTCTGCCTCACACCGCTGGAGTGAACTAATAAATACATAAAGGTTCCTCGTAGGATATTCAGTGTCATGTTTATTTACACAAACAGTGTAAATAAACATGTTCGAATTAAAGTACACAAATGTTGAACTTTTTGTTTCAGAAGAACGGATTTAAGCCGAGTGTGGGAGAGTAGTCAAATGTTTCCTGTCGTTTTAAGTATTTATTTTATATAGAAAGAGTTTTTATCCGTTTTATTCTGCGACATTTTGTCAGGTCATTTTAATAATTACTCTATTATGTGTTATTGATATATGCATGTCTTTAATGAATTGTGAAGCTTCGGCTTTAGTTTCCATTTTCCAATTACAAGCCAGTGAAGGCGCCCGTTTGTTGAAGCCACAGCGAACTGGCAGGAGACAAACGCGATTGATATCGGCGCAAACAAACAATGCTTTGCACCAAATTTACTGTGCCTAAAGTAAATTAAATGCAATCAAAGGAATTGGTCACGTTTTAGACAAACACGTAAGAAATCACCACACAAACCAAGTGCTAGTTATACAATAGATCGGTTTGAAACGCGGTCGGATTGGTGCCACAAAGCCGATGGCAGAGGCAGAGCAGAAGCCAGGGGCACAACAAACAACGAACTCAGCAATGCAGTTGTACTTCTGTGTTAAATTTCTTAATATCATTAAATTGTTTCTACATACACCTGTACAAGGCAAACATGAGCACTTCATAAAAATAAGTGACAGTTAACTACAGCGTTATTGTTAGCTGTAGCACCCATTTTCCCTCTGGCGGCAGATATTCGGGGTCCACGACTGACCGCGTTATATCCAATTTGCGTTATAACAAGGCACGTTATGACTGTATATGAAATAATAAAAACCATAATGTGAATAAATCATGAACAGTTAATAAACTAACTGATATATGTGAACAGATAACCATGATTGTGTATCATTGATTTCACTTTGCCGCAGAAACAAAGGTGGCATTGCCTCCCGCGGCCAATAGTTGGAAGATGAGGGCACCTCCATGCAAGATCCTTCACCCTGACTTGTGTCGTCTGGTGCTGGAGCTGCTGGCAGCGTATCAAGACCGCGACAGAGGAGACGTCCTGCCCCACATCCTCCTCAAACTCATCTCTCTCGCCAGACACAGTCCACAGTGCACCACTGCACTCTACAGACAGGTACACAGTCCACTGTGCACCACCACACTTTACAGACAGGTACACAGTCATAGTGCACCACCGCACTCTACAGACAGGTACACAGTCATAGTGCACCACCACACTCTACAGACAGGTACACAGTCCACAGTGCATCACCGCACTCTACAGACAGGTATACAGTCACAGTGCACCACCACATTCTACAGACAGGTACACAGTCCACAGTGCACCACTGCACTCTACAGACAGGTACACAGTCCACAGTGCATCACCGCACTCTACAGACAGGTATACAGTCACAGTGCACCACCACATTCTACAGACAGGTACACAGTCCACAGTGCACCACCACACTCTACAGACAGGTACACAGTCATAGTGCACCACCATACTCTACAGACAGGTACACAGTCCACAGTGCATCACCACACTCTACAGACAGGTACACAGTCCACAGTGCACCACCACACTCTACAGACAGGCACACAGTCCACAGTGCACCACCGCCCTCTACAGGCAGGTACACAGTCCACAGTACACCACCGCACTCTACGGACAGGTACACAGTCCACAGTGCAACACCGCACTCTACACACAGGTACACAGTCCACAGTGCACCCCTGCACTCTACTCACAGGTACGCAGTCCACAGTGCACCACCACACTCTACAGACAGGTACACAGTCCATAGTGCACCACAGCACTCTACAGACAGGTACACAGTCCATAGTGCACCACAGCACTCTACAGACAGGTACACAGTCCACAGTGCACCACCGCACTCTATGGACAGGTTCACAGTCCACAGTGCACCAACACACTCTACTGACAGGTACACAGTCCACAGTGCACCACTGCACTCTGCAGACATGTACACAGTCCACCACTGCACTCTACAAACAGTGCATCACCAGTACATTTGTATGTAGTCAGAGAGCATTTGTAGGACCGTTTTTAAGAGGCATTATTTTGTCATCCAGGGAGTGGTTCAGATTCTTCTGACTGGTTTCAAGAAGGTCATTCTCTCAACAAGTGGAAAACGTACAGGTAAGACTTTTTCATATTCAAATTCATATACACCCTACCCTGTATTACTATTTTCACAGTCGGTGTCATCATTTCTTACAAGGAGCAAGAAAGTCACTAGTATTTTTTCAAGCTAAAGTATCATTACAGTTATAAAATAAATAAATTGTGAAACCATTGTCATTCTTCATATTCAGTGTCATAAGGGACAGACCAGAGTTTCTTTTCATTGCCAAATAGATCCTTGGATACAGAATGTGCAGTTTTGTCGTTTAGAAATAATAGAACATAGTAAATCTTACAGATTAGTATCTCCCTAGTTGGTTTGTGAGAAAAAAAGTGATTGTTATATAATTGTCCATTTGTAAGACACTAGTAATGTGTATTGCTTTGTGTTGTATTATTTATTTATTTATTTATTATATTAATATACACAGTCTAGACAATAATATTGTAGGTTGGGGATAATAAAACAATTAATAATTATGACAAAGTAAAACCATACAAAATATATACAGTGGTAATATAACAATATATACACTGGCAGCCAACAAATGAAAGAAATAACGCAGTAAAACGATTACGAAGATAATAACACTTTATGGAGTTAACAACTTGGCTGTCTTATGATTAGCTATCAATTTAATTTTTAAAACGATTACTTTTCATAATAACCTGTAAGATTTCGCAAAACATGTTTCATGTTAATACAATATTAAAAGTTAATAAAATATTAACAGTTATGATAATGCTACAGCAGTGGGCATTGTTATGGTAATAATATAGATAATGCTACTGCAACAATCATCAGAATCATATCTGTATAATGCCAAGTCTGACCCCAACAATAGTATACTGTCAGTGTCCGGTTTGTCTGCAGCTAAGCCGTGCCTAGTGCTGGAACTCTTCCTTCAGCTGTGCCAAGCCTCCTTCACTGCCTGTGAGCTGACTGCCTTCCTCAAACTCTTCCAAGAGGACCACCCACCACTGGTAGGCTCAGGAAGATGCTTCTTATGTTATCTTGTCCACTTCCCGTGGTGACAGGATGAGCTGTAATAATTATGTCACATGCATGTTTTTTGGTGTAAAGAACTTCGGACTCTTGACTAAGAGGATCCGGGTTTGAATCCTGTGCTGCGGTGTTAAACCCTTGGGCAAGTTTTTCACTCTACATTGCTCCAGTTCACTCAGTTGTATAAATGAGCACCTGGCTATAGATAGTGGTGGATATGTGTACGAGCAGCCTTCGCGCATTAATTGTAGCATATGGCTGGATGGTTCCCCGAGAAGTTGAGATGGTGTCTGATTGAACAGGTCTGCCAGGGAAGTAAAGTGGAAAGCACTGAGGATTGGATACTGTGCTATATAAGAACTTACCTTTACCTTTAAAGGAGGGGGTCTCTTGTGATGGCAGGCATCCATTTTGTAAATAATAAACAGGTCTGCCATGACAGCGCTGAGAAGCATATTGAGCAGTGATAGGAATAAGAGTGTACGGTGTAAGAACTTACTTACATTTACTGTTCTGCATTGACCGTGTGGGTTGGTTGGGTTGCAGGACACTCTTCTGTCCACCCTCGTCACCGTGACGAAGACTTTCCAGCTCTGGCCAACATACACCATCCAGTTCCCGGTGCCGAAGTCTTCTCTTGTGACTGACCTTGAACTGTCAGTGAGGTCAGTGTCATCAGACGTGCTGACGGCGTCATTCAAACAGATCACGCAGTCACTGGATGCAGTGTCTGCAGACAACAGCTGGACATTGGCTCCATCTAGTCCAGGGGTCGAGGCGGTCAGCTGTGACAGTTCCGGTTCGCTTGACCTCATGGTGATGCCAGGAACAATGCCGCGTTCACCTGTCATGTGTGCGCCACTACAGACGTTCTTGCGAGATCACAGCATGTGGCCGACCAATCAGAAGGGCTTCGGGATATCACTATGGCTGACCGTTGAAATGGCGGACGAGGACGAAAATGACAGTTGTGAGAAGTTCAGATGTATTCCTACGCCCAAGTCACAGGCGCATCACATCGAAGAGAGTTCGTGTGAAGACGGTTAGTCACGTGTTTATCTTCTCAGATTTGAAGGAGTGAAGGTTATGCCCAAATGTTTGCTGTTGTAATTAATTTCAATGACATAAATCAAATAATTAACTTAGTCACTGTTTTTGTAAATGTAAAATTTTAATATGACAGTAATTATACCACCAATACAAATATTAGTTCAAGCTGTATATTGTTTACATATCTGTTATATCTGGTGTTAATTAGTAAATGTTTTACCTCTCAAGAAACCTTCTCCATATATTATGGCTGTCTCTCACAACCTTCTTCAGCAGATGCAATTTCACGGTCGTGTCCCATGATGCAAGCTGGAGCAGTCAAGTTAATCAGTCAAGCAGATTAGTTTATATATATATATATATATATATATATAATAATAATATATATATATAATATATATTATATATATATATATATATATATATATATATATATATATTATATATTATATATATATGTATATATATATATATTATATATATATATATATATATATATATATATATATATATATATATATATATTATATTAATGTCAATTATATATATATGTATATATATATATATATATATATATATATATATATAATATATATATTATTATATATATTATATATATATACATATATATATATATATATATATATATATATATATATAATGTGACATAAATATAAAAAACAGAATCTGTTGAATATGTTTTAGACAACTGTCTGTATGTAATAACATTGAGAGTGTGGTCTTGTTCTACATTCTGTGCCTCCTCCGTTGTGGCAGGAGTCCGGTGGCAACTTCCAACACGCCTGCGAGAAGCCCTTGACCGGGCCCGAGGGGGCAGCAGGTACTGGTCAGAGAAATGTCTCCATGTGGTCAGTCTTGGGAATACTGACCTTCTCTTTGAAGTCTGGGTCGACTCCTACAGTGCCAACTTAATCTTCAGGTAAATATTTTCTGCATTTAACCTAGGTCTTGTTTGTCAGTAACTTTACGTGACAGAAACGTAGATAATAGTTATGTTAATTATTAAATAAAAAAGTGGTACAGTAATTAGCGCTTTGAAAATTACCATAATTGACAACACTTTTTCTCTTCTTAATTAAGTTAACTTAATAATAAACTAATATAAACTAATAAAGTAACTTCACCTTAAAATCACCACAAGCTAAAACCATAAAAACATTACACATGTGTTACGAAGAGGGACCACCAATGATTGGAATGCTTTTTTGGAAAGTTTCCAGTAAATATGCTTTTTTAAAGTGAAGTCATTCCAAAATTTGGGTACCTTGAGTTTTCCGAGTTGACCGATAGTTAACGTTTTACTCTTGCAGACTTGTCTCGCACCAACACGAAGTTGAGAAAGTTATGTGCGAAGCATCAGTACCCAACCTGCTCGCACGAGACAGGTGGCAGCACCTGACACTCTCCTACTCAGAGCGAGGGCAAGGGGGCCGTATGCTGGGGACAGTAAGTAGAAAAACAAGGATATAAATGGCTAAATAAATGTATTCTTTGTATGATAAGTTAATAATTGTGTTTGCTGGTGTATGTGTTTCAGTAGAACATAGGTTTTCCTCAGGTATGTGTGTGGCAATGTAAATATTGTTCTTGTGGGCATGTGTAATTTTTGTATGTGTACATGTCGATACAAATGTTTGTCCTACACTCACATGTAAACTAAACTATTTTTCAGCAATAATTTGTCAGCCATAAAAAAAATTCAGAGGTAGTTATGTTCACTTCATGGTTGTTTGGTATCAGCATTGTACAAAAACGGTGTACTGAATTCATTAACTATTGCGTTATTGTGTTGCGAACTTATTTCTAAATTTTTTATTTCATATAATGCATTTCACATGTCTTTCTACTTTCCCTGTAGTTTTGTGTCAACATATATATTTGACATGCAGGTTTATGTGACCAGAAATATTTGCACTATAAGTTTGTGTCTACACAAATATTTTCCTTGCAGGTTTGTGTAACCAGAAATGTTTTCCTTGCATATATGTGCCAACATAACTATTTTCCTTGCATATGTATGACAACAGAAATGTGTTACCTACTTATATGTGCCAACATAACTATTTTCCCTACTCATGTGTGTCAACAGAAATGTTTTCCATGCAGGTGTGTTTCAACAGAAATGTTTTCCCTGCATATGTTTGTCAAATGAAATGTTTTCCCTGCATATGTGTGTCAAATGAAATGTTTTCCCTGCAGGTGTGTGCGGTGGTGGACGGCTGCTACCAGAAGGAGGTAAGTCTGGAGTACCGTCTCAATCTCACCAGCAGCGACGCTCAGACTGACAGTCGCTTCATGCTGGGCCACGCACTGCCCCTGGACAACATCGACCCTGACACAGGCTCCTGTCAACTCGGCAATCTCATGCTCTTTAAAGGTCAGTCTCACTCCAGATTACCTGGTGCCCTTGCACTCATTTTGAATTGAGATGGATTGGTTTAGCATTGTACAAAGTAAATTGTTAAGATTATAAATTGATTTCTTGCATTATCTAGAGGATTTATGTTTTGTTTTATTTATAAACATTGCAGTGTTGTTATGGCTGGTGAATAAATACTGTTATATTCTATGGTCTGAACTATGAGACAGTGCACTGAAATATGAACATAAGCACAATTTATGCAAAAGCTTGATTGGTTGTACAAGTGTAAATACATATATTAAACACAATCTTACACAGCTTATAGAACAATGAAACATGAATAAAAACATAAATATTTTGTCATATACGTTAACTTAATTTCTGTATTAATAAATATAAAAAAATAATAATAAGATAACTTTGTTTGCATTTAAATCCATAGAAATAAATCTCAACGGCCCAGTGCATATATCTGTATTACTAGTGTCATGAAAAGTTTGTCATGCCTTCAGACACATTGCTGACGAAGCACACCAGCTTCCACCTGTTTGCCCTGGGACCTGACGTGTGCACCCTGAGTCAGTGTGACTCCAGCACACAGACAGCCTACTACAGTCGCCACATCACCACAGAAGCCATCACACTCTCCGGCCTCAGTCACGATGTCTTCAACGGCAGTCACAGCATCTACATACAACACCTTCGCGTGAGTCGTGGCTGCTGATTATCTCAGTTGTCAACAGCTGTCATTGTGTGTTTGTTGTACAATCAGAATATGAATTGAGCATGTACATTTCTTTCTATTGTAGTGGAAATTAAAACTGCATATTTGATTCTATTTTATACACATGGTGTGTACATGTTTCTGCTATTTTTTTATTTATTTGTTATACCATTAATTAAGTAATAATAAAACATTGAAAACTCTTACTAAATCATTTGTGTTATAGAAAGATACTTGTTTTCCCCATTTATTTGCTAGGAACATTGAGTAATTCCAAGATTTATGCACAGCTGTGCCCTAACATTTCTACACTAATGACTGCAGTACGTCACAGTAATCTAGATGCCTCTGTAGTTTGTATGAAACAGCAACTTGTATTCCTTTCATTACAAACTGTTGTAATAAATTATATTATATGCCTCCACATGTGCATTTCTTTGTGATGTACATTTAATAAAATTTAACATCATTGCCACCAAAGGAAGCCATTAGCTTATCAAGATTCATAAAACATTTTTTGACCGAACTGTTCTTCCTACAGGAAAACTTGACTCTGAGCTATAGTCCCCGCAACGCGACCACATTCAACCTCTATGGCCAACCTTCACCTTTCAAGTCATCCAACACCAAGGTTGGCCATGCCCAGCAGCCACAACATACAAAGGGGGCGTTTAACCCGCTCCACCAGCAGCCAACCAGCGTCCCCGCAAGGCTGCTTACAGACGTGGCGCCACAGTGTAACAAGGGGTTTGCTGATGCTGTAGATGAGATTGGAGGCATCAGCACATTCCTGTTTCTCTTTGCCAAGGTGAGGAGAGTTCGTTGTTCAACTGAAGAGTATGTGATTGATGACTGCTTATTAAAAATGTGTACAGTTGTACTACACGACTGTGTTGGTGTACAGTTGTACTACACGACTGTGTTGGTGTACAGTTGTACTACACGACTGTGTTGGTGTACAGTTGTACTACACGACTGTGTTGGTGTACAGTTGTACTACACGACTGTGTTGGTGTACAGTTGTACTACACGACTGTGTTGGTGTACAGTTGTAATACACGACTGTGTTGGTGTACAGTTGTACTACACGACTGTGTTGGTGTACAGTTGTACTACACGACTGTGTTGGTGTACAGTTGTACTACACGACTGTGTTGGTGTACAGTTGTACTACACGACTATGTTGGTGTACAGTTGTACTACACGACTGTGTTGGTGTACAGTTGTACTACACGACTGTGTTGGTGTACAGTTGTACTACACGACTGTGTTGGTGTACAGTTGTACTACACGACTGTGTTGGTGTACAGTTGTACTACACGACTGTGTTGGTGTACAGTTGTACTACACGACTGTGTTGGTGTACAGTTGTACTACACGACTGTGTTGGTGTACAGTTGTACTACACGACTGTGTTGGTGTACAGTTGTACTACACGACTGTGTTGGTGTACAGTTGTACTACACGACTGTGTTGGTGTACAGTTGTACTACACGACTGTGTTGGTGTACAGTTGTACTACACGACTGTGTTGGTGTACAGTTGTACTACACGACTATGTTGGTGTACAGTTGTACTACACGACTGTGTTGGTGTACAGTTGTACTACACGACTATGTTGGTGTACAGTTGTACTACACAACTTGTTGGTGTACAGTTGTACTACACGACTGTGTTGGTGTACAGTTGTACTACACGACTGTGGGTACAGTTGTACTACACGACTGTGTTGGTGTACAGTTGTACTACACGACTGTGTTGGTGTACAGTTGTACTACCGACTGTGTTGGTGTACAGTTGTACTACACGACTGTGTTGGTGTACAGTTGTACTACACGACTGTGTTGGTGTACAGTTGTACTACACGACTGTGTTGGTGTACAGTTGTACTACACGACTGGTTGGTGTACAGTTGTACTACACGACTGTGTTGGTGTACAGTTGTACTACACGACTGTGTTGGTGTACAGTTGTCAACGACTGTGTTGTGTACAGTTGTACATACACGACTGTGTTGGTGTACAGTTGTACTACACGACTGTGTTGGTGTACAGTTGTACTACACGACTTTGTGTACAGTTGTACTACACGACTATGTTGGTGTACAGTTGTACTACACGACTATGTTGGTGTACAGTTGTACTACACGACTATGTTGGTGTACAGTTGTACTACACGACTTGTTGGTGTACAGTTGTACATACACGACTTGTTGGTGTACAGTTGTACTACACGACTGTGTTGGTGTACAGTTGTACTACACGACTGTGTTGGTGTACAGTTGTACTACACGACTGTGTTGGTGTACAGTTGTACTACACGACTGTGTTGGTGTACAGTTGTACTACACGACTATGTTGGTGTACAGTTGTACTACACGACTGTGTTGGTGTACAGTTGTACTACACGACTGTGTTGGTGTACAGTTGTACTACACGACTGTGTTGGTGTACAGTTGTACTACACGACTATGTTGGTGTACAGTTGTACTACACGACTATGTTGGTGTACAGTTGTACTACACGACTATGTTGGTGTACAGTTGTACTACACGACTTGTTGGTGTACAGTTGTAATACACACTTGTTGGTGTACAGTTGTATACACGACTATGTTGGTGTACAGTTGTACTACACGACTATGTTGGTGTACAGTTGTACTACACGACTATGTTGGTGTACAGTTGTACTACACGACTGTGTTGGTGTACAGTTGTACTACACGACTGTGTTGGTGTACAGTTGTACTACCGACTGTGTTGGTGTACAGTTGTACTACACGACTGTGTTGGTGTACAGTTGTACTACACGACTGTGTTGGTGTACAGTTGTACTACCGACTGTGTTGGTGTACAGTTGTACTACCGACTGTGTTGGTGTACAGTTGTACTACACGACTGTGTTGGTGTACAGTTGTACTACCACTGTGTTGGTGTACAGTTGTACTACACGACTGTGTTGGTGTACAGTTGTACTACTAAGACTGTGTTGGTGTACAGTTGTACTACTGTTATGACTGTGTTGGTGTACAGTTGTACTGGTGTATACGACTGTGTTGGTGTACAGTTGTACTACCGACTGTTTGGTGTACAGTTGTACTACACGACTGTGTTGGTGTACAGTTGTACTACACGACTGTGTTGGTGTACAGTTGTACTACATGACAATGTTGGTGTACAGTTGTACTACACATGTTTGGTGTACAGTTGTACTACAGTATCTGTGTTGGTGTACAGTTGTACTAACCTGAGGAATTGTACTAAAATACTTAATGCTCACCATAGATATGTTGAATATTAAATTATGCCAGAATAAGTTAAATTTCATAAATGATGCTTATTATGATGTAAGCTGTTTTTCCAAAGAGCCAAGCCATCGAGGCAAAAAAAGGACCGACCGGCCGACAGACCGACAGACCGACGGTTGGATGGCGTGTCTTATAAATGCATTATTGTGGTAGGTTGTGGAACAGGAAGGAAGTGAGAAGCAGCAGGCTCGGGCACTACGGCTTCTCTTCACTATGATTGGCTACAGTTCTCACTATGAACAGGACTTCATCAACATGGATGGCTATGGCATGCTTGTCAAGATTCTACTCACATCGCGATGCATTGTGGGATATGACCTTCTGAAGGTGAGTGAACTTAAAGATTTGAAGATTATCACATGACTCAGTTCAGTAATTTTATTTTTGACAGTGTAGTCGTTATGAAATATGTTCTTAAAAAATGGGTGATCTTGGCATATTCGCTTTGAATGAAGTTAGAAATATGTGTTTTTCTTTTCATACAAATGAAATGGGAAAGTTTCCATGCAGGATGAAAATCTTATTATGTGTATGTCAGTTTACATGTGTATAACGAAGTAAATATGCTATACAAAATTAGCGACAAAGCAGAAACAATGATGCTAAATTTGAAAACGTTTCAACACAAGTCCACAGGGAAAGATTTGACAAGAACTGTCACTATAACAGCCACTATATTGAATGATTTACCATTTGACTCGCAGAAAAAGATACGATAATAATGTATTCAGTATATTGATATTATTTCGGTGCTGAGCTTCACTAATGTGCCTCCAGGTGTTACTCGACTGGTGCGTGTCGGAACCTGTGCTGCAGCGCCACCAAGGGGGCTATCGTGCAGTTATGAACACTTCGGCCCTGATCCGAGACGTGCAGCTCATTAACTGTGTCCTGCTGTGCTGGCGGTTGTGGGGCCGGGCAGACACCAGGGTGTGGCACGTGGGGCTACAGGCCCTAGCTGCCCTGGTCAGGGGTGACCACCCGCATCGCGGCTTTAACGTTCAACAAATGCAGAATGTCCAGCTCGTCCACAAAATCACGATGATATTTCTCGTAAGTCCTACTACAGACACCCGGCGACTGCTGTCAATTGAATACCTTCTGTTGATGATAAGTTATGTGTGAAGTTTATGGTTGTTATTAATGTTTGTGACATTTTATTGTCTTGATTATTTACTGACATTTTTATTGAATTGATGTATAAATATAAAAAGCAAAGGTTGTTAGCTTAGTTATAGGCAATAAGGTAATTATCTAAGTATCTTAGTTTAGTTTGTGATCAGTCTCTGATTAATCCTGAGGAATTGCATAAACCTAAAAACTTAATGCTCACCCATAGCATGATGGTTGAATAATTTAAACTTATGCCAGTAAGTAAGGTTAAACCTTTACATAACATAAGCATGGCTAAATAATAACAAAAACCTTCAGCGATTAATTAAATCAACCATCGTCATTGCAGACCTAACACTTGTAATTATCTGTTATGCAATGTTTCAGGAGAGAATTCAAGATGGCTGCCCATCCCTCTCCCTGCCGCTCTGTCAGTCCTTGACCTCCATCATCCAGCAGCTGATTGGTCACCCGCCTGACCTTCACGTTGTCATGCCGATCTGCGACTTCCTGTTGTTGGTTCATGCTGCAGCCAACACCTTTGTCTTCCACACACCCAGCAGCTTCTACTTCACAAACAAGTGGAGTGAGTCGAGATGTCTTTTTTATGCAACATAATAAAGTCGTGAATAAATTTACATTGTAATTTTTACACGATATCATATTGTTGTGATTGACCATACCTGCTTCCGTGACCAACTTTAGGCTTGGATAATAATTGTGGTGAAAAAGGTTTTGTGCATTATTTTTAAATGGCTGAATAATTTCTACTTCTGTCTGTGTGACATTAAATAAGTGGTGAAATATAAAGCATTCTGCCTGTCATGCCAGAATATTTACCGTGGCACTAATATAATAAGAAATTTCAGTGGTTGTATGTGAGATAGATATTGATTGCTCCTATTGTTGTTTATTCAGCAATGATAAAGCCTGAGTTGAGACGACCCCCGAGTCAGGCCATACCCATTAGGTCACATGACAGTGCAACAACTAAGTTCCGCACCCTCATTCACTCACAGTCGGAGAGCGAGGTCGTCTGCATGTCAGTGGCTGGTGAGGCTCCCTTTATCTCCCACCTTCCTACTTCTCCCAGCTTTCTTCCTTCACCCACCCACCTTCTCCTTCCTTCCTCCCCTTCTACCGTCCACAACCTCCTTCCTTCCTCCCATCTTCTCCTGCTTTCCTGTCACCTTCTTCCTCCTACTTTCTTCTTCCTACTTCCTACCTCCCTCTTTTCACTTTCCCTCCATTCTCCCACCTTCACTTTCCTCCATCCCATCTTCTTCCACTTTCATCCCACCTTCCCCTCCCTCCTTCCCATATTCTGCCTCGTTCCTCCCACCTCATTCCTTCCACCTTTTCCCGCCTTCCTTCCATCTTCCTACACTCTCCTTTTTATAACTTATTTACATCTTCCCTTTTTTACATTATTTAAAATTTGATGGTATCAAATTTCTTACTTATGTACTTTGAAAAGCTATGTATTGTATATCTATTTATTGTCTGTAGGTTTTAACCTGATATAAATGTATTCATATCTATAGTAATATATGACAAATCATCAATTTATTAGTATAATTAATATATATATAATCTATAATATGACTTATTTCTTACAGTATTATAATCTGTCAGTCGGTACTTGTGTTGCAGACCGACTCATCCGTCCACAGAGTTTTCCAACTATTGATAGCCTGAAGATGGAACAAAGGAAGCAGTATGCGACCGACACCGAAATTGACGTGCTGCGCAAACGCACAAAGTCGTTCCCGCCTCTGGGCATGCTCAGTAGGCACCTGCTGCGAGATGACGAGCGGGAAGCTGGTTTGAACTACGTCAACATGCGACTGATGCCAATCGATGCTGGCACTGAGGACTGTCAAGTGAACCAGACCGTCAACTTCACCCTCTTCTCCGCCGACGAACAGTCGCGTCAGGTGCCTGTCATCATCAATTTCTCAGGCTCGAAACACGATCGGAATGGGAAGGGTTTCGGAGGCATAAGACGTAGGAGAAAACGCCACAGTGGCGAATACTCGGACAGCCAAGAAAGCAACGACGAAGATGAAAGTTCCTGTTTTGTCCAGCAGGTGAAATCTGACGAGAAGACGCAAGATGGAAAGAAGTCTTTGGAGGCTCTTCTCTCGTCGAAGTCGGCAGCGAGTCCGGAGATGACGGATCTGGTGAACTACATGTCCGAATGCGGCCGTCCCAGCATGCATCAGGAATCAGCAGCGATCTCGGACCGGCGGTGGGGGTTAAAAGTGAAAATGGAAGTGGACAGTTTTAGAATGTCACCATCGTCGCTGGTGTCCGACGAAAATGATAACTCGCCGCTGACAGCGTGCCGACATGAACTGCATGATGGGAAGGCAGGCCAGGTCGACGACTCAACAGAGAGCAGTGACGATTGGGTGGTTTATAGCACTGAGACTACAACCACGTCAGTGTCGGTGGCTGGGGCCGCAGCGAGCATGGGAATAGAGAGGGAAGAGGACGGGATCGAGGAGGGGGAGGAGGGGCTCGTGTACACCTGCACAGGTAAGTCGTCCCACGTACGTCTAGGTAGCAGTGTGTCGTGCAAGCATTGGCTTTTAGAATCAATTTTGCAATAAAAAAATTCACTGTCTCATAGTTTTGACTCCACGAACTAACTACTGAATTTTTCTCAACCACATCTGGTCATAGATTAGCAGAAATGTCAGAAATGATGCAGCTTTATATACAATACCTGTTGGTGCCAGTATAAGTCATTGCCCTTATTTAGTGTCTGGTCGTCATGGTGATCCACCATCTTGGCCAGCAGTAGGATGGTGGATAATGCGTCCTCTCAAGCCTGATACACTGTAATAACATACAAGTTCTTTTGGTGACTAACCAAAGATGTACATCTGAAATAATACTGGACTAGTTGCCTCGGACACTGAAGTGTCTTCTAGTAGTTGTTGTCAAGGGCTGTTGCTATGATAAGAGGCCACTAATCATCATCAGCGTTAACTTTTATGTTTTTAGGAATTACTTATTTATTAACTCTTTGTTTTATGCCGTTTTGATTGTCTTAAATATATATAGCGTTTTGAATTTTTTTTAAAGTTTATATCTGAATGATAATTTAATTGGATAATTGATGCCACGTTGTTTTGTAATCTTGAATTTGTTTACTGCCCCTATGTTTTGTAACAGCGCCTTTGAGTATGGTAACCTGGATTTGTGGCGCTGTATAAATGCTTTTATTATTTAATTATTATTATTATCACAATAGACTCTGCAAGTCACCAGATCTAACAATCTAAATATGTCTGGCAATTTCACCAAAAGTATGCACTTTAATACTAAACTGATTGTTTGTGTTACTTTTACTGTTCACTCACATTGGACACCAGTCAATATATTCTTAGATTTTGGGGTACATGATTCAACTGGTGCAGCCATCTATAAATGTATTGCCAATTACAACAGTAACTGACTGGTGTAATTGTTTACACCCTTGTAATTTGCAGCACTCCTGGAGCTGCTCTCCCAGGTGTTGGTGGGTGTGACGGAGGACTGCTGTAAGACTGTCACTGATTACAACAGTAACTAACTGGTGTAATTGTTTACACCCCTGTAATTTGCAGCGCTCCTGGAGCTGCTCTCCCAGGTGTTGGTGGGTGTGACGGAGGACTGCTGTAAGACTGTCACTGAGCTGCTCCTCAAACCTGAGGTCATCCTCGTCATGGCTCACAACACGGCCCCCCAGGTCAGGGTCGCCGTCGTACAGGTCAGTAGGTCATAGGTCATTCTATGTATAGAGAAATGTTTCTGGTTGTAATTTTTAAAAATTTTATTTATGTTTTAGACAACTGGAATGTATGTGGTACTTGATACTTTGTAACCGCGGGAACAAACACCCACAGAGCCACAGACATAGTGTGACTCTTGTCACCATTCAGTTGGGCAACTGGTGTGCATCACTGTATTTTTACTGATAAGAGAAACATCTTCTCGATAGGATATGTATATTACTAATGTAAATAGGCAACACTAAATAGCTGTTGTTACAGTAGTTATTTAATTCATCAGAAAATTGGCTTCTGCTCGATACAAAATAAAGATAGTTATAGGTGCTGACATTTCCAGTTAATAGATTGTTCAGTGATGTTATCAAGTTGCTTGTGTGCATGCGTGCGTGCGTGTGTGTGCATGTATGTGTGTGCGTATGTGTGAGTGAGTGTGCATGCATCATTTATAATGACTGACATCTCTTTATATTTGGATTGAAGACAAACAAAGATTTACACTGAATGTAAAAACTGCAGACATTCATCTTTTACCCGTGCGTGTAAATAGATAGTTCCGTGTACATTATGCACAAAATAAGGCAGGTGTCAATACGGAGCAGTGTCTATACGGAGCAGTGTCTATACGGAGCAGTGTCTATACGGAGCAGTGTCTATATGGAGCAGTGTCTATGTGGAGCAGTGTCTATGTGGAGCAGTGTCTATGTGGAGCAGTGTCTATGTGGAGCAGTGTCTATGTGGAGCAGTGTCTATACGGAGCAGTGTCTATAGGAGCAGTTCTATGGAGCAGTGTCTATGCGGAGCAGTGTCTATATGGAGCAGTGTCTATGCGGAGCAGTGTCTATGCGGAGCAGTGTCTATGTGGAGCAGTGTCTATACGGAGCAGTGTCTATGCGGAGCAGTGTCTATGCGGAGCAGTGTCTATACGGAGCAGTGTCTATACGGAGCAGTGTCTATTGGAGCAGTGTCTATGTGGAGCAGTGTCTATATGGAGCAGTGTCTATATGGAGCAGTGTCTATGCGGAGCAGTGTCTATATGGAGCAGTGTCTATATGGAGCAGTGTCTATGCGGAGCAGTGTCTATACGGAGCAGTGTCTATTCGGAGCAGTGTCTATACGGAGCAGTGTCTATATGGAGCAGTGTCTATACGGAGCAGTGTCTATGTGGAGCAGTGTCTATGTGGAGCAGTGTCTATGTGGAGCAGTGTCTATGTGGAGCAGTGTCTATGTGGAGCAGTGTCTATGCGGAGCAGTGTCTATGCGGAGCAGTGTCTATATGGAGCAGTATCTATGCGGAGCAGTATCTATGCGGAGCAGTGTCTATATGGAGCAGTGTCTATGTGGAGCAGTGTCTATGTGGAGCAGTGTCTATGCGGAGCAGTGTCTATGCGGAGCAGTGTCTATATGGAGCAGTGTCTATACGGAGCAGTGTCTATGTGGAGCAGTGTCTATGTGGAGCAGTGTCTATATGGAGCAGTGTCTATACGGAGCAGTGTCTATATGGAGCAGTGTCTATGCGGAGCAGTGTCTATATGGAGCAGTGTCTATATGGAGCAGTGTCTATGCGGAGCAGTATCTATATGGAGCAGTGTCTATATGGAGCAGTGTCTATGCGGAGCAGTGTCTATACGGAGCAGTGTCTATGCGGAGCAGTGTCTATACGGAGCAGTGTCTATACGGAGCAGTGTCTATGCGGAGCAGTGTCTATGCGGAGCAGTGTCTATATGGAGCAGTGTCTATATGGAGCAGTGTCTATACGGAGCAGTGTCTATATGGAGCAGTGTCCAGTCAACAGATCTTGTGTGTCTCCATGCAGCTGTTAGATGTCTACCTGCACCGAGCAAGTCGTGAACAAATCGACCACTTCCTGAAGACTCGGTGCTTCCACCTGCTGGCCAATCAGCTGCATCAGCACGAGGCGACGACGGAGCTGGCTGAGGCCTGTCTCACTGTGGTCTTTGGCCGGCCTTTCTCTCTCAGTGCCAGGTACACACCTGATGATTTACTCAGTGGTGGTGATGATTATCATAATTGTGATGTTGATGGTGATGACGAGCATGACTAAGATGATGATGATGATTGTAATGATCATGATGATAGGGGTGATTGCGAATGTGGTGATGATGTTGGTGATGATGATGATGAAGGTGATAATGATGGCGAAGGTGGTGATGGTGTTTATAATGATTATGCTAGTGTTGATGATGATTTTAATGATGATGATGATGGTGGAGATGATAGTCTTAATGACTGTGATAGTGGTGATGGTGGTAGTGATGATTTTGATATTAAATGTTGATGATAATAGTGGTGATGGTTATTATAATGATTGTGATGATGAAGATGGTAATGAAATCTACGATTACATGTATGTATGACCACATCCATATAAGGACATGCCCATATATGGACACATCCTTATAAGGACATGCCCATATATGGACACAGCCTTATAAGGACATGCCCATATATTGACACAGCCTTATAAGGACATTGCTGAGTTGCAGTGTTGACCTGTCAGTGCTGCGTGAGGCGAGTGAGGTAC
Organism: Ridgeia piscesae; assembly: GCA_025642075.2. Classification (NCBI taxonomy): domain Eukaryota; kingdom Metazoa; phylum Annelida; class Polychaeta; order Sabellida; family Siboglinidae; genus Ridgeia; species Ridgeia piscesae. The sequence continues at coordinate 69,562 of JAODUO010000950.1, forward strand.
AGAAGACCTCAATTGTCCTCTCCCTGGCACTGCTGGAGAGTAGTGCAGACGACAGCCAACTGTGCCAAGGCATTCTTGCTGTCCTACTGCAGGTAACTTGCTTCTATACACCTTACAATGATCACCTAAATCGTGTGTGATTTATGTCCTTACAAGGGCATCCGTGGCGGGAAATAGAAAATATTTTGAAATCGTACGACGGTCCCGCATGTAGATATTTTGTAATTCTAAAACTGATTCCAGTTTGTTTCCATAAAGTGAATAATGGCCATTAAAAATTATTTCAAAATGCTTTCATTTCAATATGTGGCTGTATGGTTTGAATCCTGTGCTGCCATGCCAAACCATTGGCATCGTGTTTTCACTCTACATTGCTCCAGTTCACTCAGTTGTATGAATGAGTACCTGGCCATAGACATTGGTGGATATATGTGTAGGAATACTCTGCTTATTAATAAATTGGCTGGATATTTCACAGAGAAATTGAGATGGTTTTCTAGTGAAGACATCTGCCAGGCAGTAAAGTGTAAAGTGCTTTGAGCAGTCCTGGGGATTGGATACTGCGCTATATAAGAACTCACCTGTGTTACTGCGTAACTGACACATGGGGGTGTCGCTCTGTTTTTGTCTGCCGCAGATATTTATCGGCGTGAACGACATGGCGGTGGTAATGTTGGACAACGGTCTAGTGGAGACACTCTGTAATCTCATTCACTACATCAACATCATCTCAGCCCTCACACACACTGGTAAATCATCATTTCCACAGCTATATTTCACTTAGGATTGTGTAGTTGTACGCACCTATTGTATCAGCAGTTGTATACAAACTGTAAATGGACTGATATTTTGTAAACATGAAAGAACATTTTATTGTGTTGATGTTCTACACTTGACTTAATCTGTAGCCCTCCTCATCTCTGTTCAGTTGGCAAGTAAAAATTGATTGTGTAATATGGATATATATATATATATATATATATATAAAAAAAAACACACACACACATATATATATATATATATATATATATATATATGTGTGTGTAAATATACTTTGTTATTTATATTTTTATCATATTTCTATGTGGTAACATCCTTTAATCTGCCTGAAGTAGCAGTATTCCTATCAGTGCTACACTTCACGATGTGTTGATTAACTGAGCTGTTATTCAGGGTGCTTGGTACAGGTTCTAAAATAGTTTTACTCGTCTTTTATAACTTTGTATTTCAATATTTTAAAAAAACACACAGTGTTGAACATATTTGAGATACAGTATATTCTGCTGAACAGCCTTGCTTTGGTGGGTTGCACAAAATTTAAGTTTGCTCCAGATAATTCACTGTCTACACCAGTGTCGCCCCCTGCCTTCACACGCACCAACTCCGCCATCGAAGGCACGCAGGTGATGCTGGTTGTCATTCAGGAGTTCTTCTGTCAGATTGCTGAGAAGACATTCAGGTACTTCACAGCATATTACCTCATGTCTCCTTATTTATGTTTAAGGCACATAATAGTGGCCATATTGTTATCTCATGGCAATGGTTGTCATTGTTATCAACCATCACGTGACTCATTGCGATGTAATGATGACTGTCAAACCAACAACCAATTGAATGCCTAGTGACACCCCATCGTATATTTTGTTTGTTTGTGTGATAACATTTTATAGGCCTTTGGTGTTATTAAGTCATATATTAGGATAGATATATTACAATTTTTTTTAGTTCTATACATGACAACATTTTCCGTAAGGTATGTATTATGAAATGTGCCGGTACGACATGTGTAGGAACAGCTACTCGAAGATAATCACCCTCGATAACCCAGAAACCTTGGCAACCTGATCTTTTCTGACGAGTACAGAATAGTCAGATGCTACTATTCCCTATTACATACAGATACGTGCATAGGGAATAAAAATGTGCGTTAATTAACGAGATCCCACTGAATATACAGAAGATCTGGGGACGATTTCATTGACATTGTTAAGAGCTCTTAAACACAATTTTGCAAAAATAAACTTTGATCCATAACAGTGATTTTGAATTCCTGACAACTGTCAGCATCATACAGCACCAATAGGACATTGTTACTGGTGAGACGAAATAGTGTTCTCGGTGTACGGGCAATGAATAATTGCAATAAGAAAAAACTCATTTTATTTAACAAACACATATTGTGTTTAGTGATGAATTTTCCTTAAGAGCTCTCTATCTTACTATCTTAGTCTCTATCTTAGTGAAATGGTCCTCAGGTAACAGTGCAGGTGATTTTAATTACTAAATGACTTACCTCTCAAGAAAGTATTTCTCCGTATTTTTCAGCTGTCTCTCACAGCCTTCTTTGGTGGACTGAATTTCACGGTCATGTCACATGACTTACATCATATGACACAAGCTGGAGATGGCCATGAAATTCAGTCCGCTGAAGAAGGCTGTGAGAGACAGCCAAAATATAGTAAGTAAGTAAAACCTTTATTTCACAACAAAAATATACGAAAAAAAGAAAAACTTTCTTGAGAGGTAAATCATTTACTAATTAACAATGAACTAAATCATTACAATTAAATAGTGCTAGGGCTTTAGTTGCACTTCTTTGGCAAGAGTTGCTGTGTCAGCCGGTGTTCTGTTTGTCTCTCAGTATGTACAACGCGAGCAGCTACCAATACCTGGAGGACTCATTCACGTGTCTCAGACTCATGCAGAGCAAACTCGCTGCAGTCTACGGTGAGAAGAAATGTCTGACATTTGTTGACCTCCTGTGCTGAAGTTGCTTCTGTCTAGTAGAATAACCAATTCAATGTCACGTGGACAGTTCTGCCGATCGCTAAGAAGTACCAGTCAGCCAATTGTGGTGATCTTGTTTTTTCAAACTTGTGTATCTACCGCAAAACGCTTCGATTGACAATCTATATTAGTGAAAGTAAAGTATCTTTTGTCATCTGAATATAACATTTTGGAACTAATTAGAAAATTACCTGTAATGTATAATTTAGGTGGCATTTGTTCAGCTGGGCATCTTACCTGGGCACGTGAAGAACGAGTATATTACCACCATTGGATATTTGTATTGACAGTAACCATCAAAGCACTCTTTTGATTCCATGGTATACAATACATAACATTTGGATGTTTGTCACCGACATGGCGGATGACAAAAATGACTAGACACCAAGTATTGACTAAAGTTCTCAATGTGACAGAGTCCCAACAATGCACATGAACCTGTCCATTTGATGTCACTCATGTACACGTCACATCTGGACTGGCTGCAGGTTACCTGTCGGAGGAAGTGTCCACTGTTTGTCACATCCAGTGTCACATGCTGGGGGCCGTCCTCAACAACATTGACTCGCGGACACAGACACAGCAACTTGGCTTTCAACTGACCAGTTCACTCCTCTCTAGTGCTGGTGGGTACATGGTGACATCTTCTCCTCCCACCCCTCACCCCCCTCCCTCCCTCCCCCCACAGTGCATTGCCATTGCATTTTGAAGAAACAATATTTCATATGGCTCACTACATCGCCAGTGGATAGTACTAAAGGATATTTTGTATCTCCCATAACCATGTAAACTTTATGAAAATTTAACTAAAAGGCGACATTCAACACATCTTGGCTTTCGTTTCTGTTTGAAAAGCGCACATCCAAAATAGCAGTCTGTCGGTCGTGTTGTCCCACCAACTCACAGTGTGGCGCCACTTGTACTTAGCCTTACATCTTATGCATAGCGTGTGGAAGGCATGTAGGAAACACAGCAAAGTGTACTGTATATCTTATAAAAAATATGGTATATACCGCATACTGTCTACAGGCAAAGAGTACATGGCTCTGTTACTATACGTATTTCTATTCAGATGTCCTACAAATTTAGAACAAAAAGTGTTCATTGTATGGTTTCGAAAACCTTTTTTCTTTTTGAATGCACATAGCCACTGAATGTCTTTGTACCCCAAAAGAGTTATTTTTGTGCATTGTATGTTTCTGGATAACTGAAACTGATTATTTTATCTGTCCAAATACACAGTCATTATAAATAAATATACCCTTTATTTATGTCAAATGTTCAGATATCAATATGCATGTTTTGCACACTCGTCTTTCTTACACAAATACGTATATGTGACTATTTTATGTCTTTCTTTGCAGCTATGAATGCTGTGTTTTGTGACACTACGATTAATATAGTTTTCATCTGATTTTATCTTTGCCATTATCTTGCCAGTGTAATTTAGTTAACATTTGTTACTCAGATGTGCTTCGCGAAATGAAACACTCAAGTTGAGATGACCTTGCGTTCACCCCTTGTGTCCTTATTTACCATTGTTAAGAATGCACACTTGGGGTTATTTATGTAATCTATGATGATCAGACTCAAAACTGAACCAGTTTTACTCGTGCATTTTACTGCTGTATTCTCCAATCAACATCTCAGCGTTATTTATGCTAATATTCATCAAGACTCATGAACGTTCTTGCCCTGGCTGGCTCTGTCAATGATGGCATTGGCTCCTACCCACATAACATCACCTGACCGTTGGTTCTATTCTTTTGCTAATGCATGTGTCTTTGTGCATTTCACGTGAACGAGCTGTCACCTGGAAAGTCCTCAGTCATCACCCTCCAGTTCATTTCCAGGTAACTTTCTTTAATTTACCGTTTGTAACCGTCCCCGTGTGACTAATGTTTTAATTTAATTGGAATGTTTTAATTAATTTCATTTGCTAGTTGGTTGTATAACGGCTGGTTCGTTTTTTATATTCATGTGCATGATTGGATTTGGAAGTTACAATTTTATTAATATTAGTTAGATTATACATATTTCTGTTTTCTCACTTGGTATGTGGTGTTGTTTATCTTGAAAGTCCTGTCGCTACTCCGTGTGATTTTGTTGTCAGTGGCTCTAGCTTCATTAAGTGTAAATGTTAGAATTATATCAAATGTAACAATGTCAATTACAGTGGTAATACACCGGGAGGAAGACATTTGTAGTAACATATATCAGTGATTAAACACTACCACATAAGTGGGATGTTGAATGTTTCTCTAACAACTTGTTTCATTTCTCCACATTAATACCTTCATCTTCTTTCTTTCAGTTGGAAACTTCTTCTCCAACTTCCCCCAATGGCCTCCCAACAACCCTACCCCAAAGTCGGGCAACCCTGTCATTGTCATCACACCCCATGACCTCACCAGAGGCCCCAAAATGGAGTCGGCACACATTGCTGACAGAGGGGGCTACTACAGGTACGGTGTGTTTCCAGTTCTAGGCCGAAAGCAAACGACCTTGAGCCAGGGGGAGCTGCTCAACCGAATCAAGAAGGTCATCGTCATGGCAACAGACTTTGTCCTCTTCACTGGTAAGCTTGAACTGATGATGGTTGATTTGGAAAAAAGTTAACAATTTGTATATTACTGAGAATATTTCAGGACAGGTTAATGTTGTGGTGTGATGTTTTGGTAAAATGGTGTTATTGCATGTAGGAAGGAGAGAGGTGAGGAGTTAAAATGCCAGTCTGTGAGAACATCTTGAATACAGACTAAGTAAATTTGAGTAGATCGTAAAATTAATTACACATACAATTCATACCTATATGAATAACGATTGTATTGACAGTTGGTTGAAGTAAGGTGGAATGCCCTGGCATCTAACAGATTGGTATTTTCCAAAACACATATAATAATGTTCTAGATTGCACGATCACATTGTATAATACAATTTATGAGCACTTTTTGGAGAAGCCATTGAGCTCAAATATTCCAAGGATATTGAATTTAAAGAAGGTATTTATTATTATAATTTTTATTGATTCTATGATTCATACATAACAGTTACAAAGCATCTAAGATATTTATCTTAGATATTTGATCTTTTAGTGCCTTTAGTTAAGTACAAATCTTATTATCTAGTCGATACTTTGTAACAAACATTTTTGACTTTCCATTTCCCAGAATGCACTGTTTCGGTTAGAAGTAGTAGCAACCATTCTCTACATATTTATATAAATTTATGCTCCTAGAATCGACCCGTGTCACAAAGATGTCGGTGGATGGCAGAGACGTAACGACCTTGGGAAACAGGATAGAGGTCGTGAGTGAGCAACATCAGTTGGCAAGGTCACTCGCAGAGTTCCTTATCAAGGTCATCACTTTGGGTTTGGTGAGTGCATTCTTAGGGTCACATATTTTTTAAATAGGTCTATTAATTAATATTAGTTTACTTCTCCCAGTTTCTACAGATGTGAGATAATATGACAGATAATAATGGATAATAAGTATTGAATGGTCAACTTCCTTTAAGTGATACTTAATCAATTTGTTTTATTCAAAACTATAATGTTTCTCTAAGAAGGTGTGTGTAGTATGTGTGAATACTAACTAGAATGTAGTTAATCTAGTTTAAACTACTGAATTAACTAACTTGTTCACATTAATAGAACTGGTAACGTTTTATGCTACATAAGCCTCATGTTAGAGTTGTGGAATTCCGTGTTTTTCTTCATCACCGTAAAGTTAACAACTGTGTTAAACATGTGTTCATTACAGTGTTTATGAAGTCATCCATGACGACGTTGTTTCTTGCAGGATCGCAGTTTTTTCCAACGCCGGTCAACCATGAGCGCCATCATGTGGCAAGCGAAAGATCTACTCCGTATTCAGGTAGATGACGATGTTAGAAGTAGGAGATTTTCAGTCGTTCCAGTGATCCACAAGATGGTCTGATACTGAATCAAATCGTGGCTGTAGAGAGAGTTGACCTGCGTAGCTCATCTTGTGGCTGGTTGCGGGACATTCTGACACATGACACTTACTCGTAACACTGCGGGAAAATGAGTTTAACCTAATATCTAGCACAAATTAAGGACATGTTATGCACTATACAATGCACGTTGTGTCGACAGATGTCACCCAGTTAGACGCAGTGTGTTAGTGAATGCAATCTAAGTAGGTAATTAAGTAATTGTAACAGTTATAATGCCCATATCATTGAAAATTCAAGCTCAGAGAGAGGCACAACAAACAAAATAATTTGCCGTAATCATAAACAGGGAGACGTCTGGGAAGCATAGAACAGCCGCATATTTATGGAGGATTTACAGTTTCAAACATGTTTCAAAGAGTGATAGCTGTGGTTTCACAATATTGTAATAGGGAGTTGATTCCAGGTTGTTGGCATGTTTGCCAATATTGAGCTTAAATTTAGGGAAAAAGAACTGTTTCGCAAATAAGGCAAGACTGGTCTGTGATGGTCTGTGATGTTGCAGCTAAACACTACAGAATTTGCTGCCATTGCTGCTGATGTCAACACTGATGACATATGCTATTTTTAGAACAAACCTTTAGCGTCACGTGTTTGTACTTATTTTTGTACAATCATATTTTTAGATTGCTGATACATTTTTAGATTTTAGTCAATCTGTCATATTAAATGAAGTGCATCGGTCGGTTTGCAGTTCAGTCGACTGTTGGCCCATCTCTTGCGACCAACCGAGGCACTGTGTCAGAGAGTCTATGCAGTTGAGTTGCTGGCCAGTGAGCCGCGACGCAAGGACATTCTCAAGCTCACCCTCAATGTCAGCGGCATGGTATGTTTTTGTTTAATTTGTGCTCACCTGTAAACAGTGATCATAGCTGCTGTGCTTAGCTGTTGTCCATTGGCACAGTGATAGAACATCAAGTAAGGTATTTGGGATTTGAATCCTGTTTTGAGTCGGTGGTTGATTATTTCTAATGAATAGTGTTTGTGTAATGATGTAAATATGGCTGAATACTCCCCAGATTAAACAAGATGGCGTCCAGTTGAATAGATCTGTCATTGGGTGTAGTGTAAGTCACTGAGCCGTCTGTCACAGTGGGAGGTCCTGTACTACATACTGTCGTACTTACTGTCCTCGTGCTTCACATTTCATTTCATTGACGATTTCAGTTGGCTTCGTTCTGTATGCAGGGAGCCAAGTTGGTGTACTTCCTGTACGAGCTACTGTGGCGCCACCTGGATGAGTTGTCGCGGCCGCAGCGTGGTGAGGTGGACGACGTGATGGACGTGCTGCAGCAGCTTGGCCTGTCACCGCTGCGGCTGGGCACGAGAATCTCTCCAGACCTCAGGAACAGTCTGGAACAGGTGAGAGGATATTTTCAAATTTTTTCAAAAGAACACATGTCAAGTTCCATCCATGGAATTTCATGTTTTTCTACGTCATCATAAAGATAATTATGCAATGTACAACTAATTTGCTGTACGTCAGAAAAATTCTGCATACTTGTTAAATTATTGGCTTTTGAAAATCGTCATCGCCTAACACAGGCACCAATGCTGCCTGTCATTTTGTTACGTCGTACGTATGAGCATGTCATACATATGAGCACGTCATACGTATGAGCACGTCATATGTATGAGCACGTCATACGTGTGAGCACGTCATACGTGTGAGCACGTCATACGTATGAGCACGTCATACGTATGAGCATGTCATACGTATGAGCACGTCATACGTATGAGCACGTCATACGTATGAGCATGTCATACGTATGAGCATGTCATACGTATGAGCACGTCATACGTATGAGCATGTCATACGTATGAGCATGTCATACGTATGAGCATGTCATACGTATGAGCACGCGATCTATTTGTGGAAACATGCTGAAACAATGTAACACAATTTTCAATGGTGACATACAGAATCCGTCACTTGTCAGTCACTCTTGCAGGACGCGAGAGGGTGGGAGAAACAACTGGGTCGGGAGAAGACAAATTGGAAGAAACGGACGGAGCAGGCCGCGGGCAGGTGAGACTTGTCCTCTCTTCCTCTCAATCTCCATCACACACAAAGAGCTCCTTCAACTAAAAGATGACACTGTAGTGTCAAGATGTCAACATGTAAAAGCTTATGGTTGCCATGGATTTGTATGTAATATGAGTCACATGATAACACATGGGGGAGCAGCCATTATTTTATTGCACGTGTCTTTCACTGTTGCAGTTATGCTCATGGGTCCAATCTTGCACTGGGTAATATGCATTGATTCAAGGAAATACACATATGGGATACTTGATATTTTTACCTAAATAGGATTGTACTATGCATTGTGTCATGTGTCATGTTGCCAATGTCTTGGAGAACAGATCAATCACAGCAGCGTTTACATAATTTGAACATCTTGAATCTTTCACAAAATAATTATACTGATATGTTTAATGTTTATTTTGTCTATTTATTTATTTATTTTCATATACATTTAAGCCTTATATTGATGTTTGCATTAATCTTAGTTTATTAATGTTCTGATAATGTAATAATAATATGATTTTAATTATTTTATTTGGCAATGTCACACACAATATATATATATATATATATATATATATATATATATATATATATATATATATATATATATATACGCCAATGTTGTTTACAGCCTTGACAATGTTTGTAAGATTAATTTTTTTTTACTAAATTAGCTAAATAAAATAATATATATATATATATATATTTAATATATATATTATATTTTATTGAATTGTATTATTTTATTTAGCTAATTTACTATAAAAAAAATAATGATAATAATATAATATATATATTATATTTTATTGAATTGTATTATTTTATTTAGTTAATTTAGTTAATTTTTTTAAATCTTACAAACATTGTCAAGCGCTGTAAACAACATTGGCGGTCATAAATATTATTACGTAAATTAGAACATTCCAGCAACTTCCTGCACATGATAATTTCTACATTGCCTGTGTCCAGGATCTTGCGTCGACTGGACGGCCTGAGTAAGAAGGTGACTGCATCAGCGATGGACGTGACGAGGACAGTCAACAACATGCAGAACGTACAGCGCAAGAAGTTCCTGGAACACGTCAAGAGTGAGCTGACTCACTCACTCCATCTGAAGAGAGGGTGGCAGCAGCTGATCCAACAGCTCACTCATGAGAGGTGGGAGTAACTTCTGTAAAAAGATCAGATTTATTTTAAGTTTTTTTTTTTTTACGTTGACGATTTGAAGAACTGTTTCCACCTAATTGTAGCTCACCTTTTTAAAGTAGGATTGCTTTTTTCAGAGCTATCTGGTATTGTGCCAAGTCGTATCCGTCGTCATGGCAACTAGACGCGACAGAAGGGCCATCTCGGATTCGTAAGCGCACCCAGCGAACGCATCTAGGGATAGCGAGTCGCTTTCTGCGTCCTGAATATCGCCATAAATTGGGTGAGTGACATCCCTGAATAGATTGTCACATCAGTGACACCCCCAGCCTGATGTCATGTGACCACCAATGGTCAACATTATGCTACATTACATTCCATTGCATCACATTACATGTATTATTTAATAATGATATCAGATAGATATTATTCTTTCTAAATAATACTTTTTCTTGTATCTAAAAACTGTACAAAAACCATCTGGGGTCTACCATTTCACCATATAAGTAGACACAACACCAGAAACTAATTAGCATTCAAAAATTACTGTGATGGAAAGTTTTGTGTCTGAAAAATTCTCCTGCGTGTGAAAATCACAAACAATGTTAATTGTTTCAGATTCGGAGAAGTTTGAGCCTCCCCTCTCTTTCCTCTTCCAAGACGGTGGGAACAACTCTGACTCGGCCACATTGCTGTACAAGCTGCACACATCAGAAAACATCCAGTGAGTGTCGTGAATCTTTCTCATTGTTAGCGGGGCTTAATCCTGTCTCACTCATGCAAATGTAATGATGTCATTTTGAGAAAGTCCCTGGCATGAGAGACCAACCGAGTGACCTGTTTGCCAACCTCTGTTACTGTGCTGGCGTGATATTGTGTCTTCGTGTCTAACGTGGTGTGATAGTTTGTAGACAAGTTCCATTTCATGTTTTCATATAGCTTGTTCCTGTCATTACGGTCACATTTAGCTGGGTCAGTTACAATCGGTATCAAGTCACTAATTTCTCTTGTTTACTAAAGAATACTTACATGTATTCAGCAAGATATTATACAGGCATATAATAAAACATCAGTAAAATACTAAAATTACATTTGCAAATATACCAGAAGCACATTTGAATATGTTCTACTAAAAATATAGATAATATATTTTTTACTTTGATGGATTTTGGGTCATTACGTTTTGCATAAATAAAAAAAAAAATATCCAAAGTTTATGCATATAACATTTTAATACAATGATGATCTTGGTCAAGTGTCCATTTTTTATTTTGTCAATTCACAGTAAACTGTTAAGGGTACCAATACAGTATCTTAAGTGGAAGAATAATTTCACAACATTTCACAACATTTCTAACCCTTGCGTTGTGATTTCACTTTTTCATGTGTCATGCATGTACCCAGTGTTTCCATGGTAACGTGTTTCATGTACACATGCGTTTGTACTCAGCGTTTCCATGGTGACGTTTTGTTTCAGATACACATGTGTATGTGTGAATGTGACGCCATCTAGTGAGACATCCGGGGCACTACTCATAGGTGTGTAGGGGCGATTTGATGAGGTGAACTGTGAGAAAATGTGACATTTTAATAATTAACTCACAGCAGTAACAATTTGCAGCAACAACAATTCACTAACCACAGACTTTGCTGCTTGTCTGTTAGATAACAATAATGTTAAGGTAGAGTTAACTAACATAGAAATGGTTGGAGTGGATAGTTCAGTTATATGTTCTCTCATACAAATGCATTCCACAATAACTTGTGTTACTAACATCTGTACAGTGTGTTCTTATAACCTTAATGCCATTTTAATTAAAATTTTGTGTCAAAAATGCACAACAAATAAAAGCGTAACGCAAATTTTAAGTGTTTCAAGTCAGCCTAAATGCATGACTGTTTTTGGAGGGGGGTGTTATTTTTTCATACTATATAAGGTAGTATACTGTACTGACTTCAGTGAGGTCTGACAATAGTAATGTTGCCATGGTTACAGGTCACAGTGATGTATACTTTGTGGCTGACCAAGACATCATGGACGCCAGTCACACACAGGTCAGTGACCTTGTTCCCAGGTCCAGAAATGGAAGTTGTTACTTTTTTATTAAGTTGGCATCTGGCCAGTTTGTCTTTGTTCACGATACCGTGATTTATAAGAACTTAACTTTACCTACACTAGAAATGTGTGATAAACTAATAATCGTTTATAAAATGGGTAATTCCGTTTCATAACTGATTGTTATCCTATCACATCTTTCTAGATGAGGAAAGAAACATACTAAATTAAAAACATTACATTGCTGAAATGTAAAGTGAAATATATCATATAATTGTTGTAGCTATTATGATTATCATACACAGCATATTTACATGGTGTATATGTGTATGTGTTTTGCTATATGTGATATTCACAATGATTGAATTAAATGTTTCAACGTCGAGTGACTCTCAATAAAGTAAATATGTTAATGAAATATATAATTAAATTAATTGAATATAAAACTTGTCAATACAACAAAAATAAATAAAATAAAAGGTCCATGTTTCTAAGAAAAATACTTTAAAAATCTATCCTAAAAACGCAGAAAACGTCACATTTTAAGTAAGATTGTTATGATGACACTTATAATAGTAATTATAACACTTCCACAGCAGCTGCATCCTTGACAATTGAAGCTCAGATGTGCAACAAACAAAATCATTTGGCATAATACAAAATGGGGACAGACAAAAGTCGTCATTGGCACATGGAACCGCCGAAAATTTATGTTGGCAAAGCAATTTCAAAGAAATATGTTTTCAGCGTTTGTTTACAAAAGCTGGCTATAGTTTCGGAAGATTTAATTGTAACACGGAGTTGATTCCAGATTGTTGGCGCAGCTACAGGGAAAGTGCATTTGCCAATATTGAGATGTGTTTGATGAGAACCTGATGAGAAATGTGTTTGATGAGAACCTGATGAGAGATGTGTTTGATGAGAACCTCATGAGAGATGTGTTTGATGAGAACTTGATGAGAGATGTGTTTGATGAGAACTTGATGATAGATGTGTTTGTTGAGAACCTGATGAGCGATGTGTTTTGCAGACCCTGGCGGACCACAAGGACCTATTCTTCCTCCAGCTGCCTCAGGATGACATCAAGGAGATCCACAGACGGAGGTATCAGCTCAAGGACAATGCGCTCGAGATCTTCCTCACCAATGGCAAGACGTGTCTCATCGCCTTCTCGTCCACGCAGGTATATCATCAGTCATACACACTTTAGTTTCGTATGATTTATCTACTGTTATTAGATTTGTATTGCAAAGTGTTGAACAGTAATTTTTTTTATGTTTCTTATCAGTCTTTTGTTGTTCTTTTATAATATGGTGTTTTATTTTATTAGGGTAATCTTGTCGATTGTTGTAGATGGTTGTTGTAGAATTAGTAGGATTTGGACAGTTCAGTGACATTGCCAAAACATGAGTATTACTCATCAGACCTGATGACGCCAGCTTGTGTAATTATAGAAGTGCTAACTTGACACCAGGTGGCATCACTCATTCTTGTATCCTGTTACTGGAGTTTTTGATAAATATTATATTTGATAGATGGTACTGAATATTGACTGTTAACCGGTACGTTTATTCCATTTATTAACAACCATCCTCATCATATTAGAAACCTTTGTTGACAATTACAATGATTACGCAATTCGTGTACGACCGACATTTTTATGACCAGTGCTTGTGTGTGTTGCCATGCGTCCTTATGAAGAGGCACATTAGGTCATTTGTGAAATACCCATCACTGACATGTCAGATGTAATGATTGGTTTTTGTGGCACTTATCAAAACGAAAGTGAAAGGGATAAGGCATTTGGAGGGGAACGGGTAGAAGTTTTCTAAATATTGAACATATAGGAAAATGTTGATAAAACGTGTTTTTCTTAGTTAAGAAAGATCGACGAACATGAAGTAAACATCAGTGAATGAACAGTGTAGAATCGATATCAGAATGTGTTCATTCTCACAGATCAATATTTCTGAATGGAACAGGTTGTCTGTTGATTGTGTGTCACATGAATACATTTGACAACAAAGTCAACATAAACAAAAGAGGGCAGGAATACACATTAATTAAAACAGATTACACTGTTGATAACCCAAATGTTTCCTTGTCCACTTGCCATCTGGAATTAATTCTCTTGATGGCAATCTTTGTTAAAAAAATATGTGAAACAAATGGCAACTCTTACAACTAACATAGTGCATGTCACCTACCAGCTTCCACCTCCCAGATCCCTGATTTCTGTTTCTCCCCCACTAGGACAGGGATGAGCTACATTCCCAGCTGGTTGCCCTGAGACTGCCCAATGTGATTGAGACAGAGAATCTCACGGCCGTGCAGCAATACTGGCTCAACGGCCGCATCACTAACTTCGAGTACCTCAGCTACCTCAACAAGATGGCGGGGCGGTCCTTCAACGACCTCATGCAGTACCCAGTGCTTCCCTTCATCCTCGCGAAATACACCGGCAACACACTTGACCTCGATGACTCTCACTCCTACAGGTTCGTGTCATCAACTACAATGTGTCCTGTTCTGATTGGCTTAAAAGATCTGGGGACCATTTCGCTATAATTCTTCTTCTTCCTTGCTTTTTCCCACTAGGTGGGGTCAGCAGCCTGAATTCTTGACCTCCAGAATTTTCTCTCATGGGCATCCATCCTCTGGGGTGATCCACAGTTCCTGCATGTCCCTTCCGACACAATCCATCCATCTCCCTCTTGGTCGGCTTCTTGGTCTTTTTCCTGGTATTATCATGTCCACAACTGCTCTCACTTCGTTGTTCTCTTCCATTTTCTGCATGTGTCCATACCAGCGTAGCCTCATTTCTCTGACTTTCTCTTGTATGCTAGTCACTCCTAGCTCCTTTCTGATGTCCACACTGTTTACTTTGTCTCTCAGTGTTACACCTTTAATTCTTCTCAACATCCTCATCTCTGTTTTCTCAATAAGTTAAAGAGCTCTTAAGGGAAAATGTATCATTAAACAAAATCAGTTGTTAAAATAAATGAGTTTTTTCTAAATGCAAATGTCAATTGGCGTATTACCAAGGACAGTATTTCTATGATACACCATTGACTGACAATGTTCAGCTGGTGCATAAGGTGTTGACAGTTGACAGGTATTCAAGGTTGCTGTTAAGGATCAAAATTGATTTTAATGTGCAAACTTGGGTTGAAGAGCTCTTAACAACATTAATGAAATGGTCCCCTGTAGGCGATTTTATTAACATTTATATCAGGTTTTATGCCTGGTTTTGATGTTTAAATTCACTATTCTTCTAATAGTGATCTTGTGTGTCACGAAGATAGTGTCTTTGGTTTTACATGGTGAACAGTCCTCAGAAATGTTTGACCTAACAAGAGGTTTTGTTTGTACTTCAAAGGTTTTGTACCTCAATATAGCACTTACGTCTACACTACGTAGTAATTATCTCAAAAACCATAAATATCTTGGCTGCATGACAGTGTAAACCACAAGATGTTTTTATGTAATATGTTTATTTTACGTCATGACATGTTACAAATTGATTGATATTATTTAACTCAATGTAGCATTTCGTCAAAGTAACAGTTGCCAACAGATTTACCATGGAAGATCACCACATTATGTAAGAAAATCAAGTATGCAATCATGTTGAAATTGTCAACAACAGGTCTTTGTCAAAATAACTGACTTTGGTGTATTGTAAAAAACAGGCAAATAATATTTAATTGCCCTGATTAGCATAGATCATTTGTATATTAACTGTGTGATTAATAACTCTTTCAGGAACCTGGCAAAGCCCATCTCTGTGCAAGACAAATCGACAGAACAGAAGCACATTGATAAATACAAGGTGAATGCAGTTTTATTCTGTTATTTCTACATAACATTTCAATTGATTTTCATCATAAGAGTTGTTAAATTAATTCTGTAACATTAGAAGTCAATATCGCAAATTTCAAAAAGCATTGCTAATTTGATAAAAAAAAGGTTTGGTACCTGTGTAGTAATATTTAGGCTATGCACTATGACTACCTGAGAAAGTAATCTCAAACATTATCCATTTAATTATTATTTCATTATCAATTAAGTAAAAAAATTTCCCTCCTCCAACAATTTAAAATTATCATGTAACTTTTAAGCATAATAATTTTTATATTCTCATAAAATGCATAATTTTGTGCATGTCACTGAATTCTTCACATCTAATGGATTTATCCAGATTTACAAAGTGACACAACATTAATGTTCTTTCAGTCCTACCAATGTGCAGGCAGTGTGCAATGTACCTCTTTATCATTAACTCACCCTCTGTGCTCAAATTACCCTACCTGCTCAGCTTACCTTATTGATGATGATTAACTCACCCTCAGTGCTCAACTTGCCCCTGTGGTTAACTCACTCCTCTCTACTCAATCTACCACGGTGGTTAATTCACCCCCCATGTTTAATTTACCCACCTGTAACTAACTCTCTCCTCTCGGCACCCTTTATGCTAAAGTTATCCTGTGGGTGATCTCACACTCTGAACTCACTCTCTTAACCCTTATGATTACCCCACCCCTCTATGCTCATCTTACCCTGTCATTAACCCCCCCCGTGTGTGTCCAGTACTTGGAGCGAGAGAAGTTGAAGCCGGACAGTGTGGGTGACCTGGCAGAGAACCGCCCCGCGCCCTACCACTACGGGTCCCACTACTCCAACAGTGGCACAGTGCTACACTTCCTGGTCCGTCTACCGCCCTTCACACAGATGTTCCTGCACTACCAAGGTCAGTCTGGGGTCATCACCCCCTACACTCTCCCCCACTCCCCAGGTGGACACCTGTGAGACCATTCCGCTGAGATAAGGAGTGTTTTAAGGAAAATCTCTAGGACCGTTCCACTAAGGAGCTTTTAATAAGAAAAATCCATCATTAACTAGAATATGTGGTTATTAAAGGTGTTTTTTAAATTAATAAAAATGATGATGTGGTGTCACTGAGGACACTATTTCTGTGACACACCTCTGAGAGTTGAGCTTATGAACTCATGCGAAATGAAACAGTTTCTTGTTGCTGAGTGTTGAGTAAACACACACAGTTTATCATCGGTGATAATGTATTGGTGATGATAATATTTTAGCACTGAACTGAGTAGTGTTATTTGCCACATAATGTAGCAAAAATAGTGATGTTTTAGATGATATTGGCATTATTAGTCTCTGTGGAGCAGATAACGTTTACTCTCGGTGGCCATTAGTTGTAACTACTGTAATATTTTTTACAATATTTATTATATTATATTTCTCTTGTCCTCTCTAATGAGCAGCAGGGATGTATTAAATGGGACTTGAATTGAAGACAACTAGTTAGCCAAACCAGTTGCTGGCAAAGCTAGTTAAATATGATGTTGACTGGTGTACTATTCATAAAACTAGTGGTCAGTAAGAATATACTTGACTGGACATTGCAGACAACCAGTTTGACCTGCCAGACAGAACATTCCACTCCATGGAGACGTCCTGGAGATTGGCCAGCTTCAAGGAACTTATCCCAGAATTCTTCTTCCTGCCTGACTTCCTGTGCAACAATGAAGGTAAGATAATAGATCAGTTACATTTGTATTACTGATTCATCATGCTTTAGTTTGTTTGAAACAGACACAGGAAATTATTGGTTGGTAAAAATTGTTGATGAAGGTTTGCAAGTATCTATATTTGCATCATTTGGCAAACGTCACTAAGCATTCGCTGCATTTGTTTTAGGTAATACTGGCATATTGAATTAATTTAATCGAATAAATTAACTATTGGGGTTTTGTATAGAGAATTTGTATTCAGTTAACTATGTTTTATATATATATATATATAAATATATAATATATATATATATATATATATATATATATATCATATATATATATATATATACATCAGACTTAAAAACATATATATATATATATATATATATATATATATATATATATATAATAATATATGTTTTTAAGACTATTAATTTCGATCGGATCATTAGTTCCGCATTTAGACAAGTATTAACTATTTATTTTTAGAAAAACAATACATTTTTACTGAACAGTGGATGCTGTTTTTATTTTGAAATATATTTTAGTAATTTTTTTAGGAACAACATTTCAAAGAAATAATTTTTACCTGCCAAACAAAATACATATTTTCTTGTAGTTCTCATGCATTGTCAATGCTAATTTATATAGTAATAATTTTATTTAATGTTCCTGTGAAACTGAAAGAAATGATACATGATCATAAAAAGAAAGTTTGTATACACAGTACACAGGAGCAGCAGAGATGTATGGAGAGAGATCTATTTCAGGGTTCAATCTTGGTGTCCGTCAGTCTGGCCACCCAGTGTCAGATGTCACCCTGCCGCCGTGGTGTCACGGTGATGCCCGGCGGTTTGTCCTCATCCACCGACAGGCCCTGGAGTCTGACTACGTGTCAGCCAACATTAGTGCCTGGATAGACCTCATCTTTGGCTTCAAGCAGACGGGACGGGCAGCCATTGATGCCATCAATGTCTTCCATCCTGCAGTAAGCTGAACATACTTTATTGTTGTGCTAAATATTGCCACTGATGTTACATGAAATATGATGTGATGTTGTTAGAGTGCAAAGTGTTGAAGGACATGATTGGTCCAGGGTTGTGTTGAGGAACATGATTGGTCCAGGGTTGTGTTGAAGAACATGATTGGTCCAGGGTTGTGTTGAGGAACATGATTGGTCCAGGGTTGTGTTGAAGGACATGATTGGTCCAGGGTTGTGTTGAGGAACATGATTGGTCCAGGGTTGTGTTGAAGAACATGATTGGTCCAGGGTTGTGTTGAGGAACATGATTGGTCCAGGGTTGTGTGGGAACGTGCTGTAAGAGGAAATATAAACATCTAGTTCATCATAAACTATTATTATAATATTACATGCCAACATTTTGGATGCAACTGTAATTATATAGCTAAATTGTATGGACAAGAAAGCATATAAAATAGCTTTGTAGCTGCCCTGGAATGTGTTATCACATCTGTTGTTATTCTGTATGCGCCAAAGGAAAGCCAGTCTGGAAGATAAACGTTTGTTTCAGACATACTTTGGCATTGACGTTGACAGCATAGCTGACCCCGTTGGGAGGAATGCCACCCGCACCATGATCAAGACGTATGGACAGACTCCCAAACAACTCTTCCGTCACGTCCACCCCTCTCCCCATGTCTCAGGCAGGGAAGGTGGACTGAGGGGATATGCCAAGAGCCAGGTAGGGGATTCATGTACAGATTTGTACAGAAACGTCTGATGGAATTAGGAAAATAATCTATATAAATTTCATTGTTATTTGTTATGTTTTTCTGGGATTTAGGAAAATGTTAGTCAATGAAATATAACAACAAAAATATGCAACACTGGTATAACTGGAACAGCATGCAGGTAAAATATAAAATGATAAATCTTCAATATTTTGTACATATGAATAACTTGTAAGTTGTTTTAATTTTTTCTCCTAAATATGTACCACTTTGGTGCTGCTGCTTGCAATAAACCTGACCGTTTCCTATTGCAGCTACAGCCCCTGAGGAACATTTCGGGGTTGAAGTGGGGTAACTACGTGGGGTCCCCCGACTGGCCGGACCCCGTGTTGTCGTGGTTGCAGCCCCATGGATCCGCAGTCTCCTCCCTCGTCGCCCTGCCCACTGGCGAAGTGTTCGGGCTCGGCCCAAACAGCTGTCTCATTGTGATGTACAGCAAGGAGAAAGGTCTGTCTTGTCAGTTACACTACACTGGCCAATGTTTTAGTTAAATTCTGGAGAATTGGACCCTGAAATGGCTCACCAGTACTCTCCAGCTACACACCCTGCCATAGACTTGCAATGACCCCCCCACCCTCCTCCCAGGACCTCAACCAGACATCCCGGTGTACACAGATGGATTTCCTTGTTTTCCGAGAATTCAAATTTCATAACAAACCCACGAAACTCCCAGAAAATTGTTGACTGAAATCACTGACTTTTGTGTAAGTTTACCCTCGATAAGTTAAGGAATTTACGAAAGAACCAACAAATGCAACCTCGTCCCTACCTCGCCAGGAATTAAGGGGAAGAAGGATATGCATGTTGAGACATTGATATCATGTTTACAGCAGTTGCTGTTTGTCTGTCAGAATGACAGTCTAGCAAACTAAATTAATAGTAATAATGATAAATAAGTAACATCTACAGGCGCCAGTCTGAATCTGACCCCAGTGGCACAGCAAGACCAAACACATCCAGCGTGCAGTTTGTGAAGTTTAAAGCGACATGATCAGTTTGTGGCTTTTTATTTCAAAATCATGTTAATCAGTATAAGTTATAACTATTGTACTGTCCTGACCGCCAATAAATGTTTTATCAAAACAGAACTGACTTCGTAATGTTAAACATCGAATGTTTATAAGATTCCCGATGCTGTCACTCAAATCGCCGCGAGTGACATCCGCCCTTTGACCTTTACCAACTAGGAGCCATGCACCTGGCTGGGTGTGGCGTTAGTGGCGTCAACTTGTGTTCACGTGATACTGCATCGCGTGATCATGCATTTCCTTCTGGGCTTTTAGCCACGCCTACAACGGTTTCGAAAACGCCTCGTGGTCGATGTGTACACAGAGTTAAGCGCCCTTACTGCTGTCTATTTTCAAGCCCCTAAATAGTACATGAAAATCATATATTTTGACTGTCTTTACGCTATAATAGGTATAAAATATACCATATAACATGATTTTGCAATAATAATTAAAAGCCACGAATGGACCGTGTCACTTTAAAATATATAATAGCTACCTGTGTGGTGTTGGAAAGAAGTCTTGACAGTGACGCCTCTGTGCTCTGTGCAGGTGTCACAGCCATGAGGACAGTGGACGTCCTCTGGGCAGCCATTGTCAGTTGGGGACACGCTGACAGCATCATCCGCCTGAGGAACAGGAAAGACCTGCCAGCCGTCAACTTCCTGCACTGTCGCACGAACGAACAGGTACAGAAATGTCAACTGTTGTGTTGTCACAAATCATGTCGTTTAATGAGATAAGATTGTTCTTGTTAGATGTGTTGTCGTCAGAAATGTCCCCGTTGCTTCATCAAAATCTTTTGCATCGTTCTTCATAGCACAAGTTTTTTACAGTCGTGTCACATTTACTTGCAATGTTTTGACTGCTTCGTGTCGGTGTTATCAGCTGCTGCTAGATGGCAGGTCAGTTGTTATTGTGCACAGGTTGTGTAAAAAAAAAAAAACCCATTACAATCGAGAGTATAAAAATAAAAAAAATAAAAAGATTAATATGTTACAACCACAGGTTTGATGTGGGTGTCTTTATCGTGAAAATATGACCGCGCCTCCAAATGGAGTTTATCTAGATTTATGGTGCTTTATATAGCATTATTATTATTGTTAATGTCGCTGAAAAAACAACACAAGACAAATTATATGGCATTCATAGGGACATTTATTTCTCTGGCCTAGCGAATGTTGAGTAAACGAATGAAAGTGAAACATGATGTCTCTAATCTGTCATTGTTATCATTACTCTGTCTGCCGCCAGGTGACGTGCTGTGCGTCCGTCCCAGACTGTCGTCTGCTCTTCTTTGCTGACACTACCGGGGTCATCTCAGTGTTCAAGACCAAGTTCAACCCCTCCAAGGTAGGGCCTTATCTCCAAGATAAACCCTCATTTACCTAACTCAACCCCTCCAATTTAGGCTCTCAGTTATGAAGCCCAGTATTGCCAAGATTGTACCAAGTTCAACCCCTCCAAGGTAGGGCCTTGGTTACCATGTCCAGTATCTACAAGATAAACCCTCATTTATCTAGCTCAACCTCTCCAATTTAGGCTCTCAGTTATGAAGCCCAGTATTGCCAAGATTGTACCAAGTTCAGCCCCTCCAAGGTCATTACATCAAAGGTTCTGCTGTTCCAAGAACTTGACTTGAACGCTTCTATTGCATATGTCTGTTTATGTGAAGGTGCCATCATGTTAATGTTATCTTCACTATACTAACAAGAACAAAACATCAGGATGGTAACATTATGGTGAAGCTGGTGTATTCATATTGCTGCTGTTGCTGCATCATCACTGATAGAATATGTCTGGGTAATTTTGAAATGGCAATAAACAAGTTGTTTCTGAAGTAGCCAGTGAATACCTGCAAAGTATGTGTAGAAACACATGTGTAGTATCACCACTCTATGTCGTATCCAGCTGGTTGTGTTATTACTGCCAGGTATAGTTAATTATTATTCGTTGGTCCCAGGCATTAGTGGTCACACTTACGGGGACAACTGCCAAGGGAGAGGGACGGAAAAGAGGAAAAGGGGATAGGGAAAGGGAGGGAAGGAGAGAGGGAGATATGAGAGCAAGGAGGGAGACAGAAGAGGAAGGAATAGAGGGAAGGATGGAGTGAAGATAGGCAGGAGAGGGATGAATGGAGGGAGAGAGGGAACAGAGGGGGAGACAGGAGAGGGAGGGATGGCGGGAGGGATGAAGGGAGATAGACAAGAGAGGAGGAATGGTAGAAATGATGCAGAGGGGGAGGAAGGGGGGAAAGGAGAGGGATGGATGGAGGGAAGAAGGAAGGGAGTAGGTAGGAGGAAGTGGAATGATGAGAGTGAGAAGGGTGAGAGACAGGAGATGGAGAGAGGGAGGGTGAGAGACAGGATATGGAGAGAGGGAGGGTGAGAGACAGGAGATGGAGAGAGGGAGGGTGAGAGACAGGATATGGAGAGAGGGAGGGTGAGAGACAGGAGATGGAGAGAGGGAGGGTGAGAGACAGGAGATGGAGAGAGGGACAGTGAGAGACAGGAGACAGAGAGAGGGAGGGTGAGAGACAGGAGATGGAGAGAGGGACAGTGAGAGACAGGATATGGAGAGAGGGACAGTGAGAGACAGGAGACGGAGAGAGGGACAGTGAGAGACAGGAGACGGAGAGAGGGATAGTGAGAGACAGGATATGGAGAGAGGGAGGGGGTGAGACAGGAGATGGAGAGAGGGAGGGTGAGAGACAGGAGATGGAGAGAGGGAGGGGGTGAGACAGGAGATGGAGAGAGGGAGGGTGAGAGACAGGAGACGGAGAGAGGGAGGGTGAGAGACAGGAGATGGAGAGAGGGACAGTGAGAGACAGGAGATGGAGAGAGGGAGGGTGAGAGACAGGAGATGGAGAGAGGGGGGACAGACAGGAGACGGAGAGAGTGAGGGTGAGAGACAGGAGATGGAGAGAGGGAGGGTGAGAGACAGGAGATGGAGAGAGGGAGGTAGAGAGACAGGAGATGGAGAGAGGGAAAGTGAGAGACAGGAGATGGAGAGAGTGAGGGTGAGAGACAGGAGATGGAGAGAGGGAAAGTGAGAGACAGGAGATGGAGAGAGGGAGGGTGAGAGACAGGAGATGGAGAGAGGGAGGGTGAGAGACAGGAGATGGAGAGAGGGACAGTGAGAGACAGGAGATGGAGAGAGGGAGGGTGAGAGACAGGAGATGGAGAGAGGGAGGGTGAGAGACAGGAGATGGAGAGAGGGGGGGAAAGACAGAGATGGAGAGAGTGAGGGTGAGAGACAGGAGATGGAGAGAGGGAGGGTGAGAGACAGGAGATGGAGAGAGGGAGGGTGAGATACAGGAGACGCAGAGAGTGAGGGTGAGAGACAGGAGATGGAGAGAGGGAGGGTGAGAGACAGGAGATGGAGAGAGGGAAAGGTGAGAGACAGGAGATGGAGAGAGGGAGGGTGAGAGACAGGAGATGGAGAGAGGGAGGTAGAGAGACAGGAGACGGAGAGAGGGAGGGAGAGAGACAGGAGATGGAGAGAGGGAGGGTGAGAGACAGGAGATGGAGAGAGGAAGGGTGAGAGACAGGAGATGGAGAAAGGGAGGGTGAGAGACAGGAGATGGAGAGAGGGACAGTGAGAGACAGGAGATGGAGAGAGGGAAAGTGAGAGACAGGAGATGGAGAGAGGGAGGGTGAGAG
Source organism: Ridgeia piscesae (assembly GCA_025642075.2). Lineage (NCBI taxonomy): Eukaryota > Metazoa > Annelida > Polychaeta > Sabellida > Siboglinidae > Ridgeia > Ridgeia piscesae. Next base: position 93,522 of record JAODUO010000950.1, read on the forward strand.
ACAGGAGATGGAGAGAGGGAGGTGAGAGACAGGAGACGGAGAGAGGGAGGGAGAGAGACAGGAGATGGAGAGAGGGAGGGTGAGAGACAGGAGATGGAGAGAGTGAGGGTGAGAGACAGGAGATGGAGAGAGGGAGGGTGAGAGACAGGAGATGGAGAGAGGGACAGTGAGAGACAGGAGATGGAGAGAGGGAGGGTGAGAGACAGGAGATGGAGAGAGGGAGGGTGAGAGACAGGAGATGGAGAGAGGGAGGGTGAGAGACAGGAGATGGAGAGAGGGAGGGTGAGAGACAGGAGATGGAGAGAGGGAGGGTGAGAGACAGGAGATGGAGAGAGGGAGGGTGAGAGACAGGAGATGGAGAGAGGGAGGGTGAGAGACAGGAGATGGAGAGAGGGAAAGTGAGAGACAGGAGATGGAGAGAGTGAGGGTGAGAGACAGGAGATGGAGAGAGGGAAAGTGAGAGACAGGAGATGGAGAGAGTCAGGGTGAGAGACAGGAGATGGAGAGAGGGAAAGTGAGAGACAGGAGATGGAGAGAGGCAGGGTGAGAGATAGGAGATGAAGAGAGGGAAAGTGAGAGACAGGAGATGGAGAGAGTGAGGGTGAGAGACAGGAGATGGAGAGAGGGAAAGTGAGAGACAGGAGATGGAGAGAGTGAGGGTGAGAGACAGGAGATGGAGAGAGGGAAAGTGAGAGACAGGAGATGGAGAGAGTGAGGGTGAGAGACAGGAGATGGAGAGAGGAAAGTGAGAGACAGGAGATGGAGAGAGTGAGGGTGAGAGACAGAAGATGGAGAGAGGGAGGTGAGAGACAGGAGATGGAGAGAGGGAGAGAGAGACAGGAGATGGAGAGAGGGAGGGTGAGAGACAGGAGATGGAGAGAGTGAGGGTGAGAGACAGGAGATGGAGAGAGGGAGGGTGAGAGACAGGAGATGGAGAGGGACAGTGAGAGACAGGAGATGGAGAGAGGGAGGGTGAGAGACAGGAGATGGAGAGAGGGAGGGTGAGAGACAGGAGATGGAGAGAGGGAGGGTGAGAGACAGGAGATGGAGAGAGGGGGGACAGACAGGAGACGGAGAGAGTGATGGTGAGAGACAGGAGATGGAGAGAGGGAGGGTGAGAGACAGGAGATGGAGAGAGGGAGGTAGAGAGACAGGAGACGCAGAGAGTGAGGGTGAGAGACAGGAGATGGAGAGAGGGAGGGTGAGAGACAGGAGATGGAGAGAGGGAAAGTGAGAGACAGGAGATGGAGAGAGTGAGGGTGAGAGACAGGAGATGGAGAGAGGGAAAGTGAGAGACAGGAGATGGAGAGAGGGAGGTTGAGAGACAGGAGATGGAGAGAGGGAGGGTGAGAGACAGGAGATGGAGAGAGGGAGGGTGAGAGACAGGAGATGGAGAGAGGGAGGGTGAGAGACAGGAGATGGAGAGAGGGAGGTAGAGAGACAGGAGATGGAGAGAGGGAAAGTGAGAGACAGGAGATGGAGAGAGTGAGGGTGAGAGACAGGAGATGGAGAGAGGGAAAGTGAGAGACAGGAGATGGAGAGAGGGAGGGTGAGAGACAGGAGATGGAGAGAGGGAGGGTGAGAGACAGGAGATGGAGAGAGGGAGGTAGAGAGACAGGAGATGGAGAGAGGGAAAGTGAGAGACAGGAGATGGAGAGAGTGAGGGTGAGAGACAGGAGATGGAGAGAGGGAAAGTGAGAGACAGGAGATGGAGAGAGTCAGGGTGAGAGACAGGAGATGGAGAGAGGGAAAGTGAGAGACAGGAGATGGAGAGAGGCAGGGTGAGAGATAGGAGATGAAGAGAGGGAAAGTGAGAGACAGGAGATGGAGAGAGTGAGGGTGAGAGACAGGAGATGGAGAGAGGGAAAGTGAGAAACAGGAGATGGAGAGAGTGAGGGTGAGAGACAGGAGATGGAGAGAGGGAAAGTGAGAGACAGGAGATGGAGAGAGTGAGGGTGAGAGACAGGAGATGGAGAGAGGGAAAGTGAGAGACAGGAGATGGAGAGAGTGAGGGTGAGAGACAGGAGATGGAGAGAGGGAAAGTGAGAGACAGGAGATGGAGAGAGTGAGGGTGAGAGACAGAAGATGGAGAGAGGGAGGTGAGAGACAGGAGACGGAGAGAGGGAGGGAGAGAGACAGGAGATGGAGAGAGGGAGGGTGAGAGACAGGAGATGGAGAGAGTGAGGGTGAGAGACAGGAGATGGAGAGAGGGAGGGTGAGAGACAGGAGATGGAGAGGGACAGTGAGAGACAGGAGATGGAGAGAGGGAGGGTGAGAGACAGGAGATGGAGAGAGGGAGGGTGAGAGACAGGAGATGGAGAGAGGGAGGGTGAGAGACAGGAGATGGAGAGAGGGGGGACAGACAGGAGACGGAGAGAGTGATGGTGAGAGACAGGAGATGGAGAGAGGGAGGGTGAGAGACAGGAGATGGAGAGAGGGAGGTAGAGAGACAGGAGACGCAGAGAGTGAGGGTGAGAGACAGGAGATGGAGAGAGGGAGGGTGAGAGACAGGAGATGGAGAGAGGGAAAGTGAGAGACAGGAGATGGAGAGAGTGAGGGTGAGAGACAGGAGATGGAGAGAGGGAAAGTGAGAGACAGGAGATGGAGAGAGGGAGGGTGAGAGACAGGAGATGGAGAGAGGGAGGGTGAGAGACAGGAGATGGAGAGAGGGAGGGTGAGAGACAGGAGATGGAGAGAGGGAGGGTGAGAGACAGGAGATGGAGAGAGGGAGGTAGAGAGACAGGAGATGGACAGAGGGAAAGTGAGAGACAGGAGATGGAGAGAGTGAGGGTGAGAGACAGGAGATTGAGAGAGGTAAAGTGAGAGACAGGAGATGGAGAGAGTCAGGGTGAGAGACAGGAGATGGAGAGAGGGAAAGTGAGAGACAGGAGATGGAGAGAGGGAAAGTGAGAGACAGGAGATGGAGAGAGGGAGGGTGAGAGACAGGAGATGGAGAGAGGGAGGGTGAGAGACAGGAGATGGAGAGAGGGAGGTAGAGAGACAGGAGATGGAGAGAGGGAAAGTGAGAGACAGGAGATTGAGAGAGTGAGGGTGAGAGACAGGAGATGGAGAGAGGGAAAGTGAGAGACAGGAGATGGAGAGAGTGAGGGTGAGAGACAGGAGATGGAGAGAGGGAAAGTGAGAGACAGGAGATGGAGAGAGTGAGGGTGAGAGACAGGAGATGGAGAGAGGGAAAGTGAGAGACAGGAGACGGAGAGAGTGAGGGTGAGAGACAGGAGATGGAGAGAGGGAGGGTGAGAGACGGGAGATGGAGAGAGGGAGGGTGAGAGACAGGAGATGGAGAGAGGGAGGGTGAGAGACAGGAGATGGAGAGATGGAGGGTGAGAGACAGGAGATGGAGAGAGGGATGGTGATAAATAGGAGATGGAGAGAGAGAGGGAGAGAGAAGTACAAACAAATTCTACTCACATTGTCATGTGATAATGATAAATACCTGTACATGGAACAAAGGTTACAGCATCCACCTGTCGTTTATATTACAGCAAAGTCACCTGCAAGTGCTGGGTCATGGCCGCCGTCTCTACGGACACACGGCGGCCATTGTGGCTCTGTATGTGTGCAAGCCATTCAGCATAATGGTCAGTGCCTCGCTTGACCACACCTGCATCATCTGGGACATCAACAGGTAACTGGACGTCACCAGTCTTGTGATGTCATATTTCATCGTCAATAGATTTGTTGTTACAACGCATCATTAACACATGTTCTGTACCTGTGTCTGTGTGAACTCTAGCATGTGGAACTGCAGGAAATAAAATGTTATTAGCCAAGACACTGGTTTATCACCAAGTAATTTGGAACGTTTCTTTACTGTTTTGCAAATGTGTGTTATGATAATAGTAATGAAAAGTAATTAATATAAACTGTTGGTATTAAAAACAACTACCGGGGTAATTAATATAAACTATTGATATTAAAACAATCATTATTGAAGTTGGAATTCACAGAACAGCTTATGTGATGGTAACTCTCCATAATGTCTTCATAATGTCTGTGTTAAATTTTTTTCTTCAATTTACTTCTAAGAAAAAAAACCTGTTCTACCTGGTGTCTGTGCCAGGGGAAGTAAAATATCTCATGAAGGGAAATGGAAAAACCTATCATGGACTCACTAAGCATGGACCTCATTGTATAAACATCCATATTTAGGGAACATATCATTATATAATGTTCTTCCCTTATTGCTCTATTTACGTTATTTATTTCTGTTATTTGCCTTGATTTGATTTGTATATTATTGTAAAGAATAAATTTGATTTAGTTTTATTTTATTTGCAATAATGTCCAAAAAAGTCCCATGAATGAGAGAAGTGGAGGTAGACAATTATTGGCTTCTCGAAAAGTCTAAAGCTTCCTATTCGATTTGCCATCTTACATTTGAAGCTTTTGATTACAATCTGGTTAAACCTGTATAAATTAAAATAAATGTTATCGTCCCAGTAAGACGACCATGTCTGCTCCACCAGGTGGTGTCTGGCAGGAGACGTTCCTAGAACTGACTGAGTGACTTGTCTACTGTTGTAGATTGTGTTACGTGCGCTCTGTCACAGACCATAGATACGCCCTGACCTGCGTCACTGTCAGTGACACACTTGGTGACATTGCTTCGGTCAGTCACACAGGTGAGATGTGACCCTTCTTCCTTACTTACAAGTACATCATGTCGGGGAACGGGGCAACCTTTGTTTATTTGGTCATTGAAATATATTTTGGAAAAATTGATGATTGGGGCCAGTCACCTATGTTAAGACAAGAACATTGCGATCCTTTGTGGTGCCCGGCCACTGCATTTCAACAGTCTTGCTTGTAGAAAATGACAGTTACCTCCGCTGAAATGTTAAAAAAATATGTTAGATTGTTTCCATATGACGGTTTAGTTAGGTGCAGGAATGGTGCTGTGTGGCCTACTCGACATGTGGCCAACAGCCTTCCCAGGTATTGCTTGAGTTACTTATCCAACCTCCATATGTATTTTGTCAAAGTCTAAATCTGTGACCACAAAAGTGGACCTACTAGATCACACACAAAATTATGGTCAGTACATGCAAACATAACGGAGATGTGGTTCCACCAACAAACCAACCAATCAACAAACCAACAAACAGAGAAACACTGTTTTATATTATAGATTACCCGTAGTAAGCTTGAGCTAGTATAACATTGAAAATAGTGTCTGCGATTTCAGTACATCTCATTAAACAGTTTAAAAGCATGTTTTCTTTGATACACCCATACGTAGAGTCTGATGTAGATGATAGATGTAGTCGTTGACTTTGTGTCTTGTCTTCTGTCCACAGACCATGGCAGTTGTCTGATGCTGCACACAGTGAACGCACAGCACATCTCTAGTGTCGAGTGTGAGGAACTCATCCTGTGTCTGGCCTGCTCCACGGCACCAGAGGGACGCTCTGTCAACGTCATCGCAGGCGGACTCAGCAACGGTGTCATTCGGTACGTCTTTGGGTCTGTCTCTTGCATGAGCAAGGCAATCGCATTGGTTGTATCAAGATTGAACTTACTTACTCATCATGGTAGACATAGCTGATAACGTATCATGTATGTAGAGCTATGTGTTTGTCTAAGATTGTGTCCAGCACTTTCGATACAGTATTTATGCAATGTTTGAAGGAGTTTCCATTGTTTCAAGTCGTCTCTGTGTTGTCTCTTTCAGACTGTGGAGTTCGTGGGACCTGGTGGTAGTCAGAGACATCAGGTGGAAGAATTTCACCAGACCAGTCATCAGGTGGGTCTTTGGTTGGCCTCTGTATTGCTCCCTCCCTCCGTCCCTCCGTCCCTCCGTCCCTCCGTCCCTCCCTCCCTCCTCCCTCCGTCCGTCCGTCCGTCCGTCCGTCCGTCCGTCCGTCCGTCCGTCCGTCCGTCCGTCCGTCCGTCCGTCCGTCCGTCCGTCCGTCCCTCCTCCTCCCTCCCTCCTCTCCTCCCTCCCTGCCTCCCTCCCTGCCTCCCTCCCTCCCTGCCTCCCTCCCTCCCTGCCTCCCTCCCTCCCTCCCTCCCTGCCTCCCTCCCTGCCTCCTCCCTCCTCCTCCCTCCTCCCTCCCTCCCTCCCTCCCTCCCTCCCTCCCTGCCTCCCTCCCTCCCTCCCTCCCTCCCTCCCTCCCTGCCTCCCTCCCTCCCTCGAGAATGGACGTTTATACAAATTGTTGACGCAGCTACAGAGAAAGCATGTTTGCCAATATTCAGATTAGTACAAACATAGTTTAAATAAAACACTGTAATGACCAACTGATGACCATGCATACCTCCATTGTAGCCTCACTTTCACGCCGGATGCACAACGCCTCTTTGCGGCCAACACCGACGGCACGGTGGTGGTGTGGGAACTGCCGGTGACACGCGGCTCCAGCAAAGACGTCATCTTCATCCCCTTCCTGTGATGGCAGACTCACCGATGACGTCTTGTGATATCAGCGAAGATATCACCTTATCTTATTCCTCTGACAGACTGGGGACATCCACGTACTCAGAGTTGACACTCATTGTTGACGTCATTTAACATCAGCACCAACGTAATCTTCATCTTGTTTATCTGATGGCTTATATAAAACAAACTGACGAAATCCGTGTAGGAAGAGTTTACGGATTCGTTAACATTACTTGATGATCACGTGACATGACGTGATATAATCGCTGTGATGTGTTTGGATACCTCATCGAATCGCTGGACGAGATTAGGGTCTGTTTGAAGCACACACAATGCAATCGCAGTAGCAGTTCATTATTTGTGCTACCGGGCAGGTCACTCTGTCATTGTCTTTGTGATATTTTATGTACCTCAAGAACTGTTTATGAAGATGCAGTTGTTGACAAATTGGTCATATTTACAGAGTGAATGCTACGCAGGGAGATTATGTTTACGTGTCTTGTCTTTTAGGAATTTGTGAACAACTAATGATAGTAAAATGACGGCGATCGTTGAGCGTGATGTGATGCAGGGAAGCTGACTGTTAGAGTACGTGTGAGAATACACGTCATTACTTCATACTCTTGCTCTGACCTTGGAACAGATGCTTGACTCGTTGATCTCAGTGTTATGTCATCTGTTCTCTGGCCTTATTTGTCAGGTTTATTGTACCGGTGACTTTGTAGCTGTAGTGAATGCAACAGTGAATGTGACGTGTCAACAACGAAACGTTCTGCGATTGTATCTGGTGGACTGCTGCAATGTGACCTGTGATTATGTCAACATCACCAATGCACTGCATGATGAGTTTGTTTTGCAGCTAATTGAATTGCCAGAATTAATGTTCATAAAATAGTAGCCACACAGGATGTTGGAAGCCATCGTTGTGTGCCAAGTATCATAAACTACTGTGTATGGGTAAATGCATTAAGGTATTTTATATAATTACAGCACATTTCAGGCCATTGTTAACTCGCTGTTTTGTTTGACATTCCACTTTGAGGTAATGTTCGTATTCATGTTCATGACATCGGGTTTTGATTGATTGATTGATTGATTGATTGATTGATTGATTGATTGATTGATTGATTGATTGATTGATTGATTGATTGATTGATTGATTGATTGATTGATTGATTGATTGATTGATTGATTGATTGATTGATTGATTGATTGATTGATTGATTGATTGATTGATTGATTGATTGATTGATTGATTGATTGATTGATTGATTGATTGATTGATTGATTGATTGATTGATTGATTGATTGATTGATTGATTGATTTGTGTATTTCCAAGTGGAAAATACAAACGAAGAAAAATACAGTATACAAAGGCGTAAACATTTATGTGGAAATGGCGGAGATAGGAGTGCTGTGTTCAGTAACTACTGTCCCCAACGTGATTGTCATGTGTACAGGTATAATGACACATTTGTAACAGTGACTCTGTGATGATGACTGTATAGCGACTTTTCTGGCTGCGTTTTGAGTATAGTGATTAATTGTGTAAATATGATAATTGACAATAATTGTACAGAATGAAGTGATGTACTCGTAATCATGAACAATTGGGTCATTGTGTAATTAAGCCGGAGTAAGTGTTTTGCAGACAGTATGTTATAAAGAGAACGAATCAACTATTGTTGAACTAGTCAGCTCTGCCTGTTAATTCTAGTAGTTCGTCAAGACATGTTATGAAAACTGTATATTGCATGTGCCAAGTGTACGCCAAACTAGACTATTGGCTGCAGCTTGGATGCCAAAGACAACACTTTCTGACTTTGTTTTTAAACTTGTCAATTTATCAGCAGCGCCATATCTCGGAGAAGTGGAATCTTAGGTTTGGTTTAGGCAAATGTGACATGAATAAAAATGTTTCGTTGTTGCTGTTCCCGATAGTTGAGTTTGTTTTGACGACGTAGGCGTGATACAAATGATATGTTGACACGGATTTCATCAAGACGTCAGGTAAATTTGCGGTGCACACTGAGCCAAGTAAAACAACGTATAAATAACAAAATGGTTGTGTAAGGTGCGAGCCATATGTATGTATTTGCAGGGTATGTTGACATCTTTATCCTGCGGGGTTGTCAGTTCATCTACAACCGTCGGCAAGAAAAATAATGCATTAATTTTTACCTCCCTGTTGGTAAAGTTATGTAACAGTTCTAGCGTTTGTGCAGGTCGTAAGACGTACGTAAATTTATAAATCGTACGTTATGCGTGTTCCCTGCGATTAAGTTATAGGGCTGCGATATCAGACGGGAGCGTTTAATGTAACGAATGCAACGTGAAAGCGCGTGTTTGTGTGCGTGCGTGTAGCGTTGGAGGATGGGTACACTTGCTATATTACTAACGATACTGAAGTTCGGTACTACTTGCGTCACAACTTATTGTTGTGGGGGCAAATTAAAACTTTGAAACAAACACCCTCCTTTTAGAAAGATAGCCTGTTGATGCGGTGAACTTAAAGTTAAGTTTCTTTTGGTGTAATGCTGACGTGAAGTGACTGTCACGGTGATGGTGCGCCGCCGAGAACGTTCGAGTTACAGCTTTCGTTTAAATCAAAAGTAGACATGCAGGTTATGTGGGTGAATGCGTTTGATTGGCAGGTGTACGCTTTCGGAAGTGGCATTGAGGTAGAAAACTGAAGAGATTACGAATTGAGTGTTGTATGTACTAACGAATACGGCGAAGATCACGGACGTGACAAAATAGTAGTAACACGCTATTGAAAACTGAACTTGTTAAAACCAAACGTACGAGGTTGCTGGTGTGATAGGTTGACTCGGGGTAAGTATTGGGAAAAATCACGTTTACCACGCTGCTTTGGATTCGATATACACCTGTACTACTAATGATGGCAAACTCTGTATTAATTGCTTTAAACTTTTGCTGTCATTCGTCCAATTTCAGATATATATTAGTGACAGTCGCTAAGCTTTCTCGGGGAGCGATTTATTTCCAGGGTATAGCCACAGAAATGTAAATCTGAGTGTCACAGGTGAGAAGCCGGTCGAAGATCTATTTGAGCTAGTTTGACCCCCATTACGGCTAAGCTTATTTTTACTTTCACACGTGTCGTTGCTAGTAAGTATGTAGTCAATTTCATGGAAGCGCGTAACAGCCGTACATTACAAAGAGTAGCCTATACAAGTATTAACATTCGTGGGTGATATACCGGCGTGCATGTTTCGGAGAAGATTAGCAGAAGGTGCGGCAAGTGCGATCCCGGAAACGGCGGACAAACGCATTGTCCTCCGCGTGAATGCGGCGTTTCCGGGAAGGCGCAATAACAACATTCGCCGGGAAATCGATTGTTTCTATGCCGACGACCGCAGCGGTCGATTCGTGCCACGGGCTGTGTGGGAGGCACTAGTCTCGCGCACAACACCGGCGGATTATATCGTCGTGACATCGACAGTGTACGCGTCGTACAGATCTCTCGTACATACAGTGTGGATTGTTTAGATATCAGGAGGGATACTACCGCCTTAACATGTTTTAATACGGATTTTCTTCAAGTGTTTTTCTTTTTGTATGTGTTCATCACGTACAATTGAATGAAACATTTACAATGGCCAGACAGATACTGTTATGTTAGGTGTATTGACTCCAGAATAGAGCGGGTTTGGTTTGGTGTTCGTAGTGTGAACGGTGGTGACACCCTATCGAAATATGACCGGTTAGTCGGTGCAAAATGTTATACGTAGTTAGTACTAGTTACCGGGATATAATGTATGGATATAACAGGAATTTTAAGTCGAAACGTATTTCATCAAACAATATGACCAACATTGGCCCACGAAGATGGGCGGTAAAACGCCACACTTTTATAGTTATATTTCGCATGATTGGTTAACAGAGTGAATGACATGGACATAACGTTCGTCAGCGCGACCATCTTCGCCAAGCTGTGGACCGATTCTGGATACACGGATAACGTGTTTATTTGAAATTACTACACATTGTGTACACTAGCAGATAATTATCAGAACACAAATACTTGTCCAAACGTCAAATAGTTTAATAAGTTCATTCATATATTTACATGTAGCCCTTATTCATATTATATATTTATGTACATATATATATATATATATATATATATATATATATATATATATATTATTATTATTCTTTGCTGTCATAGTGTCGATGATGACATCAGTGTAGGGTTTCGTCACTGATGCAGTCCTTATTCATATTATATCCATTTTATGTACACACACACACACACACACACACACACACACACACACACACACACACACACACACACACACACACACACACACACACACACACACACACACACACACACACACACACACACACACACACACACACACACACACACACACACACACACACACACACACACACACACACACACACACACACACACACACACACACACACACACACACACACACACACACACACACACACACACACACACACACACACACACACACACACACACACACACACACACACACACACACACACACACACACACACACACACACACACACACACACACACACACATATATATTCATTCCTTTTGTTTCATTTCGAATTATAAATCAGTTTGAGTGGTTGAAAACTACTGGAACATTTAAGGACCTTTAGAAAATTTGAAATGTCTCCATCAAACCCTACTATCTTGACGTTCAACCATTCTTGTGTAAATCATTTTGTATGTGCAAACCATGCAACCCTCAGAGAATGTGAGTGACAAAGAACTGCAGTAATTGTTAACACATTGTGAATCGTGATCGTGTGATTAATAAATCAATTAACACCAATATATTTGAAGCGCGATGAGCGAGTTTTATACTATTTTGGATCGTTATGGCGGGCAGGCAGAACCGCTGCTGGCGGAAGGTCATTTACGAACGGCATGTGAAACACGCTGGTGGCTTCTACGCCGTCAGAGCGTCGTTGGCGAGCAGGAATGAATTAATTATGTACATGACGCAGGCGGTCGCTGATTGAACAGCGGTTTTCGCGGATTCGGTGACATTCGCCTAGAATTGACGTCAGTTCGTCCGGTCAGCCATCTTTTAGTGTTGTCTTTCCGAACCGGACCGCAGATTCACGCTTATTCAGCGAGTTGAAAGGAAAACGGTGAGTACTGTTATCACTGGTGAGGTAGGTCGGGTAAATGTTGTAACAGCATCGAACAGAACAACATCTGTATCGATGCAATGCGGCCACGAAATAATAGAAGAATGCGGCTGAATAAATTAACTGCCAGAATGTCTTCAACGTGACCAGCATCCTAGAAATTATATTATATTCTGACAGCTGGACTTACTAAGACAGTTCGATCTTATGTAGGACTGCCATCTGTATTAATCATGGGATTAACTGTTTGTTAATTGCACCACGATCAATAGATTAAGAAAAGCCTATGTAAACGAACGTCAATACAAGATATACACCATCCATAATAAATGCTGTGTTAATTTATAAATAGGTATGTCGTAAATTGTTGTAGCACACATAGTTTTAATGGACACTGAACACGTACTGTAAGACTGATTATATATATATATATATATATATATATATATATATATATATATATATATATATATATATATATATATATATAGTTTATAGACAGTAACATACCGTCAACGAATACCATAGAGTTGCGTTGGTAGTTGTTGTCTGTGACAATGGTTTCTCCACTGTCACGCTGTATTGCCCTACAAAGCGTATAGGTCTTGTTTCCAGAAACCGCCCGGAAAACAAATATTAAAATAACCGAATTATAAAAATTGTAATCGATGGGCTACGCTTCTCGGACAAAACACCACGAGTGATATTCCGTGTTGTCGTGCATCAAATTCAACTTCAAGGGACTGATGTATCGTGGGATCGGCTTTTTGTGAGATCGGATTTATATGTCGTAGATGGGCACTGTGGGAGATCTGACTGGTATTTCGTAGGATTGGCATGTTTAATTATGACGTTGTCGATGACAGTTAGTCCCAGCGTGATCTAGCGACCAACGGACTAGGCTACGTCAATCTCGGGAGGGAGACCCCGAGGGGGGTTTTATGTTTAGACACGCGATGCATTTCCATGCAAAAATAGAGTTGCACAACAGGCTAAAAAAACCAACGAAGTATTTCTATAGCGGATACATTTCAACGACCTACTGAAATAACCAATCATGGAATTTAAATACATCAGTCGTGTAACACAAAGAACAAGCCATTTGGTGCCGTTTGCGCGGGACCTAAGTTCATAATTTATTTATCACAGGATTGGGGGTCATATATATATATATATATATATATATATATATATATATATATATATATATATATATATATATATATATATATATATATATATATATTACAGTGTATATACAACTATATGTGTATATACATATATTTGTGTTTGTGTGTCTGTCTGTGTGTTTGATTGTGTGTGTATATGTGTGTTTGTCAGGCTGTATGCATTGAATGTCATATTCTGTAATAAAGTTATTAACTTATTAATTAATTAACTAAAATTACGTGTCTTAAACATTCGATGTTAACGACGCCTAAACGATGACGATAACTGAATACTATTAAATTAATAACAATGCAATTTTGCATAGCGTCCCAATACACTTATAAATATATAATAAAACGCTGTATGACTAAAACCTGGATATACAAATAAACCACGAAACACTGTCGTCCAGTCATATTCAGTTCCATTTTCGACTCTTCCGGTTTCAGAAACGACGCCATGATGTGTAGAATGATAGCGGCGGCCATGGCTGTGATACTGGTGGCGTCTCTGGCTGCTGCCGGCAACTACGACGGACAGAGGTATGACGGTGCAGCCGGCTACGACGATTTGCTCCTGCAGGATCTCTACAAGCGGCTGTCGCTGATGACCGACGACGGAAGCAACTACGACAACGCGGCAGGAGGCGACGGCTTGTGGTCGGACAACGCGCCGCTGAACGGCGACGAGGACAAGATGGCGAACGCCGCCTTCCCGACGCCCGGCAGCGAAGACGAGGCACTGAAAGCGAGGCTGCGTGATCATGAGTACTTGGAACACAGCTCTCTGCTGAGTGAAGACGGCTTGCAGTACGTCTCAGGTATAGTACGACTTGGTTGATTTCGTCCGGTTGCGTAATGCGTTTGAAGAAGGGCATACGGTATGCGTGTGTATTATATGGGACATCTGTGTTAAGTATATCATTTGAGGCGAGTCGAAATTGAAACGATTACAATGTACAACGTATTCAGCCAGCAGTTTTTACTGGGCCAATGGTAAATATTCTAGACGTTTCATTGGCAACTTGGAAGTTCTCTCTTTCTTGGTTATAATGACATGCACGCAACTTGTCTCCTTGAACTGAAATGTAGTGTAGGGGACAAAGAGGCTACCAAACCTATTATATTTTTATGGTGGCACAATTGGTTACATACGACAATGTAAAGAACACTAATTAAGTGTCTTGCCCCAAATAAAATACGTTTTTGTAGCAACAGTTGTCATAGGCCTAAACATAAATTGCAACATAATGACTTGAAAGATTCCCCATGATCAACAATCATGTTCTGACGTCTTGCAATGTCTACGTCACCAGGTGGCGCTGGCGAGGACAAACAACCTCTGACACCCCAGGGCAATCAGCCAAACCCACAAGAAGGAAAATCTGATGAGGTTCTGCCCTTCTACTGCCGACCACCAAACCCCTGCCCCAAGGGTTTCACAGGTTGGTACTTTCTTACTTATCTCTTGTGCCCATCGTCACTCCCGGGGCGTAGGACGTCAACACCCGCTCTCCAGTGTCCAGCAATGTTCTCAAGCTGCTACCACAGTTCTAAGTCTGTCCCCTATTTCTTGTGTCACTCGAAGGTCTCTACGTCATCTGTTCGTTGGTCATCTTCCTTTATCCTTCCTTAGGGGTTCCTTGTCAGAACCTGGCGTGGGTTTCCGTAGCGTGTCGCGAATCCTGCTCGGTATTTCTTATATTCGTCGTCCTACTAGTTAATTCCACAACTGCGTTGACTAGCAGTACACATGCGTAAATCCTAATTATTATGTAGTGCAGCGTCGGGTTCTTAGGACAGGTCAAGACGTTTCACTCTCTACTCCCCGGCAGACCTGTTCAATCGAACCCGAAGGATTCAGCCACGCTGCAGTTAATGCGCGTAGACTATCCGTATACATATATTTCATAGCCAAACATTCATTCATACAACTGACTGAACTGGATCAACGTAGGGTGACCGAACTTAGTTATCCGAGTTCGACACCTCAGCACACGGTACGAACCCCGGTTCTCTAAAGCCCCAGTCACTTGGCGGCCAAAACGTGACACCATGACTGGGCCTTTACTCATCACACGAGTCTGACGTTCTAACCACTGCCCCACGGGGCTACTATAATCAATAGGCCTACGTTTCGGTGATGGTTTCAGCCAAGGACGGGTGTGACGAAGACATGCCGGACACGGAGGAGAGGCAGAAGGCGTGGATCGCTGACCTGCAGGCGGCCGGAGAGTGCACATGTGACGAGGAACACTCCTTCGTCTGCCCCAAGGACGCAGAGGATGCCGGGAAACAGGAGGAGGCGAGTCAGCTCGGTGACGTCATCGATAGCATCCTCGCGGGAAAGGTGAGGTGAAATGTTACTGTTCTAGTGAACGTGATTTGTTGTTGAGTAGTGAATGTGTGGTAATAAATTATACATTGTAACCAGTGTTGTTGGGCAGTGGACGTGTATTTGTTTTGTGTATCTGTTGTTATCATGGTGAGCCCTGCATATGCATATTAATCAGATTGTTTTACATTTAATAAGATTCTTTTATAATTTATCTATAATAATATAGAATCTCATTTGAGTAATCTTTAATATCTTATTAATAATTTTAATGTAACTAGTTTCATCCAGTCTTTCTTTTATATATTTTCTTTTTGTGCAGCGCTCTGAGCATTTTATGGAATTTGCGCTTTATAAATAATATTATTGTTATGTAAAATGTTCCATGAAACTGTTTTAAATATGACGCAATACTTTGTATATGCAATAGCATTATGCTCGTCTCGTGGTCATAGCAACAACTATCACTTTTAGTCATAACATTTCCTATATTCGTTATAATGATGGTCTTCATCATCATCTCACCATCGTCAGTGAAAGCGATCGGTGTCACTATTTTAGTAGCAGCGATCAGTAAACGCAACAATACTTCGTAGATGACGTTTCCAGCCCAGAAAGTCGATGGCACATCCCGTCATGGGACGTTCCGTCGTGGTCACAGTCGTCATCACCAACAATCACAATAATTTTGTTATTTGTTAAAACAGTCTTTTATTTCTTTCTTTAGACCAACGACAATAATCCATACTGGAAGGGAGATAAACGGCTTTCTGTAGTGGCAAAGAAATCTCCCCGCGCTAAGAGGGTAAGTGTATCCTACTGGGATATGATTAGACAGTGTTAATCTTTCTTCATTGTTTTACTCCTGTGCATAACTGTATAATTGGCTTTCGCGCATTAAATGCTATGTTGCTAAACGTCTCTCGGATAAAGTGGGTTAGCTTTGAAATATGCAGGTCGCCCGTGCAGTGGAAACAAGAATGAACCAAGTTGGATGTTCATAAGAACCCGTCTCCGTCATATCCAGTTTCCGTATAACTCATTATTCTGGTTATTATAAGAAACTATTGTATGACATGTGCACTACCTTACCACTACAAATTCTTCGCTATTTCAAATAGTACAAACTGATAACACTTGGTCGTAACCGCAAATCTCCATCTGTCTTTCTAACGAGAAGATTTGTGTCAGAAAACTATTAATTTACTGGTGGCGCCATTACGTCAGATTCACGGTCTATTAACGTGTCATATTTGGCGATTGCAGCAACCAAATGTTCAACAGAAACGTTTGTGGTGGAATGGATATATCTGCCGTGCGTGGTTTGTCGCGCAATAAATGTACCTAGTTAGACACGGTTGCCTCTGTTACCATGGCACTACGATACATGTCAAATTGATCGTTATAACCAATGATTTTGACAGAGCGTTGGTGGCCGACCGGAACACCAGAACATGCTGCAAGAAGGAATGAAACACAACGCGAATCCTTACATGCGCGGACCGAGTCTGGGGACAGTCGCAAAGAAGGGCAACATATTCCACAAATAAGCGAAGAAACACGACATCGTTACCGACTGATGTCAGTAGAACACAACTGAGATGTTTGTTTGCTTCTGTCTTCAGGCACGCATGTGTTTGACATTTCGTATTTGTTGGATTTTAAACGCTACGCATTGTTCGTTATAATAAATTGCATAATTCTGCGTTAACTGTGAGTAAACGTATTGTTGGAATTACAAAGTTATTATCGTTACATATAAATAATATATTGGCGACTGTTGTGTTTAATAATTACTGTTAACTGTTCTTTTGCGGTGTCTACAAATGATATTTTATCATATTAAAATGTGTTATGAACAATCTTACGATTGGTTCAATCGAGATGAGGAGAGCAATCTAGTCATGACTGTAAATAACGTGTTCAGCGAACGAAATCGCCTATAGCATGAATGTCTGATGTCTGAGTTTTCATCTTAAATGATTGTATAATGAGGTCTTTGTACGGATGATCACAACCGTGGCGTCAGGTAGGGTCTAATATACATTCCAACTACAGCTGATGGCCGAATGAATGTGCATTGTGTGAATGACGTGCAACGTATACTTATTTGTATATGTTTATTGTTGTACAAGGTTATGGTTGATGATAGGAATAGTTTTTTCCAACTGATCTCACAGTATTTTGTAGTACAAAACTAACTATTCGAGTAGTTTATCGCGGGAAAGTTTTCACATAAACTCGTACCAGTTCAGCCACGATTTTCGTACATGATTTAGTCAGTGCCGCTCGCCTTTGGAGGGGGCGGGGTCATGTAGAAAAGGTTCTTCCTGCCTTTCGTTCAACAATGAAATTAGTGTGTCCTATTACATCCAAAAAGGATACAATTTGGTTGCTTCGCGAAATATTCACTCATTAGCATAGTCTGCCATGCAGACCAAACTAGAAGGATGTGAAGGATATGTATGAAAAACAATGAAGCGATGAGAAGAATGGCAAATTTGTGTGAAAACGAGTGAATTTGAGTGGTAAGTGCCACACGTAGATTAGCAACTATGTTTCTATGAGATAGCACTCGACGGTTATCGACAACCGCACGGATTGCGATTGGGTGTATCATGTGAATAGAAGTGGGACAGAATGGTGAATGACAGTCTATCGAGATTTGCATTAGATAAAGGTGCATCTTTGAATGTGGTTTACAACATGTCTAATTCGTATGTGTAGGCCTACTGCGGATTGCTGGCAGTGGCGGAGCTAATGTGAAATAACGGTGTTCTCCGTCATGTCTTGTCTCTGAGCATATAATCAAATTAGCTTGCGAGATTATAAAACACTTCACCGATGTAGATATTTAATGCACCCTGTTATCGGCGAATAAGTCATATCGTTAGGAGCATGAGTAGTACACGATAGTGGGTACACTGTAACACATTACCTACTACTAGTCGGCAACATTAATATTCTACATAATTGTGTGTTTCGGTGGATAATGTGACTGTACAATTTCGCCAGTTATATAAAGTGGACCACGGTGTGTTTTGTCCCTAATGACGGCGCGGAATTTTCGAAAAACAAACATTCCTTTTTTGATGTGAAAGCTATAATGTTTGTCAAAGTATTGTTGTAATGTTTGCTGAACATAAAAATGCATTATTAGCACACGTGTGTTTGTGTTATGGCGTATCTGGTATCTCGAAAGGGCCCACACTTAGTCACTCGTTATTTCCAAAAGAAGACTGCATCCACGCAGTAGGTTATAGAGATTGCGAAAGTAATATAGAAATAGGCCATTATTCTGACCAGATTGATACTGAGCTTATTCAACTGAACAGTATCAGCGTGGTTCATACGTCATATACAGGAGCTTGCGAGAAAAAACATTCTAATGAATCACGGCGTTAATCCCGTGCGTACATTTGCACAGAGCAGAGCAGTCTGTCGAGTTGATTACAACTCCCGGCCTGTACTAGCCCCGCCGTCATGCCCGTGGTAATTGGTGCACCGCGACTGCGATAACTATCGATAATTCACGGGAATGTTTTTTTAGCCGATTCTAGCTGTAGGATATACAACGCTATAATTATGGATGCATAGTTCTAGCAATCTGCGCACAACACTGATTATAAATCGATGAGTAGCACTGAAAAACAAGGAGTACCGAACTCTGCTTTACAAGGATCTATCTATCTGTATTATGGCCTACGGGTGAGGTGAGCTACAGCCGTTGGCCGATGGAGAGAGTCAGCGACGACGGAGCGTCGGGTGCGAGGGTTTGCTGTCGTAGAATAGCGATCGGGAAACTGATGCACAGTTGTCTTTTAATTCAAAGCATATCTTATCCGGCGAACTGAGTATAACGTCATTAAAAAGACCCACATCAGAATAGCGCACACTGTTCACACGGGGCACCAGAGATGGCGTCAGCTGATCGCCATGTTTGCCCACTGACAACTGCTTTGTTGACTGCGAAATGCACCGGTCAATGAATTTGTCCACTGGTTGTGGGAACGAAACCGGTAGGAATTTATTCGGTGGGACTGAATAAGTGTGTCTGCTCCCTCTGTGACGCGCTGTCTCGGATCATGACATCTGAAGGTGGAGGGGAGAGCGTTTGTCGCCTTTCACATTCACCACATACCTATAGTCTTGCTTAACCGACTGCCGCTCGGCTGCGTAACTTCGCCAAGAAGACCGGCTTGTCACTTAGCCGGCTTTTGACCGTTATCCATGTAAAGTGAAACACAGTATCCAATCCTCAGGATTGCTCAGAGCGCTTTACACTTTACTTCCCTCACAGACCTGTTCAATCAGACACCATCTCAACTTCTCTGGGAAGCATCCAGCCATATGCTGTAATTAATGCGCGAAGGCTGCTCGTACACACATCTACCACTGTCTAGAGCCAGGTACTCATTTATACAGCTGAGTGAACTGGAGCAATGAAGAGTGAAAACATTTGCCCAAGGTTTTAACACCGCAGCACAGAATTCTAACCCGGGTTCTCTTAGTCGAGAGTCCGAAGCTCTACCCCTGAGCCACTGCGCTATATAAAGTGCTGCCACCTCACGGAGCCTGAGTAATCGAGGATAATCCTACCACCGTTCCTGCTTTAAAAAATTGCAAATTTAAAGTTCTGTTTATTTCTGTGTGAAAATAAGTTTAAGTTTGAATAGTTTTTATGATATAGTATTATCTGATAAATTTTTTATTTGTTATTTCAAAGTCGGCCCAATCAGCGTCTTTACCATATTCTGGGGTAAGGCCGCCCTGGTACCAACTTCGGCAGCGCAATAAACTCCCATGCGCAAGTGAGGGCCTAAAAAGTGCTGCCACTTCACGGAGCCTGGGTAATGGAGACTACTTTACATTCAGCTTCTTCGCTGGGGGGGTGCTTGGCTGTTGAAGATTTTCATCAACGTTCGTTTTCCACCCTCCCCGACTCTCCGTAATCATAACAGGCACACCATGTCGTAAATACTGGGGTGTTAATCGTATATCCAGTCCGCGACTTCGCCTTTCCGGATACAAATTTTGTTAAGGCACTGCTTGTAATGCTCTCTGCGTTGCGATTGGTTACTGGAAGTAAACACGCGCCACGTGAATTTGACTAAGCGACCTGGCAGGCGGGAGCGTCGTCGGATCAAGGAATACACAAAACCAACCAGAACGCGCGCAAAGTGAACTGAGCGAACTGACCTACATAAAAACATCACGCGCTGTTTTTCTGCCGCATATAAGATCGTTAGAGTCTAGGTGAAACAAAACTGTATTAGTAGAATAAGAGGGTAAATAGCCAAAAATACGATATTGTTTTAGTCAAGTTGCCGCTCATATACTTCCTGTAGGAGACCCTGCAATGTTAATTACTGTAAACTATTTTTATGGAAATGTATTTTATATAGTTACGGGAGCAAAATTAGCTTGGTTGCACCTTGTGCAACCTTGAGCATTTCTCATAATTCAAGATGGCGGTCTCGGCCATCTTAATTGAATGTCGGCCAATGTTCGAATTTTGGTCTCGATGACATAGAGGGTCATTTAATACCTCTTTATAAGGGTTTTCCAGGATGGGGAGTCCATTTCTGGAGTATTTTTGTGGATACTGGGTTAAAGTCAAGGTCAAATCAGAGGTCAAAGGTCAAATTTGACGTAAACCAGGAACAAATCACCTCTATAGACCGATTATATGTGAGCCATTCTACAGTAAGTTGTATATTTTTGTCCCAAGCTTTTCATTTTCAAGAACCGCTTAATAGTCGCAAGTCCACGGGAACGACAGGCCAGTCAATGCTCAGCAAGACCGCTTGGTGGCAGGCTCTGCCCGGAAGTCTAATACACTGGTTGTGTTCGGACCGATGATCGACTCACCGCCTGCTCACCCCGACACTGTAATAACTACGCTTGTGAATCTCGAGAGGGCTCTCAATAGTTTTGGGATGCACCCACATCACAGTGGACCTCCAACTGTATCAGACTGCATGCATTGTCCAATGGAACGATCCTCTGCGCTGGACCAACGTCATACTTCACCCGGGTATGATGCACACTCTCATGAAATTCCTCGACTATGTAGGAACACTGATGAAGGCATCAGGCGTGGACGTTCTCATCAGTGCAGCGTTTGCTGGCATCACCAGCATAGTCAACGGAAAGGCCTGGACCAATGGTCTATGGGCATACCGTCTCATAATTGCCATGTTGCTGCATAATTTCTACTCGAATGGCGCCAAGACATATGAGGAGCTGAATGTCTACCTGGAGACAGCCAGAGGGCACCCGACCGGGAGGCTATGGGTGGACTGCTTTGTCAAGCCTACACTGTTGTCGCTCATGTTCCTGCGCGGAGAGCGGAACGGTGACTTCCTCCTCCAGCAGCACTATCTCAAGGCAATGCTGCCATACTTCTTCGCAGCAGGTCACCACAATTATGCCCACTACCTGAGCTGGTATGTGCGACAGATGGAGCACCTTCCCCAGCGTGCCAAGGAGGACCCACTGGCAGGTGCGCACGTCTGTCGGCACTTGGATGGGGGACCGCAGTGCCAGCAGATCAGTTCGGAGAGCAGACATATATCAAGCGAGGGAAGGGTTCTGGAGGTATGAAGGGCATTTCAACGAGCCCCGAGCAAGTGGCTGTGTGTGTGAATAGTTTCAGTGTGTGCGCCCACCTTGACATAGGCATGGAACATATGTACAATGAAGCTGGCGAGGAGCAGAAGCCACACGGTGAAGTAGATGGGGAGGAGAAGAATAAGCACAAGGAGGAAGGAGAGGGAAGAAGGAGACTGGACGAGGCCGATCGGAAGAAGATCGCGGTGGAGCTGGAGAAGTAGAGTCACCCCCTCAATGGCCAGCAACCAGTTGTCTATAACATCTGCAATGGCAAGTGGCGCCAGACACAGTGAATGTTCAGAACGCATTGGCCATCGGGAGTGAGCAGAGCAGGCAGTTCTCCGCTTTGCTAAGCAGTGAATTCCACAAGACAATAAAGAAGAAGGTCAAAACAATGGAGTTGCTCAAGAAGGCAGTCACTGTCAAGGGGAAGGCTATCTACGACGTCGTGACGCTGTTCAGTCGGCTGTTAGTCGTAGGGCAGCAGCGCAGCATTGATATATAAGATGTCTTCCAGTTTGAACTGAGTCCAATCCCTCCGGCCCTGATCATTGAGGAAGGGTGACAAGGCCGTGCTCGTCAAGTCTCTCAGTGTCTCTGTCATGACTCCATGTGCTCCAAACGTGGTGCTGGTTTATGCCGGTCACCTTCTGTACCACGTCGTCTGGCCAGTCTCAGGGACTACAGGAGGCCTGGCTGCAAGCTTCGGCACTCGACTGGCCCACTACCATCCTGTCTCCAAGAAAATCATTCTGTTCGACAGATATGACCAATATGCTCCCAGCGCAAAGGACCATAGGCGGACGAGAAGAGGAAGAGCCAAGGAAGTACGTCTAACCCCAAACACCTTCATTCCATTCCGAGAAGAAGTTATTCTTCACAATTCCTAGAACAAGAATCTACTTAACCAAACTCTATGCAGCTATCCCCTTCCACACAACACCCAACTCGTCAACATGCAGGACTGTGTCTTTGATGATATCGATATCTTCGTTCTCTTGGTGTACTGGACATCAAGGATGCGAGTTGTCGCCAAGATTCAAATGGAAAAGTGGAATGGCGATGTCTTGGACATCAATGAAACTGTTCAGCGGTTAGACCCCAAAAAGTGCAGTCAACTTCTCGGTATTCACGCACTGTCAGGTTGCGATACAGTGTCGTACCCCTTTGGAAGAGGAACAAAGTCAGCGCTCAAGCTCCTAGAGATAGATATGCTACTGTGGAAGGCCGCGGACCAACGTGGTCCACCTGAAGAAGCTCGAAACTTTGCCAACTTTGGTTGGAACATCGAAGGCTCCGCCATCACAACGGCCGTCTCAACAGCGTCAGTTGCTCCCCAAGCACTACTGGATGCAGTTAGCTGTAGCTGCACTGCAGGGTGCAAGGCATGCAGTGGCACACGCTGCAGCTGCAACAGCTTCAGGCGTTTCATGCACGGACAAGTGCAAATGCGAGTGGGGAGACATCTGCTGTAGTCCTTTCATCAGCAAGCAGTTGGATATCGAAGACGATGAAGGGTAGCGAAGTGACATGATGAATAAATTTACTCTTCATTTCTTTGTTATATATATATATATATATATATATATATATATATATATATATATATATATATATATATATATATATCGTGCCAAATAAATTCAAATTCACATATGTTTTATTTCCTTAATATATACATGCATCTTGAATTCTGAGAAATGCTAAAGGTTGTACAAGTAAATTTGACCTTTGACCTCTGATTTGACCTTCACTTTGACACCGTATCCAAAAAATAACTTCAGAAATGGACTCCCCATCCTGGAAAACCCTTATAAAGAGGTATTACACGACCGTCTATGTCATCGAGATCAAAGGTTGAAAATTTGCCGAAATTCAAGATGGCCGAGACCGCCATCTTGAATTCTGAGAAATGCTCAAGGTTGCACAAGGTGCAACCAAGCTAATGTTGCTCTCCTAACTATATAAAAAACATTTCCATAAAAAAGTTTACAGTAGTTAACATTGCAAGGTCATCATTATGGCAACTTGACTATTTCGATTATGATGCAGTGCTAATAATTATTATCACATGTATTTAAATTATTTCCATTTTTATTACATAAATCTTATTTTCATAATTAATCAATCTCACTTGCTAATAATTATGACATTCATTTAAAACATATATTGACATTTTTATCACACACATTTTATTTTCGCGATTAATTTTGCTCCCTTGCCAATAATTATTATGATATGCTTTTAAAACATTTATTTTCATTTTAACTATATAACTAATTTTTTTTTATTTTTACAGTCATGTCCAATAAATTTCATACAAGTTATACATGAAAATATAAAAGAAATGAAAATAAAGTGTAAAACCCATAAATATAAAATAACTTGCACAAGGCTAGCTTGTAAAGTACAATGTGAACATACAGTATATACAACTACATTAATTGAAGAAGAAATATGTAAAGACATTTTTATTACAAAACAAACAAATGATAATACTAATAATTAATAAATAGACAAGAAAATATCTTTTGTATCTATTGATAGACATTAACAAATAATAAGACAATACAAAACGTAATCATGAATATTATGATCTGGAGAATCACTGATATTCATAACTGGACATTAAGAGTCAGGTTGAAATAATAATAATGCTTAATGTGTTAACTCTTAAATGTAACATTAACTTATGCAAGGTGGCATGTAAAGTACGTACAATGTGAACATATCTTTTATATAACCTGACAAATAAACATGTCATACTCACTCCTAGTCTTATAATGAGTAAATATATGTTATAGTGCCATGAACAAAAATACGACAGAGGCAGATTATCTACCAAGACAAACAATAAAAGTTATACAATAATACTATTGTAAACACAATGTCATAAATATATTACATATATGTGCACGCGATTCGATTGGATACTCCCCGACAAGACACTGTTGCAATGTGTGGCTAGTGTGTATAAAAGCCGACTCCTTACCCCCATTCTACAAACCATTTTAATTGTTGTAATGTCACGATGTCATCTACTTTTAATAAGCTGAGGTTTTGTACAGTGGTTCAGTATGGGAAATGTTGTTACTTAAAGTAATAATTATCAGGGCTTTTTTCTGTAGTTTTATTATTCTGCTTGATTCAAAGCCCCATGCCATGATGCAATAATTTATGTGTGGCACTATTAATGAATTATATATATTTTTAATATCCAGAGGTAACATATGTTTCAATTTGTTTAAAATTCCAATTTTTTTAGAACACGCATTTGGTATTTTTTCAGTATGCTTTTTCCAGTTTAAATTTGTATCTATAATTAAACCCCAAAAATTTAAATCGGTAACTTGTTCAATATCTATAATTGTCTATTTTCAGGTTGAGTGTCTGTATATTTTTCTTTTGAAATATGATATATTTAGATTTTACTCCATTTAGTGATAATTTATTGATTTTGAGCCACTCACTTATGTTAAGAAGTTCTTCGTTTATTAATGTTTCTAGATTTTGGTCATGTATGTTATCATTGAACAGTTTAGTGTACTTTATAGAGTTGTATCGTCGGCGTAAATGAGAAAGTTAAACAATTTAGTTGCTTGAGCAAAATCATTGATATATATGATAAATAAAAGTGGTCCTAAGATTGAACCTTGTGGTACGCCTGTTGTTATTAATGACGTATTTGATTTGACATTGTCAATTTCCGTGTATTGTTTACGTTTTCTAGGTAGCTGCTGAATAAGTTTAGATTTATTTCGTGTACACCATAATATTTCAATTTATCAATTGAAATTGTATGATCAATGGTATCAAAGGCTTTGGAAAGATCTAAATAAATTTTAATTGGCATTTCATCCTTGTCAAGTTGGGTTATTAGGAAATGTAGTTACTTAAAGTAATAATTCTCAGGGCTTTTTTCTGTAGTTTTATTATTCTGCTTGATCCAAAGCCCCATGCCATGATGCAGTAATTTATGTGCGGCACTTTTAATGAATTATATAATATTTTGTTAATATCCAGAGGTAACATATGTTTCAATTTGTTTAAAATTCCAATTTTTTTAGAACACGCATTTGATATTTTTCAGTATACTTTTTCCAGTTTAAATTTGTATGTATAATTAAACCCAAACAATTACAATCGGTACCTTGTTCAATATCTATATTGTCTATCTTCAGGTTGAGTGTCTGTAAATGGTTCTTTTTCTTTTGAAATATAATGCATTTAGATTTTACTCCATTTAGTGATAATTTATTGATTTTGAGCCACTCACTTATGTTAAGAAGTTCTTTGTTTATTAATGTTTCTAGATTTTGGTCATGTATATTATCATTGAACGTGTTTAGTGTACTTGATAGAGTTGTATCGTCGGCGTAAATGAGAAAATTAAACAATTTAGTTGCTTGAGCAAAATCATTGATAAATAAAAGTTGTCCTAAGATTGAACCTTGTGGTACGCCTGTTGTTATTAATGACGTATTTGATTTGACATTGTCAATTTCCGTGTATTGTTTACGATTTTCTAGGTAGCTTCTGAATAATTTTAGATTTATTTCGTGTACGCCATAATATTTCAATTTATCAAATAAAATTGTATGATCAATGGTATCAAAAGCTTTGGAAAAAACTAAATAAATGTTAATTGGCATTTCACCCTTGTCAAGTTGGGTTATTATTATATCTATTAGTTCAAGTGCCGCACATTCTGTTGAATGTTTCGGTCGAAAACCATACTGATGATCAAATAAAAGCTTAGAGTCTTTTAAGTAGCATGACAGTTGTTCAAAAATATTGTTTTCTCGAAAAACTGATCACACTGATGATCAAATAAAAGCTTAGAGTCTTTTAAGTAGCATGACCAACAATTTCCAGTACTTTTGAAATAGCTGGTAGAAGTGATTATTGGTCTATAATTACTAAATACCATTTGCTCTCCTTTTTATAGTCTGGGATTACCTTTGCAATTTTTAATTTATCGGGGAATATTCCTGTGGTTAGCACTTGGTTAGTTAATAAAGCTAGAGATTTGGTTAGTGTAGTTCAAGAATTTTTAGCAATTTAGTGGAGAGACCATCATATCCATAGCTACTTTTGATGGATAAATTAATTATTGTCCTCTTTATGACATCGTATTTAAATGTAGACTTTTTATGCTTGTATTTGTTAAATTTAACTAATTTGATAGTCATATATTTGTTTTTAGCTTGGTTATTTCATTTATGATTTAATATTACTACCTATATTGGTAAAATATGCATTTGTAGGAAATGGTTTATTTGTTTTATGTCAAGATAGTATTTCATTTATACTTTTCCACGTGTGTTTATAATTATGGTTTGGATCAGTATTTGGTTTAGTGTAGAATTTTTTGTATATATCAGAAGAGTGTATATCATTTTTTACCTTTAACATAGCCGCTTTATTTTGTACATTAACTTGAATAAATCTTGTGGGATGATCCTCTTTAAGGGTGGTGTCCACGAACATAAAATATGGCTGGTGATCAGAAAATGTCTTAATTAATATTCCTGCTGTACTTTGTAAAATGTGTTTTGTTACATTACAACATAAATTCTCAATAAGTGTGCAAGTGCATGTCGTGAACTTTGTAGGAAGGGTAATTTGTGGGAAGAGGTTGTATGAAGTTAACATATCAAAGACTACAGTGTTCTTGCTCATCTATTGTTAACAAGTTTATATTGTAATCCCCTGCGAGGATAACACTGTTGTTTTGGTGACACGGCAAATTTGATATGACCGTTGACAATTCATTGATGAATTCAATATAGTTTTCAGTTGAGGGCCTTGGAGGACGGTATATGTTTCCTATAGTGATTGATTGTGATAATCCTCCTCCAGTTATTTGTATTATTTGTCCCTCCCATTGTTCATACATATTAAAAATAATCTTTATTTTGTAATCAAAGCATTTATCTATATAATATTAACAACCCACTTTTACTACTACAACTTTTTCCTTGTGAAATTCAGTTATATCCAGTTAACTGAATTAATTATAAGTCATAATTTTCAGATAACCAACTCTCCTGAAGACATATTATGCTAAATACAAAGTTTAACGAAGATAAGTCATTTACAAATGCCTCAAGTTCACTAAACTTTGCATTTATAGACTGTATATTTGAACTTAAAATACTGAATTGTTTACCATTTGTTTGGGCTAATGAGTTAAATTTATCAAAATCATAATATGATGATCTGCGTATTATTGGCAGTTCGTTATTTTCGTCAATAGTATCCACTACCACAACAAATATTAAACAAAAAATCACAATTATATGGTAACGCATATATAAGAATGATATATAAAACATAAATATTAAGGGAACAAATATAAAAAAAATATAGCAAACTGGCTGGGGTTTCAGTTGGTATAACATAATAATATACATAATGCGAAAAAGAAATAAAAACAAATACAACAACCGAGGTGCAATAACACCAGTTACTACACACAGGGCATAAAGACAATTGTATCCTAGTTGCAAACCATTTAAACGGTAAATTATAACTTCAAATAGGTGATGCCATAAAGTTTTGCAACGTGCGAGTAATAAAAGTATAAGTAACAAAAGATCACACATTAAGTATAAGTCATTAGGAAAAGGAAATACATGTATTTTATCAGCCATAAGTTTTTGATAAATTAAAGAGCAAAATAATAAAAGAACAAAAAACGTTTGATAAACGCCCGTGCTTACGATGTTAGTCACGCATACTATAAGAATGATATATAAAACAAAACAATTAAGGGAATAAATATAGAAAGTATGCCAAACTGGCTGGGTTTTCACTTGGCATAACATAATAGTATACATAATGCGAAAACGATTTAAAAATAAATACAACAACCGATTGAGATTTCTCGAGGAAGACCTTTCCGTTGTACGTCCATCTGCTATCGATGTTTCCATGTTTTCTCAGGTCCCTCGCCTTTTTGAAGAGGGCAGCATTTTTTAGCGTAAGTTCGTTCAGGTATACACACGTGTGCCCTTCAAGTTCTTTATCCCAATCATGACATCTCGCTTTACTGCGTTGTTAATCAAGCTCATGATGATTGGTTTAACCCGTTCGTCTTTTCTACCGGGCAGTTCATGAAAGGCAATAATCCCGATCGTCAGAAGCTGTACCACCATGGTCTCATTTACGAAATCAGCAACCTTTTTTCTGAGGCCTGCGAATTCGCCACCACTCTGGCTGCTTGTGCCATTTGCCACCACAGTGTCGTTCCCGCTCGTCGCTCTCGCGTAATGATAGAAACATATTCAAGTGTTGGTCTAACAAAGGTTTGGTAATGTTCAGTATGATTTGACTTGTCTTCAGGTCTTAGGCATTTGCTGGTGTTACGTCTAAGAAAGATAAGGGTGCTTTTAGCTTTCTTTGTGACAGCATCTACTTGGTGGTTCCAGGACAGTTTGTTATTGATATTTATGCCTAGGTGCTTTGCAGTGTTGTGTAGCCGTTCTCCAGGATTGGTCGCCCTTTGTCAATGTCTAGTTTTCTCTTACTTTGATTTAGGGTTATAGTCTATGGCTAGGGATAATATGTGATCATGAATATACTAATCAGAGTTGCCTGGAGCCTGTTGAGGTCCTCCTGCTGGTGCACTGCTGCATCTTTCTCACCACCGATTCTACGATACATCAGACTCCCATCTGTAACATGATTTCATAGATATCCCTGCTATATATACACACAGCAAGCATGCACCCAGCCACCCACTGTGCCGAAGAATATCTAACTGCTAGGCACAGAGGGCATCTCATAAAACTAATGACATGGCATTCTTGGATACATACCACTGCTTATTTATAGCCCCATTAGAACCTCGGAGCAAACTAACAGTAGAAGCCCAGGGCCACAAAATCAGCATATAATGATGGTACTGGATTACCCAAAGAAAACGATGAACATACTTATGAATATGAATTATGACACTTAACGAGTACAACACAATGGTGTACCGGTAAGTATAATGCATGGGTAGAACTTCAGCATTTATTTTATCAGACAGCAGGACAAGTAAAGACAAAAGTTTACTAGTCCGCCCAAAAGTGTTTTACTCGGTAGTCCTGCAATTGCAAATATAAAAATATACACAATTACGGGAACATTTTAAACTAAACAAAGTTTAAATAACATTGCAATGTTCATAAAGGTAACAAAGTAACGATACAGAAATAACAAAGTAATAAATGAAGAACTGAAGATTATGGTCTGTATTTAAAAACTGCACAGCTGAAGATGGACACCAATTGGGCTCATTAAGCGGTACCACTCTGAGATACAGTGCAGCCTACCAATACAATCTTCTATGACCTCATATTATGATGTCATTTCTTCAGCTTATGGTGTTATGAAAGCTGCTCTGGTAGAGGTATTTCGGCAAAATAATACCCAACAAAATAATGCTGATCGTATGAACGATGCCCACTGCCCAGCCAAGTTCATACCCAATGGCCGTGCCTAAGAAAACATCATAATTTATCAGTAAATGATGGTGTAGCTACTGTAGCCAGTGGTTCAAGAGCAACAAGTTATCAAAATTTGAACGGCTTGGTATTAAGTTACATCCAAGGGTTAGGATTAGGGTTAAGGTCACTGTGACTACCAAAGCTTGATTGACAACTGTAGGGTGGTGTGGATGACACACTGAACTTTACAAGACCACCGGACTAGTTGGCTGGCAGGTTTACTAGTCCGCCCTTATCTTTACTAGTGTGCGGACTAGTGAGTAGTTCTACCCCTGTAATGGACCCTGATCATCTAACTCTGTGACCCCGATTCACTTATGTCCATGCCAGGATTCCTCAAAAAGTATACTGCAGTTCATAGACATTGTTAAGGTATGTATAAAATGGCTATTACCATATTGGTAAATTATTTAGATACCCTCACTTGATATTTCGCTCATTGCATTCGTTGTGTGTACCTGATAGTTTAGTGCAAAATTACCCCTGGCATGGGTTTATTGACCGAAACATTGCATATCGTCATGTCATTTTTATTGATAATGATATTTAATACAAATTCCTCATATCTAATATTTTTGACATCTAATAATTGAATATTAATATGTTCCATTCAGCATGTAATAATGATAATAGGAAGGAAGAGGCACAGGCACAGGCACAGGCACAGGCACAGGCACAGGCACAGGCACAGGCACAGGCACAGGCACAGGCACAGGCACAGGCACAGGCACAGGCACAGGCACAGGCACAGGCACAGGCACAGGCACAGGCACAGGCACAGGC
Source organism: Ridgeia piscesae (assembly GCA_025642075.2). Lineage (NCBI taxonomy): Eukaryota > Metazoa > Annelida > Polychaeta > Sabellida > Siboglinidae > Ridgeia > Ridgeia piscesae. The sequence continues at coordinate 124,500 of JAODUO010000950.1, forward strand.
ACAGGCACAGGCACAGGCACAGGCACAGGCACAGGCACAGGCACAGGCACAGGCACAGGCACAGGCACAGGCACAGGCACAGGCACAGGCACATGCACAGGCACAGGCACAGGCACAGGCACAGGCACAGGCACAGGCACAGGCACAGGCACAGGCACAGGCACAGGCACAGGCACAGGCACAGGCACAGGCACAGGCACAGGCACAGGCACAGGCACAGGCACAGGCACAGGCACAGGCACAGGCACAGGCACAGGCACAGGCACAGCAAGAGCCAATCACCCGTTCTGGTTCAACTGATTAACTTGTCATATATCTTATCATGTGGACGATTGTTAGTATTTTATGAAAAGTTGTATAAAGACGTAAACAGGCGCTTCTAGTGTGAATGTCGCATGTATTGTTATGTGACATTCGCACCTATTGTTATGTGACATTGCCCTTTTCCATTTATCCGTAAGGAGGCGGGTCGGTAGAGATCGGTTTTAGAGTATGTGTTAATCACCAGGTGGCAGCTGTGTTATCGCAGTGTACAATTACTTCTGCCTTTTTGTGATGGGCAGTGAGCCATGACCTTCTTCGGTACTTTGTTCTTTAGTACGGTACCCATTACACTCATCTACGTGTTAGCGTCAGGTATGTATTACGTCTCACACGGGCTGTCGCTGTCACATTCACGGGGACTCACCGTCTGTGTTTACTGTGTGGTTGGCTCAGTAACCGCTGTTGCGTGGAGACAGACGGTTCATTTTCTACGTTGAATAGAAATGTATCAAGTTCCGTCACGCGCATATACAGTACATTTAACTTCTCAGGAATGGTGCATGAAAATTAATATGATGTAATTTAAAAAAAACACGTCGTATGCTAACCTCCATTACCCTGGCTCCCTAAAGAGGCAGCACTTTTAAGCCCCTATATAACAACCGCCTGGGAACATTATAATTTCTGCTCTGCCTTTGCCTCTGCCTTACCACAAAAAAGGGTAGAGACGCTGATTGGCCCTCAGGCCTAATTTGAAATACATAATTAAACAAGGATACCTTTTTATAAGATAATATTATATTATAAAAACTAAAAAATTAAACTTCTACCTAAACATGTCACATACACAATAAACAAAAATACAACATTTTCGTTGTTAGTTTTTTATCGCATTGTTTATTTGTTGCCTTTTATTTTGTGTATAAATATGTTATAACTTAGTTTCGTTATCATAGGCGTGCATACTAGAAAGAAGAATATAACTATTAATTATTATAATACAGGTAAACATGTGACTTATTCCAAAACACTGATGGCGTCTGACGGCTGCGAGCGGTGACACTACATAAGGGTTACATAAGCAAAGAATCTGTTTCACCAGACTAGTCGTATGCCCACCTGCAATGTTGTCAAGGCAGGAGTAATCATAATATAGTGCGGTTACACAGCTGCCACCTGGTGGTTAGCATAGATACTCTAAAACCGAACCAGAGCTAATCCATCTGAGCTGGAGGCCTTAAACACGCAGCGCCCTCACAAGGATGGTATAAAAACTTAAAACAGATACCGTATTAAACGTCGAGACGTCGGAGATTGAGCGAGATCTGTGCGCGTTTGGTTCGGGGTGGGGGAGGGATGGAGTCCCCATCTCCTATCTAATAGGGCCTGCAAGTCTCGCGCGCGAAAACGAGGCTGGGGGCAGTTGGGGGCAGGAGGTCTATATACTCCATGTTAACATATAGGACTTTGTTTTGTTTTGGTCGTAATAATCGAACTGTCCCGAAATAGCGTATTTCAGTTATATTGTCCGAAGGATTATTACAAGCAGAAGCAGTGGAACATTTTGCCGGTGACAATGATCACGAAATCATGAATTTTAATCGATTATTATGGTGGTTGCCATGGCAATAGCGGCAAGTACTTGTGTTTGGCGATCTTGACTAATAATGAAGAGTGCCAGTTTTCGCGCAATACGACCTGTTTGGGCCAAACGTATACATGTGTTATGATTATGGGCATTTAGACAACTTGTCAGATATAAGTGCTTATCGAAACCACAACGTACAGCAATGTAAAACGCAAATCCCGTAAAAGACACATACAGCTTAGCATCGTGTCGATTATCTGCACTACGTAAATCGCTATGTGCCTATGATAGTGTGATAAACTCAATATTAAATCGGACATTTAAGTTAAGAAACGTATAACACAAGATATTTATGAACTGATTTTCCTAGTATTCATCAGTCGGAAGCTGCAACTATCATCCATCGTTAGAATATTATTCTTGTGTCCAGTCCCCAATTAGTCTCGCTTAGTCCCCAATAAGCTCCAGTCGCGCGGAGTCACGCCATGTATCGTGACCCACTTGCAGGCCCTATAGCTCTGGCCGAAGTAACCGACCTGCCACCTTTCGGATAAATGAAAAATTACGCTTCTGGTGTGAATGTCACATGATGTGTCTGTATACAAGCTTGTAATAAAATACTAATAATTGTCCACGTGGTAAGATATATGAAGTGTGTGTGTGTGTGTGTGTGTGTATGCCACGGCTACAGCTACCATGTGTCATTTTTCCGCAAACCATGTCCAAATTGTACCTGCGGTCGGTTTCCAACTGGCCCGCAAAACCTGCAATAAGAATAGTAAATTGTCAATAACAATAGAAGGTTCTATCAGAACACAGGCAGTGTTCGTTGGCCGAACCGTGGACCGTGAACTATCTGGCGAGATATCTTTGAGTTTTGTCCATGGAAATAGTAAGTAGCTCAGATTTAAGATACTGAATATTTATTTCTGCTTTGCATTCTTAACTTAGTTATTCAGACATTTGAAATATAAAGTGTTGCGGAATATGCATGCGGTTTTATGGAAGATAACAGCTTATTAGCAACATATATTTGAGGCAATGGAAGTTCCTAAATAAGTCATCTCCCTTCGAGATTCAGGCAAAGAATGATACCTTTCTACATTTCAAGTTCAACAGTTGAGGGTGTGGCGAAGACTATGTGCATATCGAATATGCTAATCAGTGCTTTATTTGTTGATTTCGTTTCTTTTATACAAGTTCATTTACCGGCCAACCTGAAGTTGTTGCAATAACGTGGAGATAACAGGAGAGTATCATTCTGCAAAATCATAGTTACATATCAAAAAGAAGAATGTTTCACAAAGAAAGACAATCTCGCGCTGATATGAGCGTTAAAAATGTTGATTTCTAGAATTGTTTCAGACAAAGCAGGAATGGTTAGCATATTTTGGCAGCCTTTGACATCGACTGAAAGTTATTTTGGACTTGCGACTTTTCTGCTTTCTCCAAGGAGTAGTAAGCCTAGTTTGCTGCGTCGTCGTTTTGCTTTGATTTGATTTTTACGTGACATTTAAAGATTGTCTAATTTATGTCTGACCTAATCAAAAGGTTTGGCCCTCGGAGAGAAAACTGGATAACGCCTAAAACAGCTTGCGGAAAGCCGGCGCATGATTTAAGTTTACATGTTGCACCTGCATTGTTTGACCACAACGGTATCTGGGAATAATTCGGACGAGAGTTACCAGTGATGTATACGTGTGGTTCCCGCGCGCTCAGTGCGTAGAACCTTTTATCAAGATGGCTGCGGCGTCGGTCTCTCCTGCTCACAGTCCGGGCGCTGAATCACAATGATTAGCCTATGATGCTTCCGCTGGGTTATAAACAAGATATTTGGCGGTGTATCGTCTACAAAATGACAATTGTATCCATCAATACAATGTCGAGTTTTCATTATTCGCGATGTCAATCGGTTCTGTTTCATCAGTGACACGCTTCACGGTAGTGCCGGGGGACCAGTGCGATACGGTATGGGGGTGGACGGGAGAGGACGGTTTGCCTCCAGAGTTATGAATGAAATACATTTTGATGCCTCAGTGATATGCAATGATTACATGTGGCAGTGGTGGTCAAAACAATAGCTGAACTGTAATTGAACGTCACAAGATTAATAAAAAGCCAGCCAGACGACTGGCGTAGGACATCTGATAACAATGGAGTCGAGTAAACATCCGACGAGAGCAGAGTCGGATAAACACGAATGCGATAGGTGGGGGAGGGCCAACGTTCAGATGACGACTGCGTAAATGGTGATTTCAGAAAGACAGAGGAACTTAAAGGAGAGAGAGAGAGAGAGGGGGGAGGGAGGGAGGGAGGGAGGGAGGGAGGGAGGGATGGAGGGAGGGAGGGAGGTAGGGAGGGAGGGAGGGAGGGAGGGAGGGAGGGAGGGAGGGAGGGAGGGAGGGAGGGAGGGAGGGACGGACGGACGGACGGACGGACGGACGGACGGACGGACGGAGGAGGACGGAGGGACGGACGGACGGACGGACGGACGGACGGACGGACGGACGGACGGACGGAGGACGGACGGACGGACGGACGGACGGACGACGGACGGACGGACGGACGGACGGACGGACGGACGGACGGACGGACGGACGGACGGACGGACGGACGGACGGACGGACGGACGGACGGACGGACGGACGGACGGACGGACGGACGGACGGACGGACGGACGGACGGACGGACGGACGGACGGACGGACGGACGGACGGACGGACGGACGGACGGACGGACGGACGGACGAGCGGACGGACAGACAGACAGACAGACAGACAGACAGACAGACAGACAGACAGACAGACAGACAGACAGACAGACAGACAGACAGACAGACAGACAGACAGACAGACAGACAGACAGACAGACAGACAGACAGACAGATACAGACAGAGACAGAGACTGCTGATAGTGATAGGGGGTTGATAGCGGGTATCTGAGGCCAATAAAAGAAAGAGCAGCGTAAGAGTACATGACCTAATTACTGGAGAAAAAACATCCATGCAGACGGAAACCACGAAGAATCGATAAGAAGAAGAATAACAACAATGTTACACTTTCAGATCGAAACCTATTCCAGCTAAAACCAAAGTATTCATAGATTCACAGGCCTGGAAATCGTTCATGTTGACGTTCTCGATCTCCTGTGTCTGTTTACGATCTGTGACCAATCCGACAAAGCATATAATAGGAGAACCCCCAGCGCCTTTCGTTTTGTTACGGGGTACTTTGTGTATATATATATATATATATATATATATATATATATATATATATATATATATATATATATATATATATAATTGTTTCGCATTTCAGTTATTCAAACTTCGTAAAAGCTCCATGTCGAGTGTAAATTTATTTTGCTTTCCAAACACAAGTCTACTAACCCGTTGTTGTTGGCGTCTCGAAAGATCGATTAATTAAAGTTATGAAACTGGGAGAACAAAGAATATTTGATCCACATTAGATTAAAGGCAGATAATGGATACTCACATAGATTACCTCACAGATACACGTCCGATGTGTAATAGAAACTCTGCTGTAATTATTGTAGACAGCGTAATCACATTGATTAGCATCGCACTGATGCAAAGCCGATTGATTACTTATCAATGACCGCGGATTGATTACTTAATTCCTCAGATGTATTTCCTACCTAATAACAATGACACTGAAGGTCAGTATTTCTACGTCTTGGCATATTTATTCATATAGTCCTGTTCTGTTATTACCGATATGATTGGAACAGTTCCAACACAAAATCTGGATATATATATATATATATATATATATATATATATATATATATATATATATATATATATATATATATATATAGTGTGTGTTGTAATATATAACACCACACACACACACACACAAACACAAAACACACACACACACACACACACACACACACACACACACACACACACACACACACACACACACACACACACACACACACACACACACACACACACACACACACACACACACACACATTATATCAATAATAATATATTATTGGCAGTGGTGTCTCCCTAGGGTCTTGTATATACCTTCATATGTACCTACATACCGGAATGATGGCGAATGTTAGTGTTGGAGGGGAAGTCTTGGAATCGTTCAGTGTCACAAGTGGGGTCAAGCAAGGTTGTGTACTGGCCCCCACGCTCTTCTCCATCTTCCTATCGGCAATGCTCGACGAGGTTTTCCGAGACATGGGGGATGGCGTCTATAATACAGTCCAGACGGAGCGCTGACATATTCAACATCGCACACTTCAGAGCGAAGACCAAAACTACTCAGATACTGATGAGAGAGCTGGTATTCCCACTCTGATGAAGAGATGCAGAAAATAGTGGATGCTTTCTCCGATGCGTCAAAGAAGTTCGGCCTGAAGATTAACATCAAGAAGACCGAGGTGCTGTACCAACCCAACTCTACAAGAACCCGAGAGGAGGATGTCATGGTTGATGGAAACAAGTTGAACTCTGTTCTGGAATTCACCTACCTCGGAAGCACTATATCAAGTAATGGATGCAGTGACGATGAACTACAGAGGAGGATGGCCGACTACGCCAGAGACTCTGGAACAACCACGGAGCCGAGGCCTGGACAGTGTACAGACGACAGGTGTAAAGCTGCATGCCTTCATGATGCGACATCTGCGTTCGATCATGAGGATAACCTGGATGGACAAACAAGGAAATACTTGATCGGACAGGGCTGCCATCTTTGGAAGATCTTCTGATCAGGAAGAATCTCCGGTGGACTGGACACCTCATGAGGATGTCGCCAGACAGGCTACCAAAGCAAATTCTCTACTCTCAACTGTCTTCTGGTTACAGACAGAGAGGACGCCCTCGTCTCCAGTTCAAGGATACCATCAAGAGAAACCTGAAGCTGAGAGACATAATGACCGACTCATGGACATCACTCTAATAGCAGAGAGATAAATGGAGAGCAAGTGATGGAAGCAGTCTTTGTCGCATCGCGACCGACAGCATGATTGTGTATCCGCTTGGTGGCAGCACATTATCTGGACATGAATCAAATTTTCGATCAAGAATGAGTGACTAAAATAGTCAGAATATAATATTTAACTATTATCATTAATAATTTAAGCAATATGGATGCTCGTTTCGTATGTGACTTTGTAGTTTCACGTATCTGGAGGCTATAAGGGAGAAACTGTCAAACGTTGCCCGTAAAGTGTTCACCAAAACTACTATGGCGAATAAGTTTGACGTTTAATAAGAAGCGATACTTGTGTATACATTTTGCTGTTGACGTTGATCGAGATCACTAGTTCTGGTATTGCTACGGCATTTGTCGTTGCGCTGATACATGTGCACATTGACCCGTAGTTGAAGGTATGGCTTCCGATAATTAGATAACTACTTCATACGTCAAAACGTTCATCCAGTAAATCCAACGGAAGCAGGGACACCTTTGTATAAATATTGTTTCTTATGTTATTCACCTGGACCTGTTGGAATTTTCATAAATATAACCCTATAACGCTATGCACAACTATACAACGGTAGAGCAATCGGACAAAATGGCGTATGGACCTTAACGAAATGAATATCAAGTGAGGACCGTTGAGGGAATAAAATGATGTGATTCGGGTGTGTGTTTCTGGATTTGGTGAACTATTCGACCGGTGACGAGAGGTTCGATCAGCGCATTGCTAATTGGAGCCGCGTCGTGCGCATGAAGCAATTGGCCTATCGTGGACACAGCTGCCGAAGGACATTTCCAATCTCATCTCCAATACGTTTCGCCGTTTCCCAATGGACAGCTACTCAACGATGATTTGTGCAGAAACCATCCCAACCATATTATTTTAGTCGTATGTTTTTTTTGCTACCTGCAGGAATTTGTTCAACTATTGTAGGTTACAGAAGATAACGTATTCGGTGATTGCAGCCTATTGAACCGTTTCTTTAAAGAAGCCATTCAGCTCCGGGGTTGGTTTCATGGAGCCGCTAAGAACGTTTTTAACGCTAAGATAATTGTCTTAGTGAATTGTGTGATTTGATTTCAGTAAGCGAATATAGGAATTTACGCAAACGTGTACCGCCAAGTACGCCTCGTGAAACCGGCCCCATTTTCTTTGTGTTCTTCGAATTGTAGACTTGACGATAATTTGTTGATTATCGGATTTCCATAACATGGATTACTTCATCGCTTGTTAAAATAGCTTTCTTGATGTAAAAACAAAACAATTACAGAACAATGCAGCAACTCATGCTGTTGCAGTGATAGTAATTCGGAGCGCTACTAATTTGCACATGTATCACAGCGAACAGGTGCGGAATATAGCGTGGAACGAGTCGCAGGCATTGGCGGCTGTTATCAGGACATCACTTCACCTAGCGGACACGATCTGCGTCCGCTTCAATTTGACCGACGTCCACTTGAGTGCAGAAGTGTGGTCAGCGTGCGACAGTCCGGCCTGGTGGCCACGAAGCGTGTGCTCGGGCACGCTCGGCGCGTTTAAGGACGGGAATCAATTCGGTAAGCGAACATGTCGTATCGCCACCCGGTACAGGTCTGACGCATGCCACAAATCAATACCTGGAGCACTTAGGTCTCCTAGCAGTCGCTTCACGGTGACGGACTCGGGTTTAAAGAAGGGCACACTCGCCAACCAAGCGCAGTGAAGTGCGCACGTCATCAGTTCCATTCTATGCGATACGAATGCTCAATTCTATTGCAATTTCATGAACTCCGCTTTTTATATACCGCATTGATTCTGTTGACTTGGCTATGCACAAAGCAACAGTTTGCTGATCGCTAAAACAATGTGGATTTAGTTTGTGAGTCTTAATATTATGACAGTGACACTTCGTAATTGCAATGTTTTATCACGTCGACTATTGTCTTGAAGGAAGTCCTATTGTTTGGTATGCCGAAAAAAACATCCCGTGATTGCGAAAACAGTATGCGTGAATTACATGATTAGAGCGAATGAGGTACCACAATAACTAATCCGACAGAGGGCGCTCTAACGCAACTAGCGTCTTTGTGCCGTCTTTTACGTATTCTTGACGTGTGTAAAATGCGGCACCGTTTTGCAGAACATTTTGCAGTATGCTTGTCTAAATCATCCTACAATCAGCTGTTGAACTCGCATGACTCCGAAGCCTCACACATAGCTAAATGTGGATGCAGTGTGATATGTCCGTCAATGTGAAGGCATAATATGTACATTAAGGTACATTTACAGCCGATGGAACGTCGACTGGTGGCCCGACGACAGGTGTGCTGGCTCGATGCCGGAAAGGATGTTTAAAATCATCTACAGCTCGCCGTATGCATCACACGAGACTGCTACGTCTTCACACATAGTTAAATATTGATATCGTATAACATGTCCGTCAATATGAAAGCATAATGTCTACATTAATGTACATTTACAGTCGATGAAACATCGCAGGACGTTCGATCGAATTCAGTACCAAGATGGCGTTGTTTTGGCTGTTCTGTCTTTTGCCACAACACATACGATATGCCCAAAGGCAAACTATCGCTGGCTACGCGCCTGCACGGTGTATACCTTACCATTCATATATACAATAAGGATGATTTAAACAAGCGTTCCGCAAAACATGCAAACAAATCCACGTTAGTCACTAGAGGCGCTGATACGCAACTAGGGTCAAGTTGAGTATTAGCGCCTCTGGCGACTAAAGTGGATTTATGGAACCTCATTGGTCATCACGGACGTTTTGCTAGATTTATGTACGTATGTGCGTAAGTCCTCTGTGTAAGCACGTACACCACGTGCGATCTGTGTGACGATTGGCTCTTAAGTCTGATTAGTCGAGTTACTTTGGCTATTGTGACGTCAGCGTTCCATGAGATGTCTTGTTTGTGTATAGGGAAGCAAGAAACAGCATAATCCATGTGATATTTAAAAACGAATATGTTGTTCTTCTGTAATTATCCATCCACATTTAGTTCACAAGTTGATGTCTCCACATACCGTCGCTGATTTTGAGGCACTGTGAATTTACTTCCTGCGTTCCACACCTCTCTTCTTGTATTCGTTTGTGTTTTGGGGCTTGCACCATTACCTCTGCATGATTTAACATTTTGCGATATTACCCGTAATGGTCTTTATTCTATTTTTAGTTGACATATCGATTCGTCAGTCCTTCCACAGGTGGCGCCACAACTGTTTTATGTTTAATTTATAAATAAATTAATTAATATATTAAACAAAATCTTGACAGTCATTTTGTTGTAGCCTTATGTCCCACTGGGGACGAAGAGGATAAGTGAAGTGAAGTGACAGTCATTGTGGTAAAGATTTCTGATGTATAATATATCTTTATAATAGATCACATTGTTTTACGATATGAAACAGATGAGACGTTTTGTTTATAAGTTGGTCTTTATGGACGTTCAGTTGTGTGTCTTTGGCGTTTGTGTTTGAAGATATGTCCATTTCAAATAGTGGGGTTCTTTGTAAATAAATGCATGAAGAACGCTCGTTTTTAAATTTATTAACACACAAACATAACTTATTGACTTAACAGTGGAACACAATAATGGCATAAACAACAATCTCCCTAACGGACATTCCCAGGAGGACGTGCAACCTTCTCGACGAGTGTCGTCAGAGCTAGCTGACGTCTCAACGTGGATTCTAAACGCAACCGCTTTGTCCTCGGTGGGGTGTTATGTATACGGGTCTGAACGTATTTTCTTTGCGATTTGTCTCTAGGGATCATGCAGCATCATTCTCAAGCTAAACGCACTGAGCGACATAAGATTAAGAGTAACTGGTGGTCTTTCAAACGATCGGTCAGAACGAACGATTGGACTACCTTACACTAATTAAACGTGATGGCTAGAACATAATTTCGTAGGTGGATAAGCGGTCCTCGCGTGGGGACATGTCAAAGGAACCTGCGGTCTTTTCACTCTTTGGTGACAGTTCCTATATTAAGGCCCTACCCGGCGTTGACAGTTGTAATATATCCCTAACCGCTGTCACACGTCGTGTCTTACTCATGTGTGCGGAACCAGTGTGCATGATGTGCTCCTGTCGTCACGACAGATAAGAGTAATCCGTCTGCTAATCACCTGAATATACACCAGAAACTTCGTTGATGGTGTTCCTTTTGCAAGAGTCGCAATCATAATATATACACATATAAGCTCAAGGTATAAATTCGTCGTAACACCAGCCGCTCGTGAAGTGCGGGACTCGACGACAGTCGCCAACTAGCATCTCTCTTCGCCTTCTTGCGCCACCTCTCAGATTCAGTCTGCAGTTTATGCGTCAACGTCGTTGTTCTGTCCTCTTAATACGTCAGCGTGACGTCATTGGAAGAGCAACACGTCCCTGCAGAAATCTCATGATGCTACTAACCTCACTTTGCAGCATAGCCACCTGCAGCATGCAGCTGTCGCCAAAACAGACCCCAGCGTATCGTCAGCATAGTCCGCGTGATCTTACATGTCGACTCTAGCTACAAGACGTGGTCATTCGATCAAGCGGCATATACAGACTGGACACGGCGCGTTGTGGAGGACGTAGTCGCTCACACTGCCCTGGAACGTCCGCTTGACCCGACTCAGCCCCCGCGACCCGATCACTATTAGTCCGGCCTTCTCCTTCTTCGCCTCCGCCACGATCACCTCGCCAGGCTTGCCGCTCTGTGTCCGTATACGGCCCGCTAACTGCAACATGAACATCGATGTGTAACAACAACAACAACAACAACAACAACAACAACAACAACAACAACAACAACAACAACAATTTATTTTATTTGTTTTAGCGCCAGATCCACAATTATTGTTCGAGGCGCTTTGCAATATATAATACATCATAGCCATTAATGTAAAATAGTAGTAGTAATAGAGTCATTTAAACTAACAATTGAGCAAATAGTTTTACAATATTAATAAATAAATAGATTTAATTTAATTATAGGCAAATGAAACCAAATAATTAAAATATCATAGTAAGATATTATCTGTACAACCTATCATATTTAGTCAATTATAATGCATAATACTCATTAAACTATAGCAGTATAGAATCAAATAGAGAAAGTACTTCTAAAATATTGCTAATATAAATACGTCCACTGGTTCACTTAGGAAAGTCACAAACCAGGCTTACAATAGTGTTTTAAACAGTTGTGTGTTAACTGACATTTAAAACTGCCAGGATTGTCCGAAGATTGAATGTGATCAGACAGAGTGTTCCAGAGATTACTGCCGCCACGGCGAGCGAACTATCATTGACTTAGCGGCGACTGCGACAGTGTTGATGAAAGTGACTATGATTCTAGTCACGACTATTCATACGACACCGACGCCAAAGACGTGACTGAAACAAGTGTTGATCGTATTCATAGCAACATTGAGTCTTACTGCAGCTACAAGTATATATGCTGATGTTGATGACGATGTTATCGAATGTGAATATTTGTCATGCGGTAGTGCACATGACTGTCGATTGAGTGAACTGTAGTTCTATTCCACCTTTAAAAAAAATTAGGCAATATCGTTCACCTCGCGTTGCCTCTGTCTTTCGGAAGAGGCACTAAAAGCAATCCAGTGTCTATGCCGAGCAAGCAAACTATTCCGCAGCGGGGTAAATGTGTAACGTGTCGTGGTCTCACAGAGTGGTGGTCTTTGTCTCTAATACACTGGGTCTTCCTTCCAGTGGCTGGAGGATCGTCTCCCGGTCGGGAAGATGTGGCACATGCCGAGAAGGCGGTGTACACTCTGTGCCATTGGACCTATTGGGTTATATATAAACGTACACACACGCACACACGCACACACGCACACACGCACACACGCACACACGCACACACGTACACACGCACACACACACACACACACACACACACACACACACACACACACACACACACACACACACACACACACACACACACACACACACACACACACACACACTCTGATGACGTTCCCTTTACGGATGAAGATGGAGATATGGCTCATTTTGGTTCAATTGTAACAAGTCCGTTATTACCAGGAGTACTGTTTGTGTTGCGCTGAGACAAGACGTGAGCATCGCTTCCATGCGGGGAATAGCATCCTATTCCCTTATTTGTAAGAACCGCGAACTCGATGAGTGAATACAATAATTATTCATATGCGACAGATCGCTACAGTCACATTCTTCCATGCGATGCTTGGCGACGACAATGCGTTCTAGCTCCCAATTTACTAGAACAATCGAGTGGGCCTGGAATTAAATTGGACAGCATTACATAGAGAGTAGACTCAACACAAGACACAACAAAGAGCTTTTCTCTACCCGAGTTGTGTCACATCGGCGCTCAAACGCAATTACCGAGTGCTCTTGCGTCGGCTCTAACCCGATTAGGGCGTAGTGGCTAGAGCTTTGTTTGCTTTTCGCGAAGCGCGAACGGCATTATGGGCGTTATGCGATATCACAATGGTTTAATTGGGTTTTTCTGATGTCCAGGAAGTCACTGCGATGATTCGCGTATGTGACAAACAAGTCGTTTTTAACATCAGACTGGTACCACTTTTCATTGGCTCTTTCAGAACTGGATCTTTGCAAGGACACCCTTCACTATCTTATTTCTTCAGTCCGTTCCATGCACTACCTTTAATTAATCCACTAGTGCAAGACACAGACCATGCACGTAAGGATTGTTATTATTTTTTTAATTTGAACTAATTCACACACATTAGGCCGTCTGATCAAACATAAATTATGGTTAACATTCAAACAAACAAACAAACAAACAAGGAAGCCTTACAGACGGACGTGAGGACGGACGGACGCACGGACGACGGACACACGGACGCACGCACGCATGGAGAGACACGCAAAAACGCAAACGTATAACGCGGTGACTCTGGTCTGACACAGCGCACACCGTTGTATAAATGATGGATTGCTCGTAGACATGTAGAATACAAAAGTTATTTCCATATGTATTGTTGTTTGAAGCTTTGTTTGGTGTTTTCACTTCATATCGTATTCACATAGTCAACTCTGTATTGCCGAACCACAAATTCAAACAAAGAAAACGTCACATCTGCACATTGACGTGACATATTTACAAAACGGAAGTGGGGGAATGTGATATATATATATATATATATATATATATATATATATATATATATATATATATATATTTATATAGTTAGTTAGTTAGTTGGTTAGTTAGTTAGTTAGTTAGTTAGTAGGTCTACTTCCTCAACTATTTTGAAAACGTGGCGACTTACACAACATTTTTACATGTGTCCATTGCTAGACTGACATTACCGGTATGTACGATTATCCGTGCGTGCACAAGTGCATGCGCGTGTCCGTTCCATCCTGTGCGTAAGCTAACACGGTTTGCCAAATGGTAAAGGTAACTCGATATATCAGATGTGTATCGCCAGCGAGCGCAGTCAAACGAAAGACGAGTGTTCTTTATGCACGTCGTATTCTCATTGTCTGAGCGCCAGACAACACGATCGCTTCTCACGCTCCGGACACATTTCCTTTCCGCCTGGCTTACCCCATTTTCGTTCAATTTCCAGCGATACTTGTCTTCGAGGGCTTTGATCTTCCCCCGTTGTTGCTCCCACAGATGACTGAAGGCTTGGTCAGATGAGTCGACGTCATCTGCACAGAAGGAAGGACAATGAATCACAACTGTGACCGCTATATGGAATGAAATCAATTCAAATGATTATGTAAGCCTTTCGTGTGTAGCTTCGCTTTAAGGACAAACATTTCCCAGAGACGAACTGAAAACATTTATGTCATTTAAATTAGTAATGTGTCTTGGTGATTGAGACTTGTCAAACTCAATTATACATACAATAAAACGAAATATGGCAAATCAGTAATTAATAAATAACTTTATAATTAATCAAAGTAACACATAATATGCTGCCGCCATCTTGGATTTACGGTATGAGTCGGTGTTACCGGAAGGAAGATATCCAAAATAAACGTAAACGTAAGTTATTTTGGAAAGCAATTAATTCAGATGGAAACGATCATTACAGATACAATGTTTTATTTTCATGATTGACATAAAATACATGTCGCCGTAGGCCACTTATATTGGATTTTGGAAACATGTTGTTTACATATTAAAGGCTGCGCCAAATTCGTACGCGTTATTATTACGTCACAGTAAAGCATACGTCACTAAACGACACCCCGATGTATTGCTCCATGTTGATTCTGTTGGATACTGGCTAGCACAGGCAAGTGTTTGTGTGTGTGTGTGTGTGTGTGTGTGTGTGTGTGTGTGTGTTTGTTTGTGTGTGTGTGTGTGTGTGTGTGTGTGTTGTTTTGTGTGTGTGTGTGTGTGTGTGTGTGTGTGTGTGTGTGTGTGTGTGTGTGTGTGTGTGTGTGTGTGTGTGTGTGTGTGTGTGTGTGTGTGTGTGTACATGCATTTGCGCGTATCAATAAACATTATGCACGACTACACGCACCAAGCTACGTATACAGTTGATCATTTAATTCGTCTTCGTGCATCGGTATGTTATGGTGTACTGTTATCTGACCAGATAACTCATGTCGTGTGTCTGTAGTGAAATTCGGTCCTCGCGAGCGTGTTTTTCCCCCGAAACGAACCTAGCCTCTGCGCTGGCCACGTGACGCGCATTCCATTCTCGGAGTGTGGGTGGTATGAGAAGTCGTAAAGAAGTCAACGCTTGGTCGCCTGGCTGTGTTACTGGGAATAGCGAGTTGCACTCACCCCAGGCGTTACGCAGATGATGCAATTTCACCGCTATCTTGGCTCTATACTTGTTGTAGAACTCTCTCAGATGTTGCTGAGTTCGTCTTTCCTCTGATGTGTCAGGTTCCATGCCCTAGACATGGGTTCAGTGTGTGCCTAGACGCATGTCTCTTCCCCACGGGTGATTGGTGTTGGGAACAGAAGGGCAAGTTGCCCCCTGGGGTTTTGACAGACATATGGCTCTACTCCCAGCAAATTTGAGCTCGATATTTTGGCCAGCGTCAAGGGGGATGTTTCCGGTTAAATTAAACAAATTTAAACGTTGCCGCGAAAAATATCCAATAGCACCCTTCCCCCCTACCCCCGTCTTCCGAACATCCTATATCCTCATCTGACAGCCGATTGGTGCTGAAACTCCGGTTCTCAGCTCCCCTGATATTAATTTCGTTCTTGCGTCAGTTGGTGTAGGCCTAGGCGTGTGAGTTCTACACACGCGGAACGTTGTGTCGTTTAGGCTATGGTCTTCAGGCGCGTTGAGTTACAATGTTTGTTTCGCCTCAGGAAACAGACGGTATTGATATGAAAGGTAATAAGGTCATATTATGTGATGATTTATATGTTTATATTACATGTGCTTAGTCAATATTATCAAGTTAATATGTATATTTTGGCATATAAACCGAAACACATCATGCTCCATTGCTAAGAAAAACAACACTCTCGTGCAGTTACGCCCATCTACATCACGTAGACTTCCAAAGTGTGTCAATCTGGACTTACACATGGTCTCATTCCACTAGTTAGCGTGACTTATAGACGACATCGTCTGATAAAGCGATCTGTTTCTAGGTCAATCTGGTACGACAACACCCGTCCCGGCACATCTTGCCACAGTTCGTGCTCTCATTTGAGTTTCTGCCTCACTCGTCTTGTAATGCAGCATCTCGCGTACTAAGCATTCGTCGCACACGTACTTGCGTGCGATACGTCACAGCCGCTGGCCAACTGGAAACTTCCAGGTTTTAGGATTCGTGTTGCAGCCAGCCATGTACGCATAGATTATCTGATGATTTCACGCATCGCGTTAGTTTATGTAGTGGAATAAAATGTGCCTGGGTTCATTTCGGGAAAATGCACTCGTTTTGCTCTTTGGTAGGGAAGGCAGGAACTATTTCGGGCACATGGGTTATTTTGGGATATAAAAAATAAAAATGGTAACGGGAAAGAAAGAGAGACAAAGGAACACAGAGAGCAGAGTGAGAGGCTGACATCTGGAGAACCCATCAGTATTCACCACCTCTTCCTCGGGCACTGCATATAACTAAGGTCTGCGTCAGATATCACCCGCTTGATGTCCTCTTAATCAACTTGGTCGGCGCCGTAACGAGACTATTCGCTAGGTCATGTGTCAGGTGAAAACCAGACCCAGGGCTGTCTCCCGATACGTGCACGTGCCTCGGTCTCATGGTACGTGCACACCAGGCCTCGGTCTCATAGTACGTGCACAACAGGCCCCGGCCTCATAGTACATGCACACCAGGCCCCGGTCTCATAGTACGTACACAACAGGCCTCGGTCTCATAGTACGTGCACAACAGGCCTCGGTCTCATAGTACGTGCACAACAGGCCTCGGCCTCATAGTACGTGCACACCAGACATACGTCTCATAGTACGTGCACAACAGGCATCCGTCTCATAGTACGTGCACAACAGGCCCGGATCTCATAGGACGTGCACACCAGGCCTCGGTCTTATAGTACGTGCACAACAGGCCTCGGTCTCATAATACGTGCACACCAGACACCGGTCTTATAGTACGTGGACACCAGACACCGGTCTCATGGTACGTGCACAACAGGCCTCGGTCTCATAATACGTGCACACCAGGCCTCGGTCTTATAGTACGTGGACACCAGACACCGGTCTCATGGTACGTACACACCAGACACCGGTCTCATAATACGTGGACACCAGACCTCGGTCTCATAGTACGTGGACACCAGACACCGGTCTCATAGTACGTGCACACCAGGCCTCGGTCTCATAGTACGTGCACACCAGACACCGGTCTCATAGTACGTGCACACCAGACACCGGTCTCATGGTACGTGCACAACAGGCCTCGGTCTCATAATACGTGCACACCAGACACCGGTCTCATAGTACGTACAAACCAGGCCTCGGTCTCATAGTACGTGCACACCAGGCCTCGGTCTCATAGTACGTGCACACCAGGCCTCGGTCTCATAGTACGTGCACACCAGGCCTCGGTCTCATAGTACGTGCTCACCAGACACCGGTCTCATGGTACGTACACACCAGGCCTCGGTCTCATAGTACGTGCACACCAGGCCTCGGTCTCATAGTACGTGCACACCAGGCCTCGGTCTCATAGTACGTGCACACCAGGCCTCGGTCTCATAGTACGTGCACACCAGACACCGGTCTCATTGTACGTACACACCAGGCCTCGGTCTCATAGTACGTGCACACCAGGCCTCGGACTCATAGTACGTGCACACCAGGCCTCGGTCTCATAGTACGTGCACACCAGACACCGGTCTCATGGTACGTACAAACCACGCCTCGGTCTCATAGTACGTACATAGCAGGCCTCGGTCTCATAGTACGTGCACACCAGGCCTCGGTCTTATGGTCCGTGCACACCAGGCCTCGGTCTCATAGTACGTACACAGCAGGCCTCGGTCTCATAGTACGTGCACACCAGACACCGGTCTCATAGTACGTACACAGCAGGCCTCGGTCTCATAGTACGTGCACACCAGACACCGGTCTCATAGTACGTGCACACCAGGCCTCGGTCTCATAATACGTGCACACCAGGCCTCGGTCTCATAGTACGTGCACACCAGACACCGGTCTCATGGTACGTACACACCAGGCCTCGGTCTCATAGTACGTGCACACCAGGCCTCGGTCTCATGGTACGTACACACCAGGCCTCGGTCTCATAGTACGTGCACACCAGGCCTCGGTCTCATGGTACGTACACACCAGGCCTCGGTCTCATAGTACGTGCACACCAGGCCTCGGTCTCATAGTACGTGCACACCAGGCCTCGGTCTCATGGTACGTGCACACCAGGCCTCGGTCTCATGGTACGTACACACCAGGCCTCGGTCTCATAGTACGTGCACACCAGGCCTCGGTCTCATGGTACGTCACACCAGGCCTCGGTCTCATGGTACGTACACACCAGGCCTCGGTCTCATAGTACGTGCACACCAGGCCTCGGTCTCATAGTACGTACACACCAGGCCTCGGTCTCATAGTACGTGCACACCAGGCCTCGGTCTCATAGTACGTGCACACCAGACACCGGTCTCATAGTACGTACACAGCAGGCCTCGGTCTCATAATACGTGCACACCAGACACCGGTCTCATAGTACGTACACACCAGGCCTCGGTCTCATAGTACGTGCACACCAGACACCGGTCTCATAGTACGTACACAGCAGGCCTCGGTCTCATAATACGTACACACCAGGCCTCGGTCTCATAGTACGTGCACACCAGGCCTCGGTCTCATAGTACGTGCACACCAGGCCTCGGTCTCATGGTACGTACACACCAGGCCTCGGTCTCATAATACGTGCACACCAGACACCGGTCTCATAGTACGTACACACCAGGCCTCGGTCTCATAGTACGTGCACACCAGGCCTCGGTCTCATAGTACGTGCACACCAGGCCTCGGTCTCATGGTACGTACACACCAGGCCTCGGTCTCATGGTACGTACACACCAGGCCTCGGTCTCATGGTACGTGCACACCAGGCCTCGGTCTCATAGTACGTGCACACCAGGCCTCGGTCTCATGGTACGTACACAACAGGCCTCGGTCTCATGGTACGTACACAACAGGCCTCGGTCTCATAATACGTGCACACCAGACACCGGTCTCATAGTACGCACACAGCAGGCCTCAGTCTCATAGTACGTGCACACCAGGCCTCGGTCTCATAGTACGTGCACACCAGACACTGGTCTCATGGTACGTACACACCAGGCCTCGGTCTCATAGTACGTGCACACCAGACACCGGTCTCATGGTACGTACACACCAGGCCTCGGTCTCATAATACGTGCACACCAGACACCGGTCTCATGGTACGTGCACAACAGGCCTCGGTCTCATAATACGTGTACACCAGACACCGGTCTCATGGTACGTACACACCAGGCCTCGGTCTCATAATACGTGCACACCAGACACCGGTCTCATGGTACGTACACACCAGGCCTCGGTCTCATAATACGTGTACACCAGACACCGGTCTCATGGTACGTACACACCAGGCCTCGGTCTCATAATACGTGCACACCAGGCCTCGGTCTCATGGTATGTACACACCAGGCCTCGGTCTCATAATACGTGTACACCAGACACCGGTCTCATGGTGCATACACACCAGGCCTCGGTCTCATAGTACGTGCACACCAGACACCGGTCTCATGGTACGTACACACCAGGCCTCGGTCTCATAATACGTGTACACCAGACACCGGTCTCATGGTACGTACACACCAGGCCTCGGTCTCATAATACGTGCACACCAGGCCTCGGTCTCATGGTACGTACACACCAGGCCTCGGTCTCATAATACGTGCACACCAGGCCTCGGTCTCATGGTACGTACACACCAGGCCTCGGTCTCATAGTACGTGCACACCAGGCCTCGGTCTCATAGTACGTGCACAACAGGCCTCGGTCTCATAGTACGTGCACACCAGGCCTCGGTCTCATAGTACGTGCACAACAGGCCTCGGTCTCATAGTACGTGCACAACAGGCCTCGGTCTCATAGTACGTGCACACCAGGCATCGGTCTCATAGTACGTGCACAACAGGCCTCGGTCTCATAATACGTGCTCACCAGACACTGGTCT